>CM059433.1:120360068-120556336 GCA_030390025.1 Squalus acanthias
CAACCCAACCCATTTAACAAACAGCTATAAATTAGCCAGTATAGTCGTGGTTAGGGGACATGAGCCCGTTACTAACTGAATTTACAAAAGGAAAGTCATGTATGTACCTGCCAGAACACATCCAAAAAACAAATTTTTTCAAGTTTAAAAAAAAGTACAGGAGGAATGACTTTAGGTTCCTAGATTTGCCACTTCATTATTTGCAGTGGTTGCAAGTAGTTTGGTCTTCACTTACTTGAAACCCAATTCTCCTGAAATATGTGCTCAAATTTTAATTCACATGAACAAAGTCATTAGATAAAAAAGAAAAAAAAGACTTGCATTTATACAACACCCTCCATGACCACCGGACGTCCAAAAGCACTTTACAGCCAATGAAGTGCTTTTGAAGTGTAGTCATTGTTGCAATGTAGGAAACCTAGCAGCCAATTTGCACACAGCAAGCTCCCACAAACAGCAATGTGATAATGACCAATGTTTTTTTTTTGGTTGAGCGATAAATATTGGCCAGGACACTGGGGATAACTCCCCTGCTCTTCTTCGAACAGTGCCATGGGATCTTTACGTCCACCTGCGAGCAGAGACGGGGCCTCGATTTAACGTCTCATCCGAAAGACGGCACCTCCGACAGTGCAGCACTGGAGGTGTCAGCCTAGATAACAGACACTAACTTCTTAAATGAAAGATCAAGGCTTAATTTCATGTGAAAGAGGGACTTTCAATTTGTAGACTTGGAAGTAAAATATATACAGAGCAGCAGCTATAAACTTTTGTGCTGATCTTTTTTCATAGTTGAAATGCACTGTACACACCTGCTCACCCTAACCCTTCAAAGGTATCCTTGGAAAGTTCAAGGTTTCCCCAGATTGCAGATCAGTCATAATTATAAATGCTTAACTTAAGGACTACTTTAAACTGCCTAGAAAATGAATAAAAGTCTTACAACCCAGTCCTTTTTGGATCTTTTAACCATGTCTTTGTTGGGCAGCAGCATGCTCATATTATAATCTTCAGAGTTCCATCTTTCCAGGGTGACAAGGAATCAAACACACAGTTAATACAAGGGAACTAACAAAACACAAATACACCACCTTTAATACAATTTTTCTGGGTCTCCAAAGCAAAATATCACTGCCCGGAATTTGCGGTCATGATGACAGCGAACTGGCGGCGTTAGTCGTCATTCCGCCTTCAAAACCGACCACAACTTCAGGATTCGGCAAGTTGCAGTCAGTTGTTGGCAGCTCCGAAACAGGCTGCGCTATGACCCCACCCACCCCCACAGAGCCGGCAAATTTGAGTAATCAGCCAAATCATTGAAACTGACAAACTTCAGCTCTTCCGCAGCAGGTACGCTGTTAAACTCCCCACTAAAAATTAGGCCCAAAAGGATTAGATGTCACTGGGGTTTCGACAGTTATTACTGCGAAACAAATGTTAAGGGCCTTGAAAACTGATTTTAATTGTGCAGTGTGTAATTTGTCTATTTAAATAAAAATTTAAGAAACTTAAAAAATACTTTTTTTTAAGTTTGTCTATCTTTATTTCAGGTTTGCCTTTTCCCCATGCGAGAACCCCAATCTTTGTTTTGCTCTGACATTTTTTTTTAAAGTTCGAATTTTAAGAGCTTACTCACTTCCTTGCTCGCTGTCAGAAAATTCTAAATTTTGATTGGCTGCTTAGACAGCCTGTTGATGTCACAGCAGTTTGCACAAGGGAATCTCCATTAACTTCCGTTGATTTGAACTGAAGGTCGGAAAACCCGAAGTTCGACACTGGAATCGTGAGATCCTTGTGCGAAGCGTACTTCGGGGCCAGCAGCGAACACCTTCACTTCGCTGCAGACCACAAATTCCAGGCCAACAAGATTTACCACCAGGCAGATTACTCAATTGTGTGTGAAGAGCATTGGTGGGTCTTCTTGCTTTTGAAACCTGACTTGCACATGAAATTGACTGGCTCAGAGAACTTCTCATTTAACATTTTAAAAAAGCAGAGGGTATTATTACAAACAACCTCATTTGACTAGATCCCAATTACAAAAAGCCCCATTGTCTGCACACAGTAGTTGTTTCACTTCCCCCATACACAGACAAAAAATTTCAGAAGTCAACAGAGTTCCATTTCAAGTTCACAATGCTGACCGTGCGGAAATTTAATGCAAAAGAACACAGATTTTTTTTCAGTCTGCAGCAAGACCAAGCTCGGTTTCTGTCACAATCATCAGTACTTGAATGCCTAGCTCTTCAAAAAGTAATGGGTGAAGTTGCTATAGATGGAGGAATATTTTACCCCCTCCAGACCTAGTTCACAAGAGACCCTGTACCCCTTGCAATCCCTACCCTTTCAGAGATGCTTCCTCCTCCACCCACTCCCACAATTTATTCTGGCACCATGCTCCCTCACTTCAATCTGGCATTTGTCTCCCAATTCAAGGTGATACTTTTCCACTCTTCCCTATTTAAGGCGGACTCAACCTCCCAGTTCATACAGGCACTCTCCCACCCCACCCCAGTCCACCACGCCAAGGCACCTGACCTCCCCAAAGTGGCACTGCCAGCTCACCCCAAAGCACCACTCAGCTTCTACCTCCTTTCCCCTCCCTTCTCCTTAATGCCGTTCTATTCCCTCCCCTTCCATATCCTTCATTGCTACTCATCTCCCTCCCTATCCCTCCATTTCCATCTGTTCCTCTCCACCACTGCCATTCATTCCCCCCTTCTCTACCATCTATTTGGACTCCAAGCACCATTTTTACACAAGCACTGCTGCTAGAAGTGATTCAGTTACTGTTCTGGCAAGAATTCCCACCTACAATATTCAGTCAGAATCACTTCCCTTTACAGCAGGACTCACGCAAGAGCAGCATTAAGTGGAGCCTACTCTCTCCTGACTTAGTAAATGCTGACACATGGACTAAACAAAAAAATGCCAGCATAAAGGGCTGACAGTTGGAACATATCGAAAAGACAATTTCAAGTGTTGATCATTTTTTCGATGAAGCTCTTCCCGACAGCTATTCTAAACTGCACGGTCACATGCCCTCTTGTTCTAGAATCTTTGCTTATTATTTCACAGGATGCGGGGGATGATGGCAGGTCACATTTTTCAGTCTCTTGCTGGCCTAAAAAAGAAAAATGGTGGGCCTGTAACTGCTGCAGTCCTTGGTGATGGTGCTCCTACAATGGCAGTGAACTTTATAGCAATTGTTTCAGGTTAATCTTTCTGGTGCTAGCCCACAAATGATCAGGTTTACTAAATTCAATTTCACAACTTGCCATGGTGGGATTTCACAACTTGCCATGCAAGTGAGAGGTCATCTACTTTAGAGCTAAAAAGGATAGATCAGAGTACTTTCTAAATGGTGAAAAGCTAGAAACAGTGGAGGTACAAAGGCACTTAGCGGTCCAGGTACATAGATCGTTAAAATGTCATGGACAAGTACAGAAAATAATTAAAAAGGCTAATGGAGTGCTGGCCTTTATATCTAGAGAACTAGAATACAAAGGGGTAGAAGTTATGCAACAGCTATACAAAGCCCTAGTTAGACCACAGCTAGAGTACTGCGTTCAGTACTGGGCACCACACCTTAGGAAGGATATATTGGCCTTGGAAGGAGTACAGCGTAGATTTACCAGAATGATACCTGGACTCCAAGGGTTCAATTGCAAGGATTACACAAACTAGGTAACAGAAAATGCTGGAAACACTCAGCAGGCCAGGCAGCATCCATGGAGAGAGAAACAGAGTTAATGTTTCAGGTCTGTGACCCTTCGTCAGAACTCTGTTTCTCTCTCCACTGATGCTGCCTGGCCTGCTGAGTGTTTACAGCACTCTGTTATTTTAGATTTCCAGCATCCGCAGTATTTTGTTATTACATAAACTAGGGTTGTATTCCCTAGAATTTAGAAGGTTAAGTAGTGATTTGATCAAAGTTTAAGATATTAAGGGGAACTAATGGTGTAGACAGAGAGAAACTATTTCCACTGTTTAGGGAGTCTAGGACTAGGGAACATGGGCCTGGCTCTAACGTTTAAGCTTTCAGGAGTGAAGTTAAGAAACACTTCTACACGGAAAGGGTGGTAGAAGTTTGGAACTCTTCCACAAACGGCAGTTGATGCTAGGTCAACTGTTAATTTTAAATCTGAGATTGATAGATTTTTGTTAACCAAAATGTATTAAAGGATATGGGACAAAGGCGGGTATATGGAGTTAGGTCACAGAGCAGATCTCATTGAATGGCGGAAGAGGCTCGAGGAGCTAAATGGCCTAATCCTGTTCCTAGGATTTGAACTTGACTTCAAGGTTGCTAGTCCAGTACTGTAGCCACTAGGCTACCGTGACTTAGTTCTCCATATTTCTCTTATCCATACCATTTAGCATTGTGGACACTTGCTAAAGAGTGCTTATTTCTCCAGTCTTTCCTCATAACTTTGACACTGCCTTGTGACTCTTCTGGTCCAGGGCTTCAATGATTCCCTTGCCTTGGTGACCAAAATCAGAGTTCTCAAGGTGCAGTCTGGCCAGAGCACTACAGCTTTAGCATCTTGCAGCTTATACTCAACTGATCTAGCAATATCATTCTGCCTTCTTTTATAGCTATTTTATAGTGATTTAACATATAAATTGCCTTAGAATTATAGATGTTTACAGCATCATTGGGTCCAAAGTCTCTGCCAGCTTTGTCAGAACAATCTAAAAGTAATTTCACTAGCCTGTTCTTTCCCCATAGCTCTAGATCCATCTTCACTTCAAATATTGATCCACTTCCCTTAATAGATGCAATGGTCTCTGCCTCAACTGGCAAAGCATTTCATGCTCTAACAGTACTCTCTACATAAAGAAATTGTGCCTAGACAACTTAATCGCAATTTTTAATTGAAGACCCCCCCCCCCTCTTTGCAGACTCCCAAGGAAAGCATCTTTCCCTACTCAAAACACTTCATAATTTTAAAAACCTCTTCAAATTATTCTAGTCTATCTGGGGCTAGTTAACAAATCACAGCATTATTGCCCTGTTGTTCTTGCATATCTCTGAACTGGGTGCAGATCTCTCTCTCTATCACATCTACATGTTAGGTTGCATGCAATACACACACAACTGTACCATTTCTCTTTTTATTCCTTATATCTATCCATATGGATTCTACCTTGACAATCCCCTAGAACATCCCTGCATGGTCATTTATTAACACTGGCACTGCAACTCCTTTCTCCCACCGCTCCTAAAAATGTTATAACCAAGACTATTAAATTTCCAATCCTGCCCAAACAAAATCTACTATTCACCACCGAATCATTTCTCCTTTACATTTAGTATACTATGGATGATGTAGAAATAGCTAATGACACCCACTTTTCCTTCCAATGTGTAGTATCTTGCACACATCTATACTAAAACTGTGATTTGCCCATATGGAGATTTTGATCCTTCTTTTGTAGATCAGTGGCTTTTTTTTGTTTGACTCTCTTCTTCCCCTCATACTCCTATAGTATCAACTGCTAATTTTACTAGTTTAGATACGATTTCTGAGCCCAGGTCAGTATATGTAGATTAAAAATATCAGGGAAACCAAGACCAATCCCAATCCCTGGGACATTCCACGCCAACAAGAGAGCCTAACCATCACCCCCACCTTGATATTTAATGGTGCCATCACCGAGTCCCCCCATCAACATCCTAGGGTCACTATTGACCAGAAACTCAACTGGACCAGCCACATCAATGCCGTGGCTACTGAAGCAGGTTAAAGGCTGGGTATTCTGCAGCAAGTGGCTCACCTTCGGACTCCCCAAAGCCTTTGCACCACCTACAAGCACAAGTCAGGAGCGTGATGGCATACTCGCCACTTGCCGGGATTGGCGCAGCTGCAGCAACACAAGAATCTCAATTATACAGGATAAAGCAGTCTGCTTGATCGGCACTCCACTCACTAGCCTAACTATCCACCACCGGCATAGCATGGCTGCAGTATGTACTGCAGCAACTTGCAATGTTTCTTCAGCAGCACCTCCCAAACCTGCGACCTCGACCACCTAGAAAGACAAGGGCAGCAGATGCATGGGAACACCACCACCTCCAAGTCACACGCCATCCTGAATTAGACATGCGTTGTCGATCCTTCATTGTCGCTGGGTCAAAATCCTGGTACTCCCTACCCAACAGCACTGTGGGAGTACTTTCACTGCACAGACTGCAGTGGTTCAAGAAGGCGGCCCAATCACAACCTTCTCAAAGGAAACTAGGGTTGGACACTAAATGCTGGCCTTGATGGAGACACCCACATCCCAAGAATTTCCACCGCCCTCCCCCAAAACTCAGTACTTCCTTCCCCCCCACCCTGACATTATTCCCCTAAAAAGTACCCAACTGCTTTCCTTCCTTCAGCAATCTCTTCATCTTCACCCAGGTTTTGAATTTCCACAGCTTTCAGTTTTACTACAAACCTCTCTTTCGGAACTTGAAGAAATCCAAGCATACAGTGTCATATAGATTTCCCACTGTCTGCTTGGGATGCCACGGGCAGGATCTTCACCTTCTAAAGCCACTTTGGTTGTTACACATCAGAGTACCCTCACAGGTACTCAAGTTTGCTACTGATTGTAGATTCCATTATTTTAATCGGACTAATGTGTTTTTCAAATTAAATTCGCCTCCTTTCTTGAATATGAATTCGTTAGCTTGTTTGCAACCTAATGGCAAATCCACAGCATCTAATATCTAATGACTCTTTCATGACAATTGACAGCACTTCATAAATTTATTCAGTCTCTCCTAGTACCCTGGAATAGATAGAATTGAAGCTCCGAGCTGGATTTGTTTTGTACCCGCCAAGCCTGACTAAAAATGTCAGAATCTGTAAGCCTGCATGGATTATTTCCACAGATGGAGGTCATGTTACTTTAGTATTCTTTAAAAAGTACTTTAAGGAAGTAATCATTGAAGATGTCAACTATTTTATGCTCATCCACAGTTTCATTCCCATTGATATAATTTAGGGTTCACAACTCGTGAACCCTGGCAGTTTTCTTGTTATTGCATTAGAATTTCCTGTTGTGTTTAACATCTGCATTTATATATAGTTCTGTCTTTGCCCTTCTGATCACAGTATTGACCCTTCTGAAATTTCCTGCATTCTTGCCCCCTTGCCCTTCTCTCTACAGCTTTTGAGACACTTACTTTCCTCATTTTATATTGTCTTATCAATCCATTTAGGATCGCTTTCTAATCTTAGGTATACATTTGTCCTACCTTTGAAAGGTAATTATTTATAATCAGTATCATAAGGAGGCCATTCAGCCTATGCCAGTTCTTTGAAAGACCTATCCAATTAATCCCACTCCCCTGCTCTTGCCCCATAGCCCTTCAATTTGCTCTCAAATTTCCTCAATCTGTTTTGGTTCATTCATCATGGCCTTGGGAGTTTCTAAAATAACATACTTAAGTGTTGCTTCTTCCTTTCTTTTGCATTTTTCCCTTATCTATCTCACAGTTGAAGTAGTTTCTATAATCAACATCTTGGTGAATAGACTGTTGGAAGCATCTGCATTTTTGCTTACTGGACACGACCAAAAATGTTATCAATCCTGCACTGAATGATACACGGGCATCCTTTTTTTTCCCCATTAGTTCTTGGGATGTGGATGACATTGGCAAGTCAGTATTTATTGCTCATTTCCCAGAGGGAATGAAGAGTCAACTACAAATTGTGGGGTTGGAGACATGTAGACAGACCAGTAGAGGTGGCAGGTCCATGAAGCACCTTAATAAAACAGCTGGGTTTTTAATGACAATCCTGCAGCCTTCATGATGCCAGCCCACAAGTTACCAGATTGACTGAATTCAATGTCACAACTTAGGGAGGTATTTGAATTCATAACCTCTGGGTTGGTAGTCACATACCACAACCACTAGGCTACCATGCCTCGACTAGCTCCATCCACAGCAGATATCAGAACTCAATTCTGGTGCAATTGTTGTACCAATGATCATGTCAGTTTGCCATTCCTGTGTGATTTTCAATAACTATTCTGATCACAATGATGGTGCCAATCTTTAACTTCCAACACTCTGCAAAGATTATCAAAGGTTCACTTTCCTATACAACAACCTCCCAATGTCAGCCATTTGGAGGTCAGGAATGAATTCTGGGAAGGGGAAAACAAAGGCAAACAGAAACACAACAGGCCACTTTCATGCACTGATTACAGAACAGTGGGCTGGTAACAGATTTACTTAATTACCCAGATAGCACTGCTTGGCAAACAGACCCAGTTTAAAAATGCTTTTAACTTCACAAATCGAAATATCTAGAAGCAGATTTGAAAGTTGGAAAAGGTTTTTAGATCAAATTCAACATGGCAAACCAACACACTGTGGCTATGGATGTTATGGATTTAGACCACTGGAGAGGTCCCCAAGACTTTGAGTAAATGTAAAGTCAGGTTCAGAGCTTCACAACCACTTGCTACAGATTTCAATACCAGTTTGGAATTCGCTTGCGTGTTTGGAATCACCTCCCTGCCACATCACCCACTTATGCGAGTCCAGAGCGATCAGGGGCAGAGCGAGTCCAGAGCGATCAGGGGCAGGGCGAGTCCTGAGCAATCAGGGGCAGGGCGAGAATAGTTGAGGTTCAGGAACCCACACATGTACACAGGGTACAGATGGCATTAAACCAGCTAAAATCACAGCATAATAGAACAGATCACCAGCAACCTTCCCACACAATATACTAGCACAGAGCACTGGTAGCTTTCTAAGGGCCATGTTACCCATTGAGTCACTGGGAAAGAATCCCAGTGCTTAGTGACAGGTCCACCCCTCCATGTTCCATTCGAGATCCAGACTGGCTGGTTGCTCAAACAGTGTCCTGAAGTACTGCAGACCTGCCTGGGTCAGATTTCAGATTGCAGTCTGCCAGAGAGTTGACTAGTTTCCAAACTTCTAGCCCCATTGTGGTACCACCTCTACATTTTCCTACATAGTGGTTGCAATTCAAAAATAATTAATTGGTTGTGAAGCACTTTAGGATGTCCAGAATATGGATAAGGCACTGTATAAATACAAGTAATTTCTTTTAATTGCTCTCAACTAAGTTAATTATGACCAAGTATCACAGTCTTGCAGTCATTGATCACCAAATCAAATTTCATTTAAAAAATATAAATTATATAAAGCAAAGGAGAAAAATGATAACATGCAACCCTAATTCTACTGTGCTCTCGATCTCCTGCACAGTTCTTTTGTTTGTTGCCAGCACAAAACAGAATCATTACCGGCAGCTTCATTACTGCTTGTGCTGATTTAGTCCCAATGTCAGTACAAAACAAACCAACATAGTGAACAAGATTTAACAAAAACAAACAAAGGAGATCACACTGAACCTTGTGGATACCTAGCTTCATGACTCACCTCATCAGATCATTCCATTTGCTGTTTAAAAACGATCACGGTTTGCCATCCTGGAAGACAAGAACAATCCAAAACTTCTGAATCCTCTGAAGCTCCATTCTCACCTTTGATGCTAAATGTGAGGAGTCCATGGATGATTGTCTCCAAATAAAGGTCACCAGTTCACTCTGAAGTTTCTTCACTCATTTTCTCCTCTTCCAACTTGTTCAAATCAATCTTATTCATTAAGTCACTTCCTTCCTTCTTTTGGCGTCAGCCTTGGCTCAGCAGTAACACTCTTGTTTCTGAGTCAGAGGTATGGGTTCAAATCCCACTCCAGGGATTTGACCACATAATCTAGGCTGACATTTGAGTGCCGTACTGAGGGAGTACTGCACTCTTGGAGGTGCTGCCTTTTGGTTATGTTAAATCGAGGCCCCGTATGCTCTGGCAGGTGAACGTAAAAGATCCATGGCCATATTCAAAGAAGAGCGGCGGTGCTCGCCTCAGTGTCCTGGCCAGTATTTAATCCCTCAACTATCACTAAAATAGATTATCTAGTCATTACCTCATTGCAGTTTGTGGAACCTTGCCATGTGTAATTTTGGCTGCCACGTTTTCTACATTAGTGACTACATGTCAAAAGTACTTAATTGGCTGTAAAGTACTTTGGGACATCCCAAGGACGTGAAAGGTGCTATATAAATGCAAGCTCTCTTTCTTTGATTCAGCTCCTGACTATCCAACTCGTCTTTTTGACTTCAATCATTGTCAATCGCTCCATTCATCATCCCTTTCCTTTCAAAACTACTGTCATCACCTCATTCTAACAAAAGCCTACCTTCAGCCCTTCTACTGTCACAGACTATCATCCTATATCCAATCTGATCTGTCTCATCAAGATCCTTGAATGTCTATGCTAGGCAACGTGCACACCTGACTCCAGCTCCACCAACTTTCCCAGCTGCTAATCAAGTGGTACACAACGCCAACCTGAGCACACCTCCTTACCCACCATCCAGATACCAAAACTGCATTTACTACCTCAAAACATTGACTGCATGCACCCCAACTTCAATACCAATACTCAAATCCATGCATTCATCCTAAGGTTCGATTTCTCAAAAAGCTCTGCACCATTCTCCCCTCCACCACAAGTTTCATTCAATCCAGAAGACTGTGGCCTAAGTCTTCTCTCATCATCCACCTTTGCCAAATTCCACCAGTTTCCTAAATCTGAGCAATCTTCTCCAACCTGCACTTTATTACTAGGACTCTGGATTATTGCTTGTCCTGAACTCCCAACACGAGGCCAATCTTTAAATCAATATCCCTCCTAAAACGGTCTCCAGAAACCAGTCTTGCTAGCTCTTCCCATCTTCAAAAGCCTCCTAAAATCTTCCTTTCAATAGTGCGTTGGTTTTTCCTTTATGGTTAATTGACAGAAAACAGTAGGGATAAACGGGTCATTTTCAGATTGGCAGGCTGTAACTAGTGGGGGGTTTTTTCGTTCCTGGGATGTGGGCGTTGCTGGCAAGGTCAGTATTTATTGCCCATCCCTAATTGCCCTTGAGAAGGTGGTGGTGAGCCACCTTCTTGAACCGCTGCAGTCTGTGTGGTGAAGCTACTCCCATAGTGCTGTTAGGGAGGGAGTTCCAGGATTTTGACCCAGCGACGATGAAGGAACGGTGATATATTTCGAAGTCAGAATGGTGTGTGACTTGGAGGGATGGGGAACTTGGAGGTGATGGTGCTCCCATGCGCTGCTGCCCTTGTCCTTCTAGGTGGTAGAGGTCACGGGTTTGGGAGGTGCGGTCAAAGAAGCCTTAGTGAGTTGCTGCAGTGCATCATGTAGATGGTACACACTGCAGCCACGGTGCACTGGTGGTGGAGGGAGTGAAAGTTTAAGGTGGTGGATGGGGTGCCAATCAAGCGGGCTGCTTTGTCCTGGATGGTGTCGAGTTTTGAGTGTTGTTGGAGCTGCACTCATCCAGGCAAGTGGAGAGTATTCCATCACACTCCTGACTTGTGCCTTGCAGATGGTGGAAAGGCTTTGGGGAGTCAGGAGGTGAGACACTCACCCCAGAATACCCAGCCTCTGACCTGCTCTTGTAGCCAGTGTGTGTCTGGCTGGTCCAGTTAAGTTTCTGGTCAATGGTGACCCCCAGGATGTTGATGGTGGGGGATTCGGTGATGGCAATGCCGTTGAATGTAAGGGGGCTGTGGTTAGACTCTCTCTTGTTAGAGATAGTCATTGCCTGGCACTTGTGTGGCGTGAATGTTACTTGCCACTTATCAGCCCAAGCCTGAATGTCATCCAGGTCTTGCTGCATGCAGGTGTAGACTGCTTCATTATCGGAGGCGTTGCAAATGGAACTGAACACTGCAATCTTCAGCGAACATTCCCACTTCTGACCTTATGATGGACGGAAGGTCATTGATGAAGCAGATGAAGATGGAACCTGAGGAACTCCTGCAGCGATGTCCTGGGGCTGAGATGATTGGCCTCCAACAACCACAACCATCTTCCTTTGTGCGAGGTATGACTCCAGCCAGTGGAGAGTTTTCCCCGATTCCCATTGATGTCAATTTACTAGGGTTCCTTGATGCCACACTCTGTCAAATGCTACCTTGATATCAAGGACAGTCACTCTCACATCTGGAATTGCGCTCTTTTGTCCATGTTTGGACCAAGGCTGTAATCCAGGCCTCTGGATTACTAGTCCAGTAACATAACCACTATGCTACCGTCCCCACAAGGATTAGTGCTTGGGCCTCAGTTATTTACAACCTATATTAATGACTTAGATGAAGAGACCGAGTGCCATTAGCCTTCCTAATTGTTTGCTGTACCTGCATGCTAACTCTGTTTCCTGTACTTCTTTTAAAAATTTGTTCATGGGATGTGGCCATCGCCGACAAGGCTCGCATTTATTGCCCATCCCTAATTGCCCTTGAGTGGCTTGCTAGGCCATTTTATAGGACAGTTACGAGTCAACCACATTGCTATGGGTCTGGAGTCACATATTTACAGGGGGGGGGGGGGGGGGGGGGGAACAGGAGCCAATGTAGGTCAGCGTGGGCAAGGATGACGGGAAAGCAAGATATGGATCAGCTGAAGTTTCTGGAAGGTAGAGAATGAAAGGCCAGCCAGATGAACATTGAAATAATCGCATCCGAGGTTACACAGGCATGGATTAAGGTTTCAGCAGCAAATAGGCTATGGTAATGGTGGAGGCAGGGTTAGAGGTAGAAGTAGGTAGTTTTTGGTATGGAGTAGATGCTCAGCTCCAGGTCAAATAGCACACAGAAGTTTCAAACAGTCTGGTTCAGTGGCCCAGGAAGAGGGTGGAGTTAGTGGTGACGGTACAGAGTTTGTGAAGGGGGACAAGACAATGGCCTTAACATTTAGCTGGAAACTGCAGCTCATACAAGACAAGCAGTCGGACACCACAGAAGCAATGCAGGGGGTCAAGTGAGGTGGTGGAAAATTAAAGCTGGCCGTCATCAGCATACATATGGATGCTGACCCCCACATCTGCAGATAATTTCATGAAGGGGATGCAGAATGTAGATGAGGAAGAGTGGGTCAAGGATGGATCCTTGGCGGAATGTCAAGCTGGGGGCGCAGGGCTGGGATGTGAAGCCATGACTAGAGGTGCTCTGACTATGGTCAGATAGGCAAGAGTTGAACGTAGCAAGGGCATTCCCACTGAGTTGGACAACAGAGGAGAAGAGTTGGAGGAGGACTGTGCCGTCGAGCATGTCAAAGTCTGCGGAGGACAAGGAAAGATACCCAATCATGGTCGCAGTCACAAATAATGTTGTTTGTGACTTTGGCTAGAGTCATTTTGGTGCTATGGTAAAGAGAGCACAGATCTGGGAGATGACAACACCATTTTCCTACAGAAAGGATTTGGAAAGAGTTACTTTTAAATTTTGTGTTTTAAAGCAAATGTATGTGAGGGGGGGGAAGCACTGAAACAGAGAGCTAGACATTACAGTCTTTGAGGAGACAGACTTCAAACAAGAAGTAATTTGTTAACTTGTCTCAGTAATCAGTAAACACATCACGCCCATTGCATTGGGATGCCTCTGGGCCTAGGTGCAACATCCCTTTAAGCTGCACAGCCACGCAGCGTTCTGTAGGTCCCGTGCAGCCGATATCTAAATAGAAAAACCGCACATGCGCAGAATTTTGAATGCCTGCGCAGCCCGTTAAAGGGGCCATGCGGGCCAAAAAAAATTAGAGGGAACATTGCCTAGGTGCTCAGCAAAAGTTGCCTGGCAGACCTTCCTTTCTGCCTGTGAACATGAAGATAAAAATAGACAAAATCTCACTGACAGCTTTCGCCAAGCTCAGAAGGAAAACGCAGGAGTAGGCAAGTTATTTTGCTTATGTCAAGCAAGGTGACCCACCGATGTGCATAAATGTAGCCTGTTCATTATTTTTGTAGTATTGCGTAAATTGTTACTACATGAATTAAGTGAGCCTGATCATAACTGCTCTGTATGTTCACTTGTTGTGAAATACAGCAGCCTAACGTGATTGTCTCTCTGCCAAGGTGTGATAAAGGGCAGTTAGAAAGATTAACTGTAGTCATCTGGCATTGTTCTCTGCACAGGCATTGTTCTCTGTCTATATATGCTGTGCCCATTTGTATTTCTTCACTTCACCTGACGAAGAAGCAGTGCTTCGAAAGCTTGTGATTTCAAATAAAGCTGTTGGACTATAACCTGGTGTTGTGCGACTTCTCGCTTTTGTCCACCCCAGTCCAACACCAGCATCTCCGCATCATCATTTAAGTAGACATTGGTAGTGCGTGTCAACTCCAGCACATAAGGGGAGCTTACAGAGGCGACTGATGGCACGGAACACGAGACGGTATCTGCGGTAGAACAGATTTGATAACAATGTTCAGGATTTTGAAGGGGACAGGTAGGTTGGAGATGAGACAGCAGTTTTCATGAACAGTGGTTTTTTTGGGGAGACAATACTTGAAGGAGTAAAATTTACAAGGCTATGGGAAACGAGCAGCAGTCGTGTGGGACTAATTGGATAGTTCTTTCAAAGAACCGGCACAGGCTCGGTGCGAATGGCCTCCTTCTGTGCTGTATGATTCTATGAATTACAGTTTTGAAAGGGGGGAGGGGAAGTAGAAGAGACGGTGTCCTAGGAGGGAGGAACACTTACAATATCAGCTAGCAAGAGGGCCAGAAAGGGAAGTTGAATGGTGACGAGTTTAGTGGGAATGGAACTGAATGAGCAAGAGATGGATCTCATGGAGAGGGCATGGTGTGGGGTGGCAGGAATAAAGAGAGATAGGGTCTTAGAGCTAGGATACTTTGGGGGGGGGGGGGGGGGGGCACGCACGGAAAGAGACATTTGGCTCATTGGGGGGGGGGGGGGTGGGGGGGTAGTCGAGGGGCTGAACTAAATTCAAAGCAGCAAGAAAAGGTTTTGTGGAAGTTATAGCTGTGATAGTAGGGACGGTTTCAATCGTTGCCTAATCACAGAGTGTTGTCTGAGGAAGTAATTTTCTACAGCGTATGGATACTGGGAAATAGCGGTTTGCAACTTACTGTACCATTATGTAACCATTTCTCTAAAAAGTATTCCTGATAAGTGTTCATACACTTTTCAGGTATGGCAGCATAGTGGTTATGTTACTGGTCTAGTAATCCAGTGGCCTGGACTAATGATCTGGAGACATGAGCTCATCTGGAATAGAAAGCTAGTATCAATAATGGTGACCATGAAACTACCGGATTGTTGTAAAAACCCATCTGGTTCGTTAATGTCCTTTAGGGAAGGAAATCTGCCGCCCTTACCCAGTCTGGCCTATATGTGACTCTAGACCCACAGCAATGTGGTTGCAGCTTAACTGCCCTCTGAAATGGCCTAGCAAACCACTCAGCTGTATCAAACCGCTACAAAAGACAATAAGCGCGGACTGCAGCAGTTCAAGGCGGCGGCCGCCGCCGCCTGTCACCACCTTC
This sequence comes from Squalus acanthias, assembly GCA_030390025.1. Classification (NCBI taxonomy): domain Eukaryota; kingdom Metazoa; phylum Chordata; class Chondrichthyes; order Squaliformes; family Squalidae; genus Squalus; species Squalus acanthias. The sequence goes on from CM059433.1 coordinate 120,375,463, forward strand.
TCATGGGCAATTATGAGTGGGCAATAAATGCTGGCCTTGCCAGCAACACCCACATCCCATTAATGAAAAAAAAATATGCTGAAACATGCCATGACATACACCACTTAATCAGGGAACAGGTCAATTGTATCTTTGAGCCACAGGCTAGTAAGGTCCAGAAATGTCTCATGGCCAACTGATTCTAGGAATGTGCTCAGGTATGGCAACAGTTGGGCACCACAACTGGCCTCAGTGCCCCTATGCTAGGAAGGAAAAGCAAAGTCAGACAAAAATTCTGCTCCCAGCCCCCGGTGACATTTGCTGGAAGCATGCATGAGTGGCAGGTGAGGATATGGTTAGGTGCTTAATACCAAGACTCACCAAGAATTGGCATTTATATAGAAATAGGTAATTTAGTCTAACCAGTCCAGAATGGTGTTTATCCTTCACATAACTTGTATTTATATAGCGCCTTTAACATAGTAAAATGTCCCAAGGCGCTTCACAAGAGAGTGTTAACAAACAAAATTTGACACCGAGTCACGTAAGCAGATATTAGGGCAGATGACCAAAAGCTTGGTCAAAGAGACAGGTTTCAAGGAGCGTCTTTCCGAGAGGTACAGCGGCGGAGAGGTTTAGGGAGGGAATTCCAGAGCTTAAGATCTTGGCAGCTGAACAAGTAATAGTCCTAATTCCACGTGCATGCTCACATCTCTTTATTCCCCTTTCCTTCAACCGCCTATCCAACCTATTCTTGCATGTTGACAGGTTCTCTGCTTCATCATTAACATTACACAGCCTCACAACCACTGTGTAAAAAAGTTTCTCATGTTCTCTGGGTAAGGTATGAGTGTCACTGCCCAGGAAACATCCGTCAGTCACAGCATATAGGAGAGAAGTAAAGAGGAGAAAATTAAGGGTGGTGGGGGGGGGGGGGGGGGGGAGATGAATACATACACAGAAACTAAATTTTATGTAAATAAGGGTGACAATGGAGTTCAACAATTAGGCAAAGGAAAGCCAATATGGAGAAAATACACCTTAATCCTGTCTGGTGGTTTTTCAACTAAATAAAAAGAGCAAAATACATTGAGATCTAAAATCTTGCTATAGCACTAATAATAATAATGCAAGACAAGCAACCTTCAAGCAGCAGATTAGCAGATTCAAACAATCCATTCGTCAGTGTCAGCCAGTGGTTCAGTGGGTAGCACCCTTGCCTCGGAGTCAGAAGGTTGTGGGTTCAAGTTCCCACTCCAGAGACTTGAGCACAAAAATCTAGGCTGACGCTCCAGTGCAGTGCTGAGGGAGTGCTGCGCTGTTGGAATTGTCGTCTTTTGGATGAGATGTTAAACCGAGGCCCTGTCTGCTCTCTCAGGTGGACGTAAAAGATCCCATGGCACTATTTCAAAGTGGTCATGATGCGGAGATGCCGGTGTTGGACTGGGGTGGACAAAATTGAGAGGTCGCACAACTCCAGGTTATAGTCCAATAAAACTGTTGGACTATAACCTGGTGTTGTGCGACCTCTCAACTATTTCAAAGAGCAGGGGAGTTATCCCCGATGTCCTGGCCAATATTTATCCCTCAATCAACATCACAAACAGATTATCTGGTCATGTGGGAGCTTGCCAAGCGTAAAATTGTCTGACATGTTTCCTACACTACAATCATGACTACACTTCAAAAGTACTTCATTAGCTGTAAAGCGTTTTGGGACGTCTGGTGGTCGTGAAAGGCGCTATATAAATGCAAATCTTTGTCTTTTCTTTTCATTCCAGGCACCCAAATGTCATACCCGAGTTTAGTCAGTCAGTAGTTACTGAATGTTACACACAGAGGCAAGATTACCCGTCATGAAACACAGGAATGGAGTAAACACATTCACAAATCAATTCGAGTTCTACTGGCTGACCACAACTAAATAGGCACCAAGCAAAAGTCCACAAGAAAGAGCGTTGCTCTAGTTGCAGAAGGCAATCTAATTTTTTGAAAAAAAACTTCAATCTATTTCTACAACTCATTCTGAACTCTTCAGCCACACTGTCTCCTGTAGATAGCACAATGTACCCTTTATACTAGCTGCCAATTTAAAACATACAGAGACACATGCGTGGACACCCAACCACTGACAAATTCAATAGCTTCAAAAATTTCACAACAGCTTCAATTAACAGTATGGAATTCAGGAAAAGCTGCAATCTAGAATGACCATGCCAAGATATGCTTGCAGGTTAATGTTGTGATGTTACAGTAACAGCAACTATAGCCTGTAAGAGCAAGACTTTAAAATGGATGTAAAGCACAAGTTCTCAAAAGCCTACTCCCATTTGGACATTTTAAACTCAGGAAATAAATGTTGGGATTCAACAATTTCATACTATATGCATTAGGAAACTTGCACAAATACACTGAACGCAATATAATCTTGTACTGCGCTTTACATACTCAAACTACAAACCAATTTGTGCCCTAAGTATTGTCACTCAAAAATGGTGAAATTCAGTATAATTAAATTTTCTGTGGAGGGGAAGGATGCAAAAGATTTAATTTCATCAACTGATTATTTAGCCATTAAGTACTGGTTTCTAATTTTATGATTGGAACTTCCACTTAGCAACAATCTAAAATGTTAACCTTGCATAACTAGTCTCTCTCAATTCTTTTCAATGAGACTAGCTTGATAAGATTAAGATATGTTGCTGCAAGCATATTTTCTTCAGTTCCAATACACACTGAAAACAAGAAAGCCCAGATCAGAGCAAGGCGCTAATCTGCAGTATTCGGAAAGTTATTCCATCTTCAATGCTTCTCTACTCAAAAGGAGACGTGCCCAGGAGGAGGAAACACTGCCCTGCATTAGGATCCTCAGGAAAAAATTGCATGTTCAAACAATAAGCTTCCATCCGGGGAGAAATATCACTTCAATTTAATAGTAAATATACAACTGACATCTACAACAGCAGAGCAGATCCATATTTGACAACTGTACTGGGGTTTTGACTAGCAAAATGATATGCAAGATACTCTACAGTAAACATGGCGACTAAAGTCAACACTTATTATTACATGCAAATGAAAACTATTTCAATGTATGAAAGATGAAGAAAATAAGTATTTGTTAACAAAACCACACCTCAATTGGTCTCTTTTTGGTGCAAGAGAGAGCATGGCTACCCCCTAGTTGTTATTACCACTTGAGCTTCCAGTTACTGTGTGAAAAATACAGCTTGTTCTGTTCCCTGCACTGTTTTGTAACGTTTCAACTATACAGGGAACTGCATGATAATTAGAACAAGGTGACCTGGGGGGAAAAAAAGAGGATTTTTCTTCACAATTAATAAAAGATCTGCACAATTCCCTCCGCCCCCGCCGGATACAGCTCATCCAGACGATTTCTCCCTCCTGAACCGTTAAAATAGTTTAAAGACAGAAATCAAACAGTCAGTGAAAACATCAGAGCACGGCTCTGACATGAAATCTCCCACGACATCAGAAGAGCACAGGGAGGTACACCACTAGTGTACGCCACTGCGGGTGGCCAAGCAGATTTTAAATAGATCTATAAATATAATTTTATACACACACGCAATATATATTACACACAACCCTTTGCTTCATGGCTGCCTGTGTTTTAGTGAGAGCTTTACAAAATGGCAAGCGCTCAAGCCGAGACCATAGACACCCCTTTGCAACCTCAGCAGGGAACTGCTGCAGTGTAACATTTCAGAACAGTTAAGACCTACCTGCAGGTGTTGGCCCAAAGATGCGAACCACGGGCACCCTGGTCACCTCACTCCCTCTGAATTCGGAAAAGCAAACATCCAGACCCTTGACCGGGCTGGACAAGTAGTAATCAGCAGTGACAATCCTCACTGCAAACATACTGACCCGATCCTAAAATGTTGTATTTAAAAAAAAGGGGGGGGGGGGAAGAGAGAGAGAAATGGTGGAGAGGGAAAAAACACCCAAATACGGTTAACCACCCCCTCTACACTCACAAAAAATTAAATGTTAACTGTCTCGGTAGTGGGTATTAGGGACTTGTCTTTGTCGGTCAGGCCGGGCTGAGGGTGTTATTTGCAGCAGAGGAGGAGGAGGAGGATGATGATACGGGCCTGTGCAATGCCTGTATCCATGACGCTCTCTCCCTGGCCCCGGCCCCGGCCTCTCATCCTCCGGTCACTGCCTCCAGCCGTCTCTCCCGCACCCACATTACAGCGACCGGCCCCCCACTCCCCAAACCGCCTGCTCGCCACTAACTCTCGCTCTTAACACGGTTGCTGTTCTGTTTATATATATATATATATATACACACACTCTAGTTCTTTTGCCGGCTCCCCCGCCCCCGTGCTCTCACTCGGAGCCCCACCCCCCTCAGTCGCTGCGCCACCGTTAACCGCCACAGCTGCACTGCAGCAGCGCGCGCCCGTGCCCCGCCGTATGAAGCAGGGGGGCGGGGCAGCGAGCCCGCCGGAAATCCCGCCTCCCCGCCCCTCTCATTGGTTAGCCGCCTCGCCGCTCCGGATGCCAATTGGCCCGATGCCGAGATCTGACGGGGGAGGGTGTCAGTCAGCGCACCCGCCTCTTCCTCGCTTGACTCCGCCTCCTCCCCCCCACTATTGGCTGAAGCTGCATTATTCAGCGGCTGCCGTTCTGCCCGCTCTGATTGGCTATTCCCCACCCACCTTTCCCCCACTATAAGAGAGAGTTGCGTGATTGACAGGCTGATTGGCGCCGCTGCTGCCGCTGCTTGGGTTGGTCTGCATTGCCATTGACATTGCATTGTGTAGGCTGGGATAGGATAGTGCAGGAAGGTAGGCGAGACCAGCTGCAAGCAAAGGGGTGTTTTGCGCAGAGATCTAGTTTTAGATGAATGAGAATGAGATAAATATAGCGTGGAGAAGACGGAACAATTTAAATACCATAACACTATCCATTGAAAAGAGCAAGCTGCAAACTCGTGCATGTCTGTATTGAAGGTTGTGTAATTGGTCAGGGGGCAATTTTTACCTAATCCGTCCATTGAAAAACTGACGGGATCGTCTGATTCTACTCTTCACTGATTCAAATATTTAATATTGGGCCGGGTGTAAAACCAGGCGTTCCGCCTGATCATGTGGGTTTCCCACCCGGCAAGTTAGGTTAAAATGCCCTGTCACAAGTCTATTTGTAATTCAAACCCTGTTGCTTGCCTTTGCTTTAATTTATGTGTAGTATGCAAATCTATGGGCTGGATTTTGCAGTCAGCTGGTTACACTTGCACTTGCCCATAGACTTTTTACGGAGTTTTGCACTGGAGTTTACTGTAAATTAGAGAGTCAAAAAGCGCAGCACCCTCTACAGTGTATCTGGGACCTGTATTAACAGGACAAGCTGTCTCCTTAAACAATCAGATTGAAGAATCGTTAACGAGCAGCACAGAGCCTGAACCAGGAAGTGTAAATTAGAATAGTGAATTCAATGTCAAAGCAGGTACAGAAAGCAAAATAAAGAAATAAATATTAGATTAAGAGAGATAAAAGAGACAGAAAGAAAAAGTTAAAAAAATACTTTTTAAATTGTTTTTTTAAATCTCCAACAATAATTAAAATCTGAAGGAATGAGACTCCACACTTGTGCCAGAGAGGTTGTATGGCAGTAATTAAGACTTATCTTGCCGTTAAAAGGGTACTTACACTGCAATGGATAAGACCTAACTTTTTCTGACCAGTTTCATATCTATGAGATAAGTTCAGCAACTTCACTCTGTTCAATGTATTTGAATCGTGTGTCAGACGGCGAGATGCTGTTATCGCACAGCTTCTGGAGGAGCAGGGCATCTCGTTCAGTTGATTTCCGCGTTTAACTGCACATATGCGGTTGCCGGAAGTTGATGGTAAGTTGGTTGGCAGGAGCAACTGCATCATTCTAATCAGTTTATAAGCTGAACAAGCCAAAATCATGGAAGCAATTTTGTCTCCAATTTGCATTTTTATAAGTCCCAGGCGCCAAATAGGTCATAGTTGAATTTGTTCCAAGTCCATAAAATAAGTTAGTGCTGCCAAGCTCCTGCATCAGCCTCCCTAACACCTGTTCAGTTCTGTACAAGCCAAAGGAGCAAAGGTGGAAGTCTCATGTTTGATTGTGCAATTCATGTTCAATAGAAAATAGCATTCAGAATGAATAGCCCAGAAGGATCACCGATCTCACACCGAAAGAAGAGATTTTGACCACCAGAGATTATGGCCGCAATTTTACTAATGGAGGCGGCTTGAGTGCGGGTCCGCTGCTCGGAGGCTTTCCGACCCGCTCCCGGCAGCCGCCTCCCTGAACTTCCGAATTTGCGTCGATTGGCCTCATTACGGCCTGACGTGCGGGTCCCTCCAGGCAATTGCTTGGAGGCTGTCAGTTTCTCGCATCTGATGACGCGTTGTTTGAAAGAAAATTTAAAGGGGCCATGTCCCCTTTGGAAAAAATGTCAATGTGATGGTTTGGTGCTGTAATATATAGAAAGGGGAGTTGACAGCGTCTGTTCTGAACAAAATTTAATGAATGAAATTGCTGGTCATATTTTTCCAGAAAGATTTTAATGATTTTTTGTATATATCAATCTGACTATGAAATGAAAAAGATGCCAGATTTGTTCCAATCATTGGCTTAGTGATATTAATGCTTTTTTCTCTTAAAGGTGTTGGCTGCTGCAGGAACGGCAGCCCCAATAACTAAGGTTGTACGCAGGTTCAATGAGGGCTCTCTCCATGCTCTGGTTGAGGGAGTTGGAGGACATCAGGAGCTCCTCTTCCCTGGAAACGGAAGGAGGAGGCCTCCTCAGCAAACCAAGGCAGCTTGGCTGCAAATTGCTGAGGAGGTGAGCTCGAGGTCTATGTGCAGACGCACATGGGTTCAGTGTGGAAAAAAGTTTAATGATCTGCTGAGATCACCTAAAGTGTGGCCTCTGTGTTCTGGGAAATGGAAGTTCAAGAGTGAGGGCTCAGGGTGATTTCCATGTAAAATGTTGGTAGTGACACTGAGCGCAAACCACCGTTTATTGGACAGATGATGCCTGGGGTTTTGAGAATGTTGGACTTATATTCATCTCCATGTGCCAGCCACTTGTGGTTGAAGCATAAGATTACGCAAATCTGGCATGGATGACTGCATCCCTTGCCTGACGGCCAGCAATGTGGTCATCTGCTGCTGGATTGGCCACATCTGGCCCCGCAAGGCGTCACTCCCCGTCCTCCTCCTCATCCTCTTCTTCGTCCTCTTCATCTTCCTCCAAGGAGGCTGTGTGCTGAGCGACTTGTTCATCCGGCAGCACTAAGCCACGCTGCTCTTCCTCCGAATCTGACGACCAGGATGAGAGGATGTAAATGGTTCCCATCCCGTTGTTACAGATTTCAGTTGAGGCAAGAAGCTTGCAAGCGCGCACTCAAAGTGGCCTGAAATTATTCCAATCAGTTCAAACAGCAGATGTGTGTCAGCTTGACCAGTCACAAGGTCAGTAGATTTGCAAAATCTTACCCCAAACCTCCAACAACAAAGTTGTTGCATTTGAATGCCAGCCATGTTATAGGAGCGCTTTTAAAGTTCTGTACCAATAATGACTACAGATCATGTCCTCCACCAACTCGTCTCCTTGCAGCAGGACTGTTTCTGACAAGACAGGAAACAGGAGCCAGAGGCAGGAAAATGGGAAACCTCTGTCAAAATAGGATTATCAAGGCAGTTAACAGGCTCTTAACTGCCTTTAACTATCTGTCCCACCGGTTGGAGTCGGGTCATCTTGGGAGCAGCTGAACAAACACTCAGGAAAATCACGTGGGGGCGGGATGGAGGCGGGTTGGGTGTCTGAAGCCATTTTTTCCCGATTTTACCAGCTGACACGCCTCCAAACCCACCTCCTCAGGGCTGGTAAAATCGAGCCCTATCACTTCATAGTAGATCAGGAATTGGACTGAATAGTCTTTTCTCGTTCCTGACTTTTCTTATGTTATTAGGTTGTTCTGTCTTCCAGCTATTAACAATTCTTTCATTCATTAATAATTACTACAATAATCATGCAAAACTCTTCAAATGATTTTTCCAATCTCAAAATATCTCTCAAAAAGTATATGCCAAAGAAGCACTTACAGATAATAATTCTGCATTAACATACTGGGATATATAGTTTTCATTAGAACAGAGGAAATTATGTGAATTTGATAGAAGTGTTTAAAATTGTTAAGGGATGTGACAGAGTAGATAGGAATATACTGCTTTCAGTGTTTGTGGGGTCTAGAACAAGGGGACATAGATAAAAGATTAAACACTTGGGGGAGGGAAATTGAGTCGCGCCCCCTTTGGGGCGCTAACTTCGCGAGGGCGCTACTTTTAGCGCCCCAAAAAAATTAGCGCCCCCACAGCCAAAATTAATCGGTAGCACCCCGGAAGGGAGGCGGGGTGCTACTGGAAGTGCCCCGCCTCCCTCTTGGGGCGCTGCGAGGGAATAACGTGGCGCTACATGCCGCAGCGCCACATGCCGTGGCACGTCATGCTGCGGTATGGCAGGCCTTCCTCCCCTTCTTAAAGGGGAGGGGCCTTGCGCAGCACAACCTGGGGCCCAGCTGGGCCACCAGGGATTGGAGTGCCGGCAAAAGAGCCTGGCACTCAAGAGAAGTGCTGGGCTCACGGAGCGCAGCCGGCACTCCGCGGTGGGTGGGGGGTGCTCAGGAGGCCAGGGACGGCAACGGGGGCAGGTGCTGGCAGGCGGCCAGCAACAAAAATGGCCGCCCGGCACCTCGCCTTTAATTAGCGCCGCCCCGTTCGCAGGTAGGCCCCCCTGACCCCGTCGGACATAGCGTCCGGCGGTAAGTCAGGGAGCGATACCAAAGATCACGGCCGGGGCGTGAGCGGGGCGCTGCACATGGCGATGACATCATCACCGGCAGCGCAGTGCCGCGGGGCGCTAACGGTTACAGCCACCGCTAACCTCCCCATGAATTACACGGGAGGCATTGGCGGCGCTGCGCCCGGGCGCTAGTTGCTTTGCCCTTAGGGCGCTAACGGGAGGTACAAAGCAACCGAATTTTTTCCCCTTAGGCTAGAAATTCATGTGCTTACTGCCACTCCGTAGCGCCATGAAATGGCGATAAAATGGCAGCCGCCACTCTTTTGCCAACTGGTGGCGGGTCCCACAGAGGCTGCCATATTTGTCTCCCCCTTTGCGCTGCCAGTAACTGGCAGCATCCTGTAAAAAAAAATGGCGGCATGGTGACATCAATCAGCGTGCAACGCTGACTTAACGTCACCAATGCGAACTTCGACCCTAGTGCTGGGTCCTAAGCATGCCAGGTTAACCTGGTGTGCAAGCAGGCTGACAGTGGCAATGTCAGCAGCTCTTAAAGGGACACACACATCATTCAGGTAAGTTTGAATTTAAGGGTTTGGATTGTTTTTTTTTGATTTTATTGAAGTGGTGGTTTGCTACAATAGATGTGAAAAGTTTTTTAAGTGTGTACGGAGTGCTGCTGGATGCTTGCAAGGGCTCGGATGGTAAATGAAGGCCTTTGAGAAGACAGAACATACTGTGAATACTCAGCAGGTCACCCAACATCCATGGAGAGAAAAACAGAGTTCACATCTCAGGTTGACATGCTGCCTGACCAGCTGAGTATTTCCAGCATTTTATGCTGTCATTTCACATTTACAGCATCCGCTTGCAGAGGGAAGAGGAAGGCGCAGAAGAGGAGGAAGCCGAAGAGAAGGAATCAGATGGAAGGATGCAACCCAGACAGCCCGCTTGTGGCTGGGATATCTGGGATGGAATCATCTGCCTGTGGTCCCACTGGCTGGGCAGGCTACCTCTTCTTGTTGACCCACTGGCTGGGCAGGCTGCATTTCTTGGGTCTGTGAAATGAGGAAGGCACAAGGGTGGAGTTGTGCTGACGGGAAGGCGGGAAAGCATGAGGTGCATGCCAGAAGGAGGATAACGTACGAGGATACCAGCATCTTGTATCCTTTCAGCCCTGCCACTGGCCAAGGGCTCAACCATGCCCCTGCCAAGAATGGCCTGCACCGTCTCCTCCAAAGGGGTGAAGTGAGACTAGGAATGGGAGATGTGCCTTGTCATTGGTGCAAATTGTTGGTAGGTGAGTGATTGGGAGTCATACATTGAACAGTGTGTGAGGCTAATGGTGTAGTTGGTAGGAGGCGGCTTTTGAAGACGCATTCACTGACCTTGACCAGTGGTCTGCGGTCATGAAGCTTCTTTGGGCACTGGTGCCAGGTGGTGGGGGCAACACTGCTGGCAGTGACAGCCTCGGTGATGTACTCCCACATCGTTCTTTCTGGAGGGCCTCCTGGCCCCTGTGGGTAGAGGGCCGCTCTTGCAGTGTTGACCCCCTGCACAAAGCTGGAGTGCTGCGTGTGAGACCCACAGTGCTCCTTCCCTGGCTTGCTGAGCCATTTGTGTTAGTGCTGAGGCAGTTTTCCGACTTGTTGAGGTTAGGAAGGTAATTCAGCTTTAACAGCTGAATATTCACATTTGGAACCTCTTTTAAATATTGAATATTTCTTAAAAGGCAGAAAGGGCTGAAAAATGTTTGATTCACCGCATTTTATTTTGTATTGCTTCAGTGCGCATGGCCCCTTTAAATCTCAGACCTCTTCATTGCCCACAATTCCCTGCGAGCTCCACAGCTTCGCTCCCAGAGGCCGTGGGAAGCTTCAATGCCGCACCTGGACAGAAACTTCGTCCCGGATCCCTCCAGCAATGCCACTAGGACAGCGTTGCATGGAAGGGGAGTGCTGTGCCACCTATCTCCATGCCCCCAAGACCAATTTGACTCAGTTAGCGTTGTGGCCATTTCCAGCGGCCGTTGACTGCAGTTGCCGGTGGCACCGGAAACTTTGCTGGCGAACACAAATTTTGCCCCCCGAGAGATTTAGGATAGTGTAGAATTCGCAATATTATCGCGATTTTATAAATAAGGAGGAGACACATAGTTTCGTACAAACAGCTTTATTTCAGCAGAATGCTGTCAGGTTTTCAAAGTGGACACAAGCAGCCTGTAAAATGGCCGCCACGCCTCGTGGCAGAACGTTCTAGACTTTTCGATAAGCAGACAAGATGGCGTTCCAATAAACATTTGTGTGAGATCGTACAAGACTCAGCACATTTGAGATAAATCACAAGACATAATGGGTTTGCATTTTACACATAAATACTGGAATCGGTCTCCCAGGTGCGAATAAGGGCTATTGTACCAAGCGATCAAGAACCCATCCAAAGACATTAATATGCAAAATCCCCACGACTCTACGATGAGAGAGCCGTTTGCGGGTAGTTACAGAAACATTTGGAAGCCCCAAAAGCCCTCCAGGGAGAATACTGACCGGTTACACAATGGGAGAAGTATTAACGGGTACTCAGACAGTTACAAGTATCACCGAAAACCCATTAAAACGGAGATCACCCTATACAAGAAGTTTGAGCGCCAAAACCCTGACAAAAGAAAAGACATTAAGATTGGGCGGGAAAAGAGGAATCACAGCACTATAACTGTAAAGGTACAACCGTCCATCTGTCTCTTGCCGCTTGCTCTTGATCTTGACTCTTGACTGCTGTCTCTTGACTCCTTGCCGCTCGACTTGCTAGAAGACTTCTGAACTTTCTGATCCGCCAGGATCAACCTCGTGGCTTGCCGCGAAGATCTGTGTGGAACTGGGCTGTGAAGCCTTGAAACGGGCACACCATCCCGAGAAGTCGGTAAACGGTGTTTGGAACCGAAGGCCTGAGATGAGATGAGATGAGATGAGAAGAGAAGAAGACGACCATACGTATCGCCACGGTCAGTAAGCCCCGACCGCGCCTGTAGGTCGAATAAACACTTTCCTTGCCCAGGAAGACTATTCTTTGAATTTTACAAACTGGCATCGGAAGACCATTCTTCGAGTTTTATCGCATCGGGGCGAGGGCACAGGAAGACTATTTTTTGAGTCGTGTCGGAACTCCGAGGACAACACAGATCTTCATGACAGCAGACGGTCCAGCCTGCTAGCCGGAGCAGAAACGAGTAAACAAGTGGGGTACAGAGACCCCTGATCAACACGTGGGTGGTCAGGCGCTGCGGTAAAAAAATCCGAGCAGAGTTTCGGAATTCTCCGAGTTATCACGAGTGGTGAGCATGAGTCTCGATCCTACAAATCTAGTTTAGGTCAGGTATTGATAGGGGAGGGTTTAAGTTTTAAGGATAATTGTAATGTGTGCCCCCTTTTACGATGTGTCGTGCGCTCCTCGTTTCCCTAAAATTAGTTACATAACTGCGTGTAAGATTGTACTGTCATTAATCTGTGCTTATGACATGTATTTCGTAATCTTGAATAATATGCAATAAAGATTTTCCATTTCGCACTATTCAACCGGGTCTACCTGAGTTTTCTCTGCATTATTGCTCTCGCATCTAAGTCCAGTGTCAGAACCGTAAGGGCGAGTGGGTCGAACCACTCACAGGTGTCTAGTGCTACCAGGCTGGCTGGAGACCAGAACAGGCAACAAGGCCTAACCCCGCACTAGCACCCAGGCTACGCACAGAGCCTCAGGCGTGTCACACACAAAACCCTTACAGAAAATGGCGACCGCGGCAGGACACTGGCAGCGAGAGAATAATGTGTTAGACCCTGGTATGAATGGGCGAAATGTCATGGAAGAGAGAATAGCAGATTATGTGTTTGGGAAAGTGAATTTGACTAAGAAATGGATAAGTGACCTGCTGGTGGATAAGCATCCACTAGAGGCAGCCGAGAGATGGACAGATAGCAAGGAACATAAAAAGGCAGTGGAGAAAGCGGTCTGGCTGATGTGCTATAAAAGATAAGTCCAAATTTCGGACCAGGTCATCTTAGCGCAGGCAGCTCAGATCAAGAGTTTAGAGGTGGAAATGGACGAGAAGGTCGCGGGGGGGGCAGCAGCTCATCACGACTTTAAATGCGTTGCATCAAGAACGCCAGTTAGTCGCCAACCACCATGAAGCAAAAATAGATTACCTCGAGTGCCAGGTCACTGAGGCAAAGTTAAGTGAGGGTAGATTAAAGGAACGATGTGCCCGCCTAGCTGCCCAAATAAAAGCCCAGTTAGAGAGCTTAACGGGGGTTAGGGCGGCATATAAGATGGCCCTCGAGGATAAATTTCAGGGGGCCGATCACAGCGTCTGCCAAAAGGAGATAGAGCACCTTAAAAGGGCCGTGAACAAAGCGCACGGCATGGTGTGCCTTATCAGTCCGTCAGCACACCAGCCGCTAGTGGAAGAGAGATTTCAGAAATCCCCACCGAACAAAGCAGAGGAAGTATTAGCCACTATGCCCTCCGCGCCACCCAGCTATTCGGCAACCTGGGTGAGGGAGGAAGTGGTAGAAGTAAAGAAAGAGCCCACTGAGGTAGAAGTGAAGCCGGGACCGTTGTGTCCGGTCACGGGTATCAAAAGGGGCCCGAACGGAATAAATGGGGCAGAGGGGGATCTCCTCAACCAGCTTGTGTTGCCTCACAGCTCACACCAGCTGAGGGTTATGATCAGTCACGTACGGAAGCTGGCCGAGTCAGACGACCCTTCCGTACATTTCAGGGAAGTAGAGCAAACCGCAGCCATTAACGGCTGCGACGATGGAGAAAAAGCAAAAATGCTGTTATTCTCACTAGATAGTTCGATCCTTCAGTGTCTCTCAGACGAGAGCAAGAGGGGAACTAATACCTATGGGGAGCTAAGAGATGAGGTCCTAGAAGTGTTGGGAATGGACGATGAAGGTTCGTTCGTTAGACTGGGACAAACAGTGCAGATGGAGGGAGAACCCCCAAAGGTTTTCGCCGACAGGCTGTGGCCAGTATACCAGCGTAGCTGCCCAGGTGCGCCAGAGCACGCCGATGTGGACGGCGTCGGTTTAACTCATTGGCTCAGGTGTATAGTAGCCAACAGTTTGCCAGCCGTCAGGGAGCAAGCAAAAGCGTGGTTTGATCCCACTGACCCCGCCACTACAGAGGAGTCGGTCCTAAATCGACTCACGGTAGGGTACCGTAATACCAGGAGTACGGGAGCACGTCCCCTTAAGGGAAAGGTGCATGAGGTACGACCCGCAGCCCCGGCTCAAAAGGAGTGGCATCAGGAGGGTAACCGCGCTCCGCAGGCCAGCAATGCTTGTTACGGGTGTGGGAAGACAGGGCACTGGCGTAAGAACTGCAGGAACCCTTGGAAGGATTCCAGGGATAAAAATCCCGCGGTCCGAGCCCAGGCGCCTGTCTCTGATAGGGGAGCTAGTGCACCCATCCATCCCGACGCGATCGAATCAGTGTTGGGAGCCATGCGCACCCTCATGAGTGCGCATGGAAGGGTGGCGGTTGCTACCGGCCCCGCAGGTGCCACAGCCCCGTCCAATAGTACCCAATGACTAGAGCCCGCACAGCCCGTCTACCTGTGTCCGCTCAGCTATGATGCGTGGAAGCGACCCCTGGTGGAGATGGAGGTAGAGCAACAGAAGGGTAGTTATTTGTTGGACACGGGAGCTTCTTGCACCGTGATTCATACAGATAGCCCTTTTGACTCACCGCTATCTACCAAGGTCCCATTCACATTAGCGGGGTTCACGGGAAAAGAACAGGCTGGCGCGTTCTCCCTTCCGCTATCCATTCATTTAGGAGCACTCCACACCACGTGGAAGTGCATACTGATGAAATGGCAAGAGGGGGGTGGGAGAGGTATCCTCGGGTCCGATCTCCTATCTGGGCACGGGATCCTCGTGGACCTCAGGAATCACTGTCCCTGGGGGACCAAGGGTGAAGAAGGCGAGGTAGTGGTAATTCCGGGGGAGGAAGAAACAGGGGCCCTGTGTACCATGAAGCCATCCGGAGGCTACGACCTCGGGCTTATGGTCGCGGATGTCCCAACGGACATGCAAACGTACGTGTCAGATAATATGCACGCGTTTGCAACCCACAAGCACGATTGTGGGAGGGTTACCGGGTTTGAGGTCAGCGTAGATGGGGACCCCATGACCCGGCCCCAAAAGCAGTATAACTTCCCCAAAGAAGCAGAACCCGATATGGAGACAGCAATGTCCTCCTTGGTGCAGCAGGGCGTGTTGAGGCCGATAGCCACACACGTGAACTCCCCATTATGGCTGGTTAGGAAGCCGGATAATTCGTGGAGGGCCACGGTGGACTACAGAGTCCTTAACAGTAACATTCCCGCCTGCGCGCCCACGGTAGCAGCAGTCGCTGACCTAATAGGGAGTATCCCAGCGTCCGCGACCACGTTCACGGTGCTGGATATCTCGAACGGTTTTTGGTCCATCCCGCTGCGGCGAGAGGACCAGTACAAGTTTGCCTTTACTTTCAAAGGACAACAGTACACATGGAACTGTCTGCCACAGGGTTTCCACAACAGCCCCAGTATTTTCCATCAGTGTATGGCAGGAAGTTTAAAGGAGTTTAGTCAGCCCAATCAGATAGTGCAGTACGTGGATGATTTGGTCCTATTTACGGACTCAAGGGAGGAGCATGGACCACTGCTGGCCGAGTTACTGGAGCTGCTAGCGAGAAAGGGTTTTAAAGTGAACCCTAAGAAAGCACGTATCGGTCAGCAGGAAGTAAAATTCCTGGGGCTGACCATTCGCGCTGGGGAAAGAGCCATAGATAAGGCTAGGAGGGAGTCGGTGCAAGAGTTACCGATTCCCAACACCATAAGGGGTGTGAGGTCCTTTTTGGGACTGACCGGTTACTGCAGGGATTTTATCGAAGACTATGCGGCCACAGCGGCGCCGCTGCTCCGACTCCTCCATAAGGGAGTGGAGTGGTCTTGGGACGAGGGCTGCCAGGCAGCTTTCGAGAAGTTAAAAAGGGATCTGCAGACCGCGCCAGCTTTAGGGGCCATAGATGGGGGGAAGGAGTTTTTCCTGGAGGTAGCTGCTAGCGGGGACAGCTTGAGCGCTGTGCTGCTCCAAGAGCGTCACGGCAAGCTGAGGCCGGTTGTCTATTCGTCCAGGGTGTTAACGGATATGGAGAGAAGTTTCTCCAATTGCGAAAGGCACCTTTTAGCCAGGCATTGGGCTGTGAAAAGATCAGCGATCTTCACAGGGCTCTCTCCCATCACTCTCCTCACCCATCACACACCAACTAAGATGCTTCTAGATGGGAGGATTAAAGATGGGACCGTAAGCAGCGTGCGTATTGCGCGCTGGACCCTTCTTGTTTCCCAGATGGATCTTAGAGTTAAAGGTCTTTGCGAGCCCAGGCTTGCGGCCAATTTGGTATACCCCGGTACAGCCCACCAGTGTTCGGTGGAAGGGGTGTGGGAAGTCAACATAGGTTTGCGGGCCGGGATACATCCCACTGGGCGCAAAATTTATGTTGATGGTTCCAGCACAGTGTCCGCTGGCGAACGACTCACAGGGTGCGGAGTTTATGACCCTGCGGCAAACCTTGCCCTGGCAATTAAGCTCCCCAGCACCATGAGCGCGCAGCAGGCTGAGCTGTCTGCAGTGGTGTACGTCGTTACCCACCCAGAAATTTTCCCAACCCCATACACGATTTGCTCGGACAGTATGTTCACATGCAATTCGTGTACGGAATACCTGGCCATTTGGTCCCGCCGTGGATACACCTCCGCGGACGGGCGACCTTTAACGGTGAAGCCCTTGCTGGAAAACATCCTAGCAGCAGTAGGGGAGGAAGGGGAGATTTTCATCCATAAAGTGAAGGCTCACTCCTCCACAGAGCCCCGTGGGGAGGGCAACCAGCAGGCGGATGTGCTAGCCAGGGAAGGTGCCCGCAACGGCATTTTCTGGGACCCCTATGGGCCCAGACCCATGGCAGCGATCCAAGGCAGGGACGGGAATCCCGGGAACACCAGGGTAGCATTGCCCCTAGACCTTAAGACCGTCCAGAACCAGGATCCCGCCCTAAAAGCAGTCCTCAGAACCCTTGCTGAGGGGAAGCAGGTAGAGGGTCCGTACAGTACGGCGACCCTCTCCGTTAAGGAAGGCATGCTGTTCCGCGAGGAGCAGTGGGTTGTGCCGCAGCAGCACAGGAGGGAATTCCTCCAGTTGGCTCATGAGGGACCGGGGGCAGGGCACCCCGGGCCCGAGGTTACCTGGCAACGGGTAGAGCAAGCGGGATGGTGGCCGGGGCTCAGGGAACAGGTCCGCGAGTTCTGTGCAAGCTGTCTCGTGTGCGCTGCAAACAACCCAGACCCCCAGAAAAGGAAAGTGCCCATGGGGCACGTCAGGAGGGTAGAGGGACCATGGCAGTCGATACAGATCAACTATATAGGGCCCCTGCCCACCACCCAGGGAGGCTATAAATACTGCCTCGTCTTGGTGGATGTGTTTTCCAAATGGGTGGAAGCCTTCCCCTGTAGAACAGCTACGGCACTGGGTACTGCAAAAATCTTGGTCCGGGAAGTATTCTCGCGGTGGGGACTTCCCCGTTTTGTGGAGTCAGACCAAGGGAGTCATTTCACCGGCCAGGTGATGCAGAACACCCTCATGCTTTTGGGCATTGAAGGGAAATGGCACGTAGCGCACAATCCCCAGTCATCCGGGATTGTTGAACGCATGAACCGGACCCTGAAGGAGAAATTGAGGAAAGAGACTATGAACTCGCCCCAAAAATGGGCGGAGGTTCTGCCTTTAGTCCTCATGGGGGTCCGGGCCAGTCAGTCGAAAAGTACGGGGTATTCCCCGCACGAGGTGATGACTGGGAGGATCATGCGAACCCCCACCCATGTGCTAGCGCCGGTGCTCACTGAGGGTCAGCTCCAAGAGATAAGCAGGGACAAGTTCGTCCAGACCCTCTTGGAGCGCCTGAAGCAGGTTTATGAGCAGGCGGCTGGGAACATGGGAAGGCAGCATCAGGGCAATCGCCTGTTGCTGGAACCCCGCAAAACGCGGGAGTGGGAAGTAGGAGACCAG
This sequence comes from Squalus acanthias, assembly GCA_030390025.1. NCBI lineage: Eukaryota > Metazoa > Chordata > Chondrichthyes > Squaliformes > Squalidae > Squalus > Squalus acanthias. Next base: position 120,393,361 of record CM059433.1, read on the forward strand.
GTCATGGTCAGAAACTACGCCAGAGTAGGGAGTCTGGAACCACTGTATATGGGACCCTACAGCATTGTAGATAAGGCGAGTCCCATGGTATACACCGTAAAGGTACCTCGGCGCACTAAGTGGTTCCACGTAAATCAGTGCAAACTGTATAAGCCAGGTGCACAAGGGCCAACCACAGGGGCCAAACCGGCGAGTGGGGACTCGCAGCCCCAGGTGGGACCACAGGGCACACAGGCAGGCAGAGCAGCTTGCATCAGGGGAGAGGACATCCTAGAAAAATGTGAGATATTTTATTGGGGTTGGGAGACAGATGAGGAAGAGTTCGAGGAGCTCGACGAAGATAGTGACACAAGCGAGGAGGAGCTGGAATCGGAGGACGAAAGGGTCGCCCCCGATTCAGGTATAGGGGAGACAGGGGCTGCAGATAGAGATCCACACAGGGTGGAGGCCGAAGCTGCAGGTCCCGAACGCAGGGGGGAGGAGCTAGGGGAGGCGGAGCCAGCCGCTGTGGTGGGACCACAGGGCGTGGCGATGGAAGCCTCAGAGCCCGAGCCGCCCGCCTTGAACGTCTTGCCCTCGAGGGAGGTAGGGACTGCGAGTGAAGGGCCACCTACTGGGCCAAGTAGGGCGGTGCCACAAGCTGCAGATCCCGAGTTCAGGGAGGCGGAGTCAGGGGAGGCGGAGCCAGCGACTGTGGTGGGACCACAGGTCGCCACGGTGGAAGTCTCGGAACCCGGTCCGTCGGTCCTGGAGTTCCTGCCCCCGGTAGCTCTCCGTAGGTCAAGTCGGATACCCCAGCCCAGGAAGATATGGTCAAGTCCCCAGAGTGTCCCAAGGCGTAGGATCAAGGCTAAGGCAGCCCAGGGAGAGTCCAGTCCCAGCGCAGCAGCAACAGGCTGCGGCAGATCAAAGGGAGGGGTCAATGCCCTCCCACCGTCGGGAAAAGCTCGTGGCAGCCTTTTCAGAATTTAAATAGGCCGCCCTGGGAACGGGCGGCGCTGTATAGTTTTAGATAAGGATAAGGTTATAGTTTTAAATCGGTTTAAGTCGGTAGTTTAATTTTGTTTAATAGAAAGAGGTAAAATGATGGGAGTTTTTAGAGATAGGATTAGTTAAAGTTTATCCAGCGCACATGTCTTCTTACGTGAGGCGAGGTCAGGGGACCCGCTCACCCTTCACAAAAGCCAGAGACTCTTGCGAGGCTGGCTACCTCATTCTATCTGATCACAGGAACCAAGGAAGGATGGAACGAATTCTAGTATTGCTCGCGGCAATCGGATGCGGATTGGCCTATCGAGGCCACACCAAGGATGTCGCGGTGGATGGGACCGGAAGACGAGAGGCTGAGGAGACCACCACCTATTTCCACAAGGGAAGGTGGCCAGGATGGCTGGGAACGAACTCAACTGAGTATTCCAGCACATCGGGTTTTGCCTACCAAGAGACTTCTTTACTGTGCCCCAAAGTAAGGATCATCGCACCCAGAATCAGCGTCACCGTCGGCAAACGGATTTGTTTGACTTGTAATGGGAATGTCCCATTGAGCCGATGGTGGTGGCTACGAAAGCTGAGCAAAAACATGAGGAACTCTTCGGTCGAGTGGGAGCGACTGGGTAATAATACCCATCGGACAATTACGGGGACAAACGGACAAGTGAGAGTCTGTTGGGACAAATGGTGGGAACCGGATGAGGGAATTTATGTATGTATGTGGGGGTCAAAGTATGTTTGCCCCAAAGGCATCTCCATATTTTTCATCAATCAATGGCAGGATAACGGACAGGGGATGAGGTGGGATGCAAGCACCAGGGGGTGCGGAGCCCCATACTCCCCGATCCCGGTAAATGCCACTGAACTCATTACGCGCCCACGCAAAGCCCCACCCACGATTCCGGTGGTTCTAGCTAAGGAAGAAGGGTGCCCTAAAACCAGTAAGGGACCCGGGACCAGATACTATTTCAGGGGGTACATTACGCGGTGGCCTCGGTGATTTTAAATCTCACCGAGGTGCGGTTACCAGAGTGGTGCCCCAAAAAGACGGAACAGTTATATCAGGTGCTGTTGACCAAGATGTTCAGACAATTTTATGAGTTCGATTTCGCGGAAATTGATAAAACAAGTTTGTACACTGCACCACATGAAGTTTTGGATCAGGTGGGGAGGCAAAGAAGGGGTGTTGTGAACGACGTGTTCACTGCTTTCAACACAGGTACATCTGTGGTCAATGCTCTAGACAGCGTGGAGCTGCAGACCCAGATTAATGGCTTAAAAATACAATTGAAAAGCATTCTCACAGATGAAAATAAGGTGGTTGGGTCTGGGTTACACGAGGACCAGGCCATGACTCTCCATTTAAAAGAAATAATAGCTGAGCTGGAGAAACATGCGAGTACGGTAAATGCCCTGATCAGGGAAAATTGGAATGCGTCCGATCAGGCTGCGCAGAATGAGGTGTGTGTGCTTTACGGGGCGTGGTTACTGGGCGAGGGCCGCAGTAATTTGGAGGATTTAAAACAAGGTTTGGTCCCGTCCTGGATAAGTAACAAACACCTGCAGGCGCTCCACCCTTTTCAGAACACATTAAGCCCGTGCCAGCTCAGGCTAGCTTCAGAAGCATACCCAGTCCCCGTGGACTGTGGACGATCAAACCATACTATCATGGGTATAGTATTACGTATGCCGGTTTTGGGCGACACAACAAAGCCCGCCCCGGTGTATCGAGTAGAGAACATTGGTGTCATTCAGGGGGGAGCCCACATTCGCTATGCAGCGGTTCCACCTTACGTCATCCGCTGGGAGCAAACGATGACAGGTACAGATCTCTCTGGTTGTCGTGGCAGGGGAGCACACATAATACTGTGTCCCCAGCACTTGAATGCCTTTTTAACACCACAGTGCGGGTTCAGAACGGCTGGTGCCAAGCCCATGAATTGCACCATGGAGGCAATGGCACAAGATCATGTGCCTCCGCAGGTAGCATACATCGGGGGTGGAACATATTGTGTTACCACTGCAGCGCAACACTACCAGCATGGAAACCGTAGCCGGTGTCCGGTGAGTGACAGCAGTTTCTGTTTCAAACCCAGGGCGGAAGTTCAAGTAGCACAACAGCGAATTGTCCCAATCCCTGAACCATCCACGGTTCATCTTACCGTAAAAGAGAACTTCACCGACTTGCAGCGATTCGTCGCGCATTTCGGATACCTCATTCCCCCTCTCCCTGAACACCTCACCAAGCTTTTAAAAGCCGTCGCGGTATCACAAAAACATTTTTACACCCTAGAACAGAAAACTGTCGAGATAGGGACAGAAATTCTGGACATAGTAATTCCACCGTGGTGGAATCTGTTCACCAACATTGAAGTGCCTTCCTGGATTAGGATAGCCTCCCACATTTTAGTTGTATGCCAAGTGTTCATTGTGGTATACTTATTGGTCGTGCATTGTAAGAGAGGCAAACGCCTCACCAAGAACGAAAACACGGGAGAGTGGCGAGAACGTTACGTGCGCGTGCACGATGAAAGCATCGTGTAATCAGACAAAATGGCGTCACTCCCGTTTGCCACGTGTGCCTCGGAAGTGTTGTAATCGATCGTGATTTTTCTCAGAAACTGTAATTACGTTTGGAACTCTACATGTTTAAGAGTTGGTTTTGATTATTTTGGTGATGGTGTTGTTGTTGAATATGATTGTTTGGTTTTGTTTTTGGTTTTCTTTTTCCTTGAATAAAAAATATGCAGGTGGTGCGAGAGGCATCGGCCTGGTTACACCTGGAAGGAAAAACAAGTGGTGTAAGTTAAAGGCGAATGCTGCCTGCGGTGTTATAGGAATGTAATTTTTCCTGGGAAATAAGGACGACACAAAGACCCTAGATAGTTTAAGTTATGGGAATTCATAGATGTGGAGAATCGAGATAATATTGCTCACCACAATATTTTTGATACGATAAGCGGAGTTATTCGCATCAACAGGAGGGACTGTAGAATTCGCAATATTATCGCGATTTTATAAATAAGGAGGAGACACATAGTTTCGTACAAACAGCTTTATTTCAGCAGAATGCTGTCAGGTTTTCAAAGTGGACACAAGCAGCCTGTAAAATGGCCGCCACGCCTCGTGGCAGAACGTTCTAGACTTTTCGATAAGCAGACAAGATGGCGTTCCAATAAACATTTGTGTGAGATCGTACAAGACTCAGCACATTTGAGATAAATCACAAGACATAATGGGTTTGCATTTTACACATAAATACTGGAATCGGTCTCCCAGGTGCGAATAAGGGCTATTGTACCAAGCGATCAAGAACCCATCCAAAGACATTAATATGCAAAATCCCCACGACTCTACGATGAGAGAGCCGTTTGCGGGTAGTTACAGAAACATTTGGAAGCCCCAAAAGCCCTCCAGGGAGAATACTGACCGGTTACACAATGGGAGAAGTATTAACGGGTACTCAGACAGTTACAAGTATCACCGAAACCCATTAAAACGGAGATCACCCTATACAAGAAGTTTGAGCGCCAAAACCCTGACAAAAGAAAAGACATTAAGATTGGGCGGGAAAAGAGGAATCACAGCACTATAACTGTAAAGGTACAACCGTCCATCTGTCTCTTGCCGCTTGCTCTTGATCTTGACTCTTGACTGCTGTCTCTTGACTCCTTGCCGCTCGACTTGCTAGAAGACTTCTGAACTTTCTGATCCGCCAGGATCAACCTCGTGGCTTGCCGCGAAGATCTGTGTGGAACTGGGCTGTGAAGCCTTGAAACGGGCACACCATCCCGAGAAGTCGGTAAACGGTGTTTGGAACCGAAGGCCCGAGATGAGATGAGATGAGATGAGATGAGAAGAGAAGAAGACGACCATACGTATCGCCACGGTCAGTAAGCCCCGACCGCGCCTGTAGGTCGAATAAACACTTTCCTTGCCCAGGAAGACTATTCTTTGAATTTTACAAACTGGCATCGGAAGACCATTCTTCGAGTTTTATCGCATCGGGGCGAGGGCACAGGAAGACTATTTTTTGAGTCGTGTCGGAACTCCGAGGACAACACAGATCTTCATGACAGCAGACGGTCCAGCCTGCTAGCCGGAGCAGAAACGAGTAAACAAGTGGGGTACAGAGACCCCTGATCAACACGTGGGTGGTCAGGCGCTGCGGTAAAAAAATCCGAGCAGAGTTTCGGAATTCTCCGAGTTATCACGAGTGGTGAGCATGAGTCTCGATCCTACAAATCTAGATTAGGACAGGTATTGATAGGGGAGGGTTTAAGTTTTAAGGATAATTGTAATGTGTGCCCCCTTTTACGATGTGTCGTGCGCTCCTCGTTTCCCTAAAATTAGTTACATAACTGCGTGTAAGATTGTACTGTCATTAATCTGTGCTTATGACATGTATCTCGTAATCTTGAATAATATGCAATAAAGATTTTCCATTTCGCACTATTCAACCGGGTCTACCTGAGTTTTCTCTGCATTATTGCTCTCGCATCTAAGTCCAGTGTCAGAACCGTAAGGGCGAGTGGGTCGAACCACTCACAGGTGTCTAGTGCTACCAGGCTGGCTGGAGACCAGAACAGGCAACAAGGCCTAACCCCGCACTAGCACCCGGGCTACGCACAGAGCCTCAGGCGTGTCACACACAAAACCCTTACAATAGAGAGCAAGAGAAACTATTTTTTAAACACAGAGAGCTGTGAGGCGGTGGAATGCTTTAGTGGAGTTGGTCATTGAAGCAGAGATCATGTCAATATTGAAGAATAAGTTAGATATGTAGCAAAAAGGAAAAGGAGGCGGGGTGGCGTTGTTAGAAAAGGATGAAATCAAAGCAATAGTGAGAAAGGATATTGGCTCAGAAAATCAAGATGTAGAATCAGTCTGGGTGGAGCTAAGAAGCACCAAGGGGCAGAAAACATTGGTGGGAGTTGTCTATAGGCCTCCAAACAGTAGTGGTAATGTAGGGGATGGCATCAAACAGGAAATTAGAGATGCATGTAACAAGGGTACTACAGTAATCATGAGTGACTTTAATCTACATATAGACTGGCCAAACCAAATTAGCAATAATACTGTGGAGGATGAATTCCTGGAGTGTGTACAAGATGGTTTTTTAGACCAGTACGTTGAGTTGCCAACTAAGGAACAGGCTATCCTAGATTGGGTATTGTGCAATGAGAAGGGGTTAATTAATAATCTTGTTGTGCGGGGTCCTTTAGGGAAGAGTGACCATAAGATGGAAAGTGAAGTAGTCCAATCCGAAACTAGGGTCCTAAATCTAAACAAAGGAAACTACGAAGGTACGAGGAGTGAGTTGGCTATGATAGATTGGGGCGCTTCATTAAAAGGCATGACGGTGGATAGGCAATGGCTAGCATTTAAGGAACGAATGCATGAATTGCAACAGTTATACATTCCTTTCTGGCGCTGAAGGATCCAGCTAGTTCCCAAAGAATTCTGGGATACTTGGCTAGGTTTAACCCTCCCAAAGAAGGTAACTGTAAGAAATAGCTCACTGAAAGGTTCAGCTTGTTCCCAAAGAATTCTGGGATACTTGACTATGTTTAACCCTCTCATAAAAAAGACACTTGTAAGGAATAGCTGTAGATTCAAAGATGGGGCTTAATTAAAACGGAGACTGACGACATGCAGCTGGGAACAAATAGCAGGGATGTAAGCGAGGTCGAATATCGAACATCAAAGACCAGTAAAAGTGATAAGGGGATCGTAAAATGCAAGGAACAGGCACTTTTGCAGGCTGCAAGGCGTCTCTTCACGAATTAAACTTCGGGATGTGTATTCACAGCGCCTTAGTGGAGTTACTGTCCAAGCACGGCCTGTCCTCCCAGGAGATAAGGGTACCAATTATCAAACATGGTACGAGTTCGCTGGACACATGAATCACTGTGGCTTTGTGCTTGTTCGGCAGTTAAGGGTAAAACCGGTCCTCTCAAACAATAAACTATGCTTATAGCGAGGAAGAGATAACAACAGGAATGTGGAGGTAGGGTTACTCCCAACATCTGTGTCCAGCATGGGCAGGGGAGGGGCCCAACAGTTGAGCGACTAAACACCGAAACCAATAAAAAGTAACTGTGGTGACGTTGTTTGTATGTGTACGCCCCCATTCTGTAGTAAGTGGGCGTTGCTTATAGAACTGTATATCTTGAATGAACCGTTGTTTTTCCTTTGTGAGTGCACCTCAAGCTTGAGGAAGCTGGGTGGCTCCCCTTGTGCACAAGTCTCTCTTAGTTGTTTTAATAAATTTTGTTCTTGTCCTCAATTCCGTCTCCGTCTAGAGTTTCTCCAAATTCGAATCTAACAGTGCAAAAACACAAAAGGAAAACCGGCCCAACCATTGCTAACAAAAGAAATTAAGGATAGTATTAGATCCAAAGAGGAGTCATATAAAGTTGCCAGAAAAAGTAGCAAGCCTGAGGATTGGGAGCAGTTTAGAATTCAGCAAAAAAGGACCAAGAGATTGATTAAGAGGGGAAAAATAGAGTATGAGTATAAACTTGCAAGGAACATAAAACCAGACTGTAAAAGCTTCTATAAGTATGTAAAAAGAAAAAGATTAGTGAAGACAAATGTAGGTCCCTTACAGTCAGAAACGGGAGAATTTATCATGGGGAACAAGGAAATGGCAGAGCAATTAAACAAATACTTTGGTTCTGTCTTCACGGAAGAGGACACAAATAACTTCCCAGAAATGCTAGGGAACCAAGGGTCTAGTGAGAAGGGGGAATTAAAGGAAATTAGTATTAGTAAAAAAGTAGTGCTGGAGAAATTAATGGGATTGAAAGCCGATAAATCCCATGGGCCTGATAATCTGCATCCCAGAGTAATAAAAGAGGTAGCCATGGAAATAGTGGATGCATTGGTTGTCATCTTCCAAAATTCTATAGATTATGGAACAGTTACTGCAGATTGGAGGGTGGCAAATGTAACCCCGCTATTTAAAAAAGGAGGGAGAGAGAAAACAGGGAACTACTAGCCTAACATCAGTAGTAGGGAAAATGCTAGAGTCTATTATAAAGGATGTGATAACAGGACACTTAGAAAATATCAATGGGATTAGACAGAGTCAACATGGATTTATGAAAGAGAAATCATGTTTGACAAACCTACTGGAGTTTTTTGAGGATGTAACTGGTAGAATAGATAAGGGAGAACCAGTGGATGTGGTGTATTTGGATTTTCAGAAGGCCTTTGATAAAGTCCCACATAAGAGGTTAGTGTGCAAAATTAAAGCACATGGGATTGGGGGTAATATACTGGCATGGATTGAAAATTGGTTAACAGACAGGAAACAGAGAGTAGGAATAAATGGGTCTTTTTCGTGGTGGCAGGCGGTGACTAGTGGGGTACCGCAGGGATCAGTGCTTGGGCCCCAGCTATTCACAATATATATCAATGATTTGGATGAGGGAACCAAATGTGATATTTCCAAGTTTGCTGACGACATGAAACTAGGTGGGATTGTGAGTTGTGAGGAGGATGCAAAGAGGCTTCAAGGTGATTTAGACACGTTGAGTGAGTGGGCAAATACATGGCAGATGTAGTATAACGTGGATATATGTGAAGTTATCCACTTCAGTAGAAAAAAAAGCAGAAAGGCAGAGTATTATTTAAATGGTGATAGATTGGGAAATGTTGATGTACAAAGGGACTTGGGTGTCCTTGTACACCAGTCACTGAAAGCAAACATGCAGGTGCAGCAAGCAGTTAGGAAGGAAAATGGTATGTTGGCCTTCATTGCAAGGGGATTTGAGTACAGGAGCAAGGATGTCTTAGTACAGTTATACAGGGCCTTGGTGAGACCACACCTGGAGTACTGTGTGCAGTTTTGGTCTCCTTACCTAAGAAAGGATATACTTGCCATAGAGGGAGTGCAGCGAAGGTTCACCAGACTGATTCCTGGGATGGCAGGATAGTCATATGAGGAGAGATTGGGTCAACTAGGCCTGTATTCACTCGAGTTTTGAAGAATGAGAGGGGATCTCATTGAAACGTATAAAATTCAGGCAGGGCTAGACAGACTGGATGCAGGGAGGATGTTTCCCCTGGCTGGGGGGTCTAGAATGAGGGGTCACAGTCTCAGGATACAGGGTAGGACATTTAGGACTGAGATGAGGAGAAATTTCTTCACCCAGAGGGCGGTGAACCTGTGGAATTCTCTACCACAGAAGGCTGTGGAGGCCAAGTCACTGAATATATTTAAGAAGGAGATAGATAGATTTTTAGTCACAAAAGGCATCAAGGGGTATGGGGAGAGAGGAGGAATGTGGTATTGAGATAGAAGATCAGCCATGATCATATTGAATGGCGGAGCAGGCTCGAAGGGCCAAATGGCCTACTCCTGCTCCTATTTGTCTATGTTTCGATGTAGTTGAAAGAAACAGGCATAATGTGATATGGTAAAAGAGGAGGCACATATAAGTAAGACTACTGATCGACTGAAGGATAAATACCAACACGGATTGGGTTGGGTCAAATGGTTACTTTCCGTGTTAGAATTTCTATGTAAAGCAAAGATGACTACGATATAGAACCAAATGAAAGAGCTGTGATGAATAGTGTTCCACGAGTAGCTAATTCATTATATATGGGATCATAGATCTTTAAAAATTGTTAGATAACTTCCTAAATCATCTACAAACTTCAGTCAACATCTTAAACCATTTTAACTACAGAGAGATGTACCCTATGGATATTTATTCTATACTAGTCAAAATACCGTGACATTTGCACATGGGGAGTGAAGACCAGTGTAATCTTCAAATGAAGCCGAGTGAGAGGGTGTAGGATAATTGAACCAGGGCACACGGACATCATTTATTCCCCATTTTTAAATCATACATTCTGTCCTTATTTTTGAATTTTTTATGGTAAATTCCGATGGCCACATTTATAATGGGAAAAAAACCCTTTGTAATTGTAATGACACTGTCCTGCCAGCAGTGGTGATGCAGCACGTCCATGGGGTGGGGAAAAGGTGCCATTTTCAGCAAAATGTGCACACTTGCTTGGCCAGTTTGTATCATAATCCTGCTTTCTAAGCCGCTACCAAACTGCATTGACTTGATCTAAATGAACAGTCACTCTGTAATTCTGTCTTAGTCTCACACCATGGTCACAATCTAGATATAAGGTCTGTGTGAGCACTCTCGATGCCTGTGTAAACGCAAAGAGGTTGAAATTCTGCTGATCACCATTGTAGCATATTGATTAACGCGTTGTGCAAAATTTTAGTACACTGATTAGCACTCTTGTGTAAAATTTCTATCTGCATAATTTAAATAAGTCATTAACCTATTTAAGATACAGGTTGGTAACTTGTCAAAATAGCTCAGATGGTAATTTTACGAGTGCACTAACCATGTAGATTTATGGCGGGACCTGTGTTGGCTGGAAGTGAAAAATGTTAAAATTCTTTAGCTATTGTAGAATCTTACAGCAAAGAAGGAGGCCATTCGGCCCATCGTGCCTGTGCAAGCTCTTCGAAAGAGCTGTCCAATTAGTCCCACTCCCCTGCTCTTTCCTCACAGCCCTGCAACTGCTTCCTTTTCAAGTATATATACAATGCCCCTTTGAAAGTTACGATTGAATCTGTTCCCACCACCCTTTCAGAAAGTGCTAAGAAATTTCTCCTCCTCTCCCCCGTGGCTCCTTTGCCAATTATCTTAAACCTGTGTCCTCTGTTTACTGTCTCCTTTTTTGGCCACTTCATCATTTGGCTACAAACTCCACAGTTATTGTGCCAGGTATTTTTGTTACCCAAATAACCTTTGCAGTAGCTGAAATATAAATGAATATTAGAAGCCTTTGTAAAGGCTACCAACTTTTGTGTCCTCATATGCAGCCACTCACCTTTAACTTTACCCATCATCCCTTGTAAGCAGTTGCAATTTCCTCACTCCCAACCCTTTGCTGCCGAGCTCCCAGGGCCAGGCTGAATATCGCTGGAAACTTACCCACATTATGTAAATAACGCGGACTTTGCAAAATCAGGCCGATTCAGCACACTAAGGGCTGGATTTTCTCAGTGGTGTCGGGATGGCGGCGGGATAGCTGGTTGCCGGGTTCCAGTCCCACTCCCGGCTGCAGCCGCTCTGTCAACGGGATTTTCCCTTGATTGGCCTTGTTAAGCCCGCCCTGCAGGCTTCCCGGCCAATTAACAGGAAGCGGGTCTGATGACGTCATTTGATGACTCGTCATCAACCGGTTTCCTTAAAAGGACCACGGCCACATTGAGTTTGACAGTTGTTCTCTCATTGTTCTACAGCATTGAGGTGCTGCAAGCACTGACAAGCACTGCACAGAGGTGGACGCTTGCACCCAGGCTCTCCAATGACTCCCTTCATATGCCTATGGAGGGAGTCACAGCACGCAGGAAGGTTCTCTTCCCTTCCAAGGGCGAAAGAGACCTCCCCAGGACACCAACGCATCCTGGTTGCACATTGCACAGGAGGGCAAAAGCAGGGATGCCATGAGGAGTCCCTGGCTACAGTGGTGCCAACCTTTCAATGATCTCAGTGGATCACGAAATGTTACTGCAAAGCCACACTCAAACTCACCCTGCTGTGCCACTCAACACATCCCCATCACTCTGCCTTCCATACCCTTCTCCTGCACATCCTTACTCACACCAACTTACCTTGCACCTCCACCCAACCCTCTCTATCTACTTTATCACTTCCCCATCTCACTAGCCACCCCTCACACTCACCCTCATCCTACTGCAAGCATACCAAGTAACAACACACAAGGGTAGGCAGTTGAAGAGTTTAGCCAATGTCCATGTGAAGTTTCTGGTAATATGTTGCCATACAGTGAAATCTATATTTTCAACACTGCCCCTTATTGGACAAATCTGTGTGCACCTTGAGATGTGTCTTCCAGTGAATGTTCAGACATAACTTTCTGCCCCCCCCCCCTCCCCACCCCCACTATTGTGATGAGTGTGAACGGAATGGCTTGGACATTAAAGGGATGTTTCATGATGCTGGTGTGGGATGGTGTCAACCTGGCGCATCATGTGGCAGCCAGGGTTAACAGTGTCAAGTGAAGTTAATCTGGCCATAGTGAATACATCACTGGCCTCCCAGGCAGTAATGCTGTCAGGGGCTGATGCCTTGTGTCCTGTGCAGCATCCGGTGATGGCAGAGAAGGTTGGTGTTGCTGTTGGTGATGTTGGTGTGCCTGGTGATGTTGGTGTTGGGGCTGAGCATGGAAGGAATCAGAGGAGCAAGGTGAGATAGTTTCTAGGGCACCGATGTTGCTGCAATAGATGGCAGCTGCAAGTGAGATGACAGATGCGATCTGTCAATGGTGAGAGAGGTTATTCCAATGAGGTGGCACTGGACATACAGTTGCCTCTAAACACTTGTAAGCTAAAGAAATCTCTATGGGGAAAAAACTGGCGGGGGCGCGAACTTCGCTGGGGCGCTAATTTTAACGCCCCGAAAAAGTTAGCACCCCTGCGCTCGAAATTGAATGGTAGCGCCCCCAACAGGAGGCAGGGTGCTACTGGAAGTGCTCCCCCTCCCTCTTGGAGCGCTACAGTTCAATATTGCGGCGTTATGTGCCGCAGCGTCACGAGCGCCGGCACATAGCACCTTGGTACTGCAGGCCTCCCTCCCGTTATTAAAGGGGAGGGGCTTTGCGCAGTGCGAACCAGGACCCTGCTGGGCCACCAGGGAGCGGGGTGCCGGCAAAAGAGCTCGGCACTCAAGAGGAGCGCCGGGTTGACGGATCGCGGCCGGCACCCCGAGGGAGGAGGGCAGAGGGGGCAGGTGCTGGCAGGTGACCCACAAAAAAATGGCCGCCCGGCACCTCCCCTTTAGCTATCGCCGCCCCGACATTGCACATGGAGATGACGTCATCGCCGGAGGCACAGTGCCGCAGGGCGCTTCCGGCTACCGCCGCCACTAACCTCCCGCTGAATTTCACGGGAGGTGTTAGCGGCGCCGCGCCCGGGCACTAGTTGCTTTGCGCCCCGGCGCTAGTTGCTTTGCGCCCCGTTAGCACCAAGGAACCGAATTTTGCTCCCTATATGTCTTACAAATGAAGTAACCAACAGTTTCTGCGCTCTGAAACTGACCATCTGTAACATGGCATCCTTTACACCACTTCTGCAGCTGTCAGCTTATCAGATACATCAGAGCAGACTCAACTCAACTCAACACTGGCGTGTTCCCCGAGCAGCGGGTAACCCGTGGGGGAGCACCTAAAATTGGAAGGAAGCCTCAAAATACCACTAAATTGGCTCTTAACAAGCCATTAAATGAGCTCAAATGTCTCCCCCGCTGCTTGGTGTCGGGTCAGTTCTCTGCTGACAGACCCGACACCTGGGAGACTCGCGTGGAGGCGGGTTGACAGCGGGTTTCCTACCCTCTGAGCGCTGGCAAAATCCAGCCCTAATGGTCAGGCAGATGCTATTAATACATTATCCAATTAATGAGAAATTCGAGGCCTGATTGGAAAATCTCAGTTCATCCATTAGTGGGTGGGTGGGAACATCCTAGCTGAGCATAACTGCGCCCTCCCAGCCCGACATCAGCACGTATGCACTTTCACTAAGACCGCCTATTTCCACCTCCGTAACATCGCCCGTCTCCGCCCTTACCTCAGCTCATCCGCTGCTGAAACCCTCATCCATGCCTTTATTACCTCTAGACTCAGCTACTCCAATGCACTCCTGGCTGGCCTCCCACATTCTACCCTAATTAAACTTGAGCTCATCCAAAACTCGGCTGCCCATGTCCTAACTCGCACCAAATCCTGTTCACCCATCACCCCTGTGCTCACTGACCTACATTGGCTCCCGGTTAAGCAACGCCTCAATTTCAAAATTCTCATCCTTGTTTTCAAATCCCTCCATGGCCTCGCCCCTCCCTATCTCTGTAATCTTCTTCAGCCCCACAACCCCCCGAGATATCTGCGCTCCTCTAATTCTGCCCTCTTGAGCATCCCTGATTATAATCGTTCAATCATTGGTGGCCGTGCCTTCTGTTGCCTTCTAAGCTCTGGAAATTCCCTGCCTAAACCTCTCCGCCTCACTACCTCTCTTTCAGAGTTCACTAGGGGTGAGAGGGGGGGAAAGGGGTGACTGACAAAGAATGACAAGGGCATTTAAAAGGAAGTGCCAACTTAAAGGTACGTGGTTGCATCTGGGGGCAACCATTGAGTTAGCTTTTAAAAAGGCTAATATTTTTTAGGTTCAAATATTCCGAGAAATGAAGTCTGTGAGCTAGCGAAGGAGTGGCACAGCACCAAATTCTCTGATTGATGGCTGGTGAAGTGGAAGCGCTGCTGCATTAAGTGGGTGTGAGAGTGGTTACTCTGTTTCCCACTCCAGGGTACCCTCCCTAGAGCATAAGAGGTGTGGAGGACAGTCACAGGAGCTCCGACACTAGTCGACCAACGATGATGATGATGACTGGAATAGCATCTAAAAACGTTCTTCTTCTCTTCTTAGGCAGTCCCTCGGAACCGAGGATTACTTGCTTCCACATTAAAAATGAGTTCTCAGGTGACTGATGACTCCAATGCGGGACCTACAGTCTCTGACACAGGTGGGGCAGACGGTGGTTGAAGGGGCGGGTGGGTGGGGTGCTTGGGTTGACGTGCGCTCCTTCCGCTGCTTGCGCTTGGCTTCCGCTTGCTTCCGGCGAAGAGACTCGAGGTGTTCGGCGCCTTCTCAGATGCTTCTCCTCCACTTTGTGCGGTCTTGGGCCAGGGATTCCTAGGTGTCGGTGGGGATGTTTCACTTTTTCAAGGAGGCTTTGAGGGTGTCCTTGAAGTGTTTCCTCTGCCCACCTGAGGCTCTCTTGCCGTGTCAGAGCTCCGAGTAGAGCGCTTGTTTTGGGAGTCTCGTATCGGGCATGTGGACGATGTGGCCAGTCCATCGGAGCTGATCGAGCGTGGTCAAAGCTTCGATGCTGGGGATGTTGGCCTGAGCGAGAATACTGAATGTGGTGCACCTATCCTGCCAATGGATTTGCAGGATCTTGCAGAGGCAGCGTTGGTGGTACCTCTCCATTGCTTTGAGGTGCCTGCTGTACATGGTCCATGTCTCTGAAGCATAAAGGAGGGCGGGTATCACTACTGCTCTGTAGACCATGAGCTTGGTGTGGGTTTGAGGTCCTGGTCTTCAAACACTCTCTTCCTCAGGCGACCGAAGGCTGCACTTGCATACTGAAGGCGGTGTTGTACTTCGTCATCGACGTCTGCCCTTGTTGACAGTAGGCTCCCGAGGTATGGAAAGTGGTGCACGTTGTCCAAGGCCTCGTCATGGATTTTGATAATCGGGAAGCAGTACTGTGTGGCGGGGGCAGGTTGGTAGAGGACCTTGGTCTTACGGATGTTTAGTGTAAGGCCCATGCTCTCGTACGCTTCGGTGAGGAGTTCGACCTCAGAGTGTGTGCAGACGCAAGCATCATCTGCATACTGTAATTCAATGACAGAGGAAGGGACGACCTTGGATCTGGACTGGAGGCGACAGAGGTTGAACAGTTTCCCGTTTGTTCTGTAGATTAGCTCCACTCCAGCGCGGAGCTTACTGAGGGTGAGATGGAGCATTGCAGCCAGGAAGATCAAGAAGAGCGTTGGTGCGATGACACAGCCTTGCTTGACCCCGGTCCGTACGTGAATTGGGTCTGTGATGGATCTGTTGGTCAGGATCACGGCTTGCATGTCGTCGTAAAGCAGGCGGAGGATGGTGACAAAATTTTGAGGGCAGCCGAATTTGAGGAGGACGCTCCATAATCCCTCACGGTTGATGGTGCCGAAGGCCTTTGTGAGGTCAAAGAAGGCCATGTACAGTGGTTGGTGCTGTTCCCTGCATTTCTCTTGTAGTTGACACGCGGTGAAGATCATGTCCATTGTGCCCCTTAGTGGGCGGAATCCACATTGCGACTCTGGGAAGAGCTCTTCAGCCACTGGGAGAAGGTGATTGAGGAGGATTCTTGCGATGACTTTCCCTGTAGCAGACAGCAGGGAGATTCCTCTGTAATTACCGCAATCGGACTTGTCACCTTTCTTGAAGATGGTCACGATTACGGCATCTGAGATCCCCTGGCATGCTCTCCTCCTTCCAAATAAGAGAAATGAGTTCATGAATTCGCATCAATAGTGCTTCTCCGCCATGTTTTAGCGCCTCGGCGGGGATTCCATCTGCTCCTGAGGTTCTGTTGTTCTTCAGTTGTCGGATGGCTTTTTCAACCTCATGCCAGTCTGGGGTTGTGCTGAGGTTGTGGCGGGTAGCATGCTGCGGGATGGAGTTTGAGGACACTCGCATCGAAGACAGAGTCTCGGTTAAGGAGATCTTCGAAGTGCACCTTCCAGCGGGCACTGACTGCCTCTCTGTCCTTGATGAGTACCTCTCCGTTCTTGGCCCGCAGTGGGGTAGGACCTTGGGTGCTTGGGCCGTAGGTGGTCTTGACTGTGCTAAAGAATCCACGCACGTCGTGGTTGTCGGCTAGCTGCTGGATCTCCTGCGCTTTCTCCACCCACCATCTGTTCTTTAGGTCGCGAGTTTTTTGTTGGACCTCGGCCTTCAGGCATCTGTAGAGCTGCTTTCTTGCTCTCGAGTTCTGTTGCTGTTTCCAGATCAGGAATGCCTTGCGCTTGTGGCTTATTAGCTCCTGGATCTCCTGGTCGTTCTCGTCGAACCAGTCTTGGTGTTTCCTGGTCGAGTGACCGAGCGTCTCTTCACAGGTGCTGATTATGGAGGCCTTGAGTGCAGACCAGGCGCTGTGGACACTCTGTGTCTCTGAATCACTGGGAGTCTTCAGGTTGTTTGTGAGGCGTAGGCTGAATAGGGCTTTCTTAGCAGGGTCTTTGAGTGCTCCAGCGTTGATTTTCCTGCGGCATTGCTTCTGTTGCCGCCGCTGTTTTGGGGCTACGTTAATGGAGATGACAGAGCGGATTAGGCAGTGGTCTGTCCAGCAGTCGTCAGCTTCTGTCATGGCGCGGGTGATGCGGACGTCCTTGCGGTCCCTCGCTCAGACGATACGTAGTCCAGCAGATGCCAGTGCTTGGAGCGAGGGTGTTGCCATGAAGCCTTGTACTTGTCTCTCTGATGGAACAAGGTGTTGGTTATGACAAGGCCATGTTCTAAGCATTTCGTCAGGAGGAGGGTACCGTTGGAGTTGGCTTTCCCTACCCCCTCTCTGCCGATCACACCTCCCCAGAGGTCTGTGTCCTTTCCAACTCTGGCGTTAAAGTTGCCAAGGAGGATCAGCTTGTCGCCCGTTGGGACTTGGCACAGGGATTGTTCGAGGCTGGAGTAGAATTCCTCTTTGGTCTCGTCTGTGGCTTCCAGTGTTGGGGCGTACGCACTGATGACTGTAGCGCACTGGTTCTGGGCTAGGGTGAGCCGAAGAGTCATGAGGCGTTCGTTTATTCCACAAGGGGAGTCTCTGAGACGTTCAACTGGCTCATTTTTTATGGCGAAGCCTACCCCATGGAGGCGCCGTTCTTCTTCAGGTTTGCCTTTCCAGAAGAAGGTGTAACCACCGCCTTGCTCCTTGAGCTGGCCTTCCCCTGCCCGCCGGGTCTCGCTTAGGGCGGCGATGTCAATGTCGAAACGTCTGAGCTCCCGGGCAACAATAGCAGTACGGCGTTCTGGTCTGTCACTGTTGGGGTTGTCCATGAGGGTCCTGACGTTCCAGGTCCCGAACTTCATTTTAAAGGGTGGAAGATGCCTGTGCGTGAATTCTTTTAACGTGGGGTGGCCGTTGCACACCAACTACCACACGGGCTTGACAGAGCAAGGTCTTGGTCCAATGGCAAGGGGATCCAAGACGGTTGGAGACCAAGCTCTGCTACATCGGCCTAGCACACACACACAAACATACTCCTACTGTCCTCCTCCCTCCTTCCCGCAGGTCCTCTCTGCCTGGGTTTCATAGGCTGCAGTCTGGTCCTCCCGAACTCGCTGCTGGTCCACGCTGTGCCACTCCTGGGCCTCGACCTCGCTCCTGGGCATCGTCCTCGCCCCTGCGTCCCGACCTCCCTTCTGGGCCTCGTCCTCGCTCCTGCGTCCCGACCTCACTCCTGGGCCTCTTCCTCACTCCTGGGCCCGGTCCTCGCTCCTGGTTCCCGACCTCCTTATAGTGTGCCCCCTTCTAGTGAGTGTGTCCCGCGATGTCTCCTTCCAGTGAGTGTGTCCCCCGGTGTCTCCTTCCAGTGAGTGTGTCCCGCGATGTCTCCTTCCAGTGAGTGTGTCCCCCGGTGTCTCCTTCCAGTGAGTGTGTCCCGCGGTGTCTCCTTCCAGTGAGTGTGTCCCCCGGTGTCTCCTTCCAGTGAGTGTGTCCCGCGATGTCTCCTTCCAGTGAGTGTGTCCCCCGGTGTCTCCTTCCAGTGAGTGTGTCCCGCGGTGTCTCCTTCCAGTGAGTGTGTCCCGCGGTGTCTCCAGTGAGTGTGTCCCGCGGTGTCTCCTTCCAGTGAGTCTGTCCCGCGGTGTCTCCTTCCAGTGAGTGTGTCCCCCGGTGTCTCCTTCCAGTGAGTGTGTCCCGCGGTGTCTCCTTCCAGTGAGTGTGTCCCGCGGTGTCTCCAGTGAGTGTGTCCCGCGGTGTCTCCTTCCAGTGAGTCTGTCCCGCGGTGTCTCCTTCCAGTGAGTGTGTCCCGCGGTGTCTCCTTCCAGTGAGTGTGTCCTGCGGTGTCTCCTTCCAGTGAGTGTGTCCCGCGGTGTGTCTCCTTCCAGTGAGTGTGTCCCGCGGTGTCTCCTTCCAGTGAGTGTGTCCCGCGGTGTCTCCTTCCAGTGAGTGTGTCCCGTGGTGTCTCCTTCCAGTGAGTGTGTCCCGCGGTGTCTCCTTCCAGTGAGTGTGTCCCCCGGTGTCTCCTTCCAGTGAGTGTGTCCCGCTGTGTCTCCTTCCAGTGAGTGTGTCCCGCGGTGTCTCCAGTGAGTGTGTCCCGCGGTGTCTCCTTCCAGCGAGTGTGTCCCGCGGTGTCTCCAGTGAGTGTGTCCCGCGGTGTGTCTCCTTCCAGTGAATGTGTCCCGCGGTGTCTCCTTCCAGTGAGTGTGTCCCGCGGTGTCTCCTTCCAGTGAGTGTGTCCCGCGGTGTCTCCTTCCAGTGAGTGTGTCCCGCGATGTCTCCTTCCAGTGAGTCTGTCCCGCGGTGTCTCCTTCCAGTGAGTGTGTCCCGCGGTGTCTCCTTCCAGTGAGTGTGTCCTGCGGTGTCTCCTTCCAGTGAGTGTGTCCCGCGGTGTGTCTCCTTCCAGTGAGTATGTCCCGCGGTGTCTCCTTCCAGTGAGTGTGTCCCGCGGTGTCTCCTTCCAGTGAGTGTGTCCCGTGGTGTCTCCTTCCAGTGAGTGTGTCCCGCGGTGTCTCCTTCCAGTGAGTGTGTCCCCCGGTGTCTCCTTCCAGTGAGTGTGTCCCGCTGTGTCTCCTTCCAGTGAGTGTGTCCCGCGGTGTCTCCAGTGAGTGTGTCCCGCGGTGTCTCCTTCCAGCGAGTGTGTCCCGCGGTGTCTCCAGTGAGTGTGTCCCGCGGTGTGTCTCCTTCCAGTGAGTGTGTCCCGCGGTGTCTCCTTCCAGTGAGTGTGTCCCGCGGTGTCTCCTTCCAGTGAGTGTGTCCCGCGGTGTCTCCTTCCAGTGAGTGTGTCCCGCGATGTCTCCTTCCAGTGAGTGTGTCCCGCGGTGTCTCCTTCCAGTGAGTGTGTCCCACGGTGTCTCCTTCCAGTGAGTGTGTCCCGCGGTGTCTCCTTCCAGTGAGTGTGTCCCGCGGTGTCTCCTCCCAGTGAGTGTGTCCCGCGATGTCTCCTTCCAGTGAGTGTGTCCCGTGGTGTCTCCTTCCAGTGAGTGTGTCCCGCGGTGTCTCCTTCCAGTGAGTGTGTCCCGCGGTGTCTCCTTCCAGTGAGTGTGTCCCGCGATGTCTCCTTCCAGTGAGTGTGTCCCGCGATGTCTCCTTCCAGTGAGTGTGTCCCGCGATGTCTCCTTCCAGTGAGTGTGTCCCGCGGTGTCTCCAGTGAGTGTGTCCTGCGATGTCTCCTTCCAGTGAGTGTGTCCCATGGTGCATCTCCTTCCAGTGAGTGTGTCCCGCGGTGTCTCCTTCCAGTGAGTGTGTCCCACGGTGTCTCCTTCCAGTTACACAAGAAATAGGAGCAGGAGTAGGCCATAGTGCCCCTAGAGCTTGCTCCGCCATTCAATAAGATCATGGCTGATCTACCTCAACTCCACTTTCCAGCCCTATCCGCATATCCCTTGAATCCCTTGATTCCCTTAAGTGTCAAAAATCTATTGATCTCAGTCTTGAATATACTCAATGTCTGATTATTACAGCCACCATTGTATCCTGGAGATCCATCACAAAACCCCAAAGAGCCATCAGCCTACCCTAGAGAGCGATCATATCACATAACCTTACATTACAACAGTGACTACATTCCAAAAGTACTTCATTGGCTGTAAAGCGCTTTGAGACGTCCGGTGGTTGTGAAAGGCGCTAAATAAATGCAAGTCTTTCTTTTCAGAGAGCCATCATTAAACCCTTGTGAGCCATCACACCTCATAACCCTAGTCAACCAACCCACTACCCTGGAGCTATCATACCACATTATCTGGAAGCTCGATCCTGGAGTATGTTATACAGTATGGAGATCCACCACCTCAGTTGTTCAGTCAAGCTAACTTTTGTCAGACACGGGTCTGATATGATTGTAAAACTACTCGTATAATTTTTTACAGAAAGGAAAATGTCGAAAGATTTAACAGCAAAATTAAGAAAATAAACCAATAACTTTTGCGATCGTACATTTTCAAAAAAGCTCAGTATTCAAAGCCAGTAGAATAAATTTTGGTCTCAATTGATTCCTAGCTGGTTTAAAGATAAAGCTGATTTCTAACCCGGCAGTAATTCTACAGTTCTCTGGGGTAATAAATCAATTGGCCACAAAAAAACGACACACAGTACTGCCACAGATAAAAAGTTTGCACAGTAGGAATTCCGTGGGCCAGCCCAGTGGTAACCAAGCTAAGGTTTGGCTTGGGATCAATTGTAATTTTTTTAATTCGATGGTTTGTGCCTCATTGTTTTAGCAGAATGCTGAACTGTTCTACATTTATAGGTCAACTTCAGTTACAGTTAATTCCAGGAACCTTTCCTCACACCGTAGCTTCATCTGTGCTGCTGGGGCTCACAGCGGCAATTGTGGGAGCTGAACAAATGATAAGTTTTCTTTGTGCTTATGAAGGTGGGGAGTGTCAGTACCGCAGAATGGAACACTTTTACATTCTTGTCACTATGGAGGGGAAGCTTTCTTCCAGTTGCTATGTGTTAGCAAGATCATAAACACAGCAAGAAGATTTTCCAACTTTGTTGTTTCTAGCGACATCATATAAACTTTTGTTTAGAATGTTGTTAACAAATTGCACTCAGAAGAAATCCCCCCCCCCCCCCACTATGGGCTGAATTTTTACTTTGACCAGTGTGCGGGTTTGCGAGCGGGTGGGCAGTTAAAAGCGCTGAAATTGACAGCGCGTCGGGAAGCCGGCTTCAACCCGCCGGCTTCCGCCTTTAACTCAGGCGCATCAGTCGGTGCCCGAGAGGCCCCCTCAGGAGAGGCGGGTGACCTAAGTGAAGCAGTTTAGAGATCATTAGGAGGCTATTAACAGCCTTTTTTATCCGATGTTGTAGCTTTTACTGGCTGTCCATGGGATTCCTGGGCTTGCTGAACCTCGCCAGTGAAAGTAAGGCGAGAGCACAGCGGCAATTGTGGGAGCTGAACAAATGATAGCTAAAAAAAATTAGATAAATACTCACACCTCACACCTGCTTCCTTGCCTAAGGGAAAGGCTTTTGCTGACATCACTCGTGCTGAGAGTTTGCTATCAGGAGTTTGCAGGTAATTTCTACAACTTTGGAAGTCACTCCCACTACATTGGAGGACTGTGCCTCTGATCTCCACTTTACCTCTGTCATATATCAGATCAGCATTGGTGTCGCTTATGCTGTTTCACCTTGGACCTCCGATTCGGACCAAGATGAGCCCCAGCAGGAGCAGCAGCAGCCTTCTCCTCACCGACCTGCCACTCCACAGGAGAGAGGGCATGAGCACAGGGGTGCACTTCACAGGAGGCGATACCCCCAACACAGGGTATATAGGCAGAGGATGAGCTTCCTGGACATGATTGAACACCAGTGCCTCAGGAGGCTCAGGCTATCATGTCAGGTTGTGGCAGACATTTGTAGCCTGCTGGAAGAAGACCTGCTGCCAAGTGGACCTGGTGGACACGCGTTACCAGTGACTGTCAAAGTCACCACCGCCCTCAACTTCTTCGCCTCAGGCTTATTCCAGGGATCTGCAGGAGACACTTGTAGGATCTCGTAGTCAGCCACTCACAAATGCATCACCCAGGTGACCGATGCCATGTTTGACAAGTTAGGCACTTAGGTATGATGAAGCCAGTCAGACTGAGCGAGCACTCGGCTTTGCAGCTCTGGCTGGCTGCAGTAACCAAAATTAATATCATACTTTAGGTTAATGTTAGAATATGTATAACATAGCATCAATGTACAGGGTGGAGGTGGCAAATTAATCCATGCCCTGAGTTAAACGGTAGACAGATCTGTATTCATTAGACAAGACTGCGATGGTGGGAAATTAAACTGCAGAGTCAGCTGCAGAGTATGACTTGTGGAAAAATTAAGGAGGATACCTACTCAGCAAGGCAGGATAACACACATACAAGATAACATACATAAGGATTGAGTGACGATGTGGCCTGAGGTGGCCTTCGCTTGTTTGTGAAGCTACAACATGGCTGGCCAGAAGACAAAATGGCTTACATCGAAGTCAAGTTGAACTAATTATACTATGCTTGCTTAGCAGAAGTACATGAGCAGGTCACAAGGTCAGAATCTGTGCTTTGAAGAGATTGTGACTCTCAGACTACACGAATAGATAAGAAAGAAGGCCACGATGATAGAGGGGTTGGGATAAGTCAATTAAGCAAAAACATGATTGACTGCAGAATGTGAGAAGAAAGCGTAAAAATGTCACGCGGTAGAAGTAATGGATGTAATGGAATACTAGACACCATGATGGATAAATTTGTACCCGCCCCTAGGGCAGGATGAGACTGATAAGATATTTTATAAAAATGTAATTTACTAAGCTGTCGTTGGAGTCGGATCCAAGAGCGGTCTTGGAAGGTTCTCCCCAGGCCTGTGAATAAAGACGGTTTTGAACCGTCACTCGAAGTCTGTCATCTGTACTGAAGCTAAGCGTCGACCTTGTATATCACTTGGTCTGCTGATTACTTACATCAATATACATATTCTAACATTAACCTAAAGTATGATATTAATTTTGGTTACTGCACTGGCTTCCCACAGGTGCAGGGTGTCATCGACTACACACATGTGGCCATCAATGCACCCCCAGATCATCCAGGAGTGTTCACGAACCGTAAGGGCTTCCACTCCATCAATGTGCAGCTTTTCTGCAACCACAAAAAGATCATCATGCATGTGTGTGCCAGATTCCCAGGGAGCTGTCATGATTCTTTCGTCTTGCACCAGTCCACCCTCCCTCAGCTCACCTCCCACCAGACTTACCAGCTGGCTGCTTGGAGACAAGGGGTATCCACTGAAGACGTGGTTGATGACACCCTTGAGGAGGCCAAGTAATGAGGCCGAAGAGTGCTACAATCAAAGCCAAATGATGACAAGATGTGTAATAGAGCAAGCAATTGGGATGCTGAAGATGCGCTTCAGATGCCTGGACAGATCTGGAGGAGCACTTCAATATGCACCAGCCAAGGTCTCCAGAATGATCATGGTATGCTGCGCCCTGCCCAACATAGCACAGCAGTGAGGATTGGAGCTGCAGGACGAGCAAGACGCAGAGCGCAGAGCCTCTTCGGAGGAGGATGAGGAGCAGGAGGAACACGAGGAGGAGGAACCTGAAGTGGACATGGCACCAGCAGCGGCACACATTGCTGCCCGGGAGGCCCGGGATGGCCTCATAATGGCACGATTTAGTTAGGTTGCACCAGTGCACCCAGATGCTGAACCAACTTCCCCCTCCCTGCGCCCCCACCACCACAAAGCAGTCCTAAAATGATCAAACCATTCCTGTCTCAGACACCCGTTGCTTGAGGTTAAGTAATGTCTTACCATTCACTCCAACAGACAAGGCCACTTGCCAGGCAGCAGGCAAAAATGGACAAGACGGGAAAGTGGCGCAAAGAAATAATTTTATGTGGCTCAAAAATTCAACAGAAGCTTAACCATCTAACATTTTATAACACACCCATGTGCATACCCTTGTGCATCTACAATTGTTTCATCTTTCTCTTCCTACAATTAATTAAGGAAAGCCAGCACGGATATGTTAAAGGCAAATCGTGTTTAACTAACTTGATTGAGTTTTTTGCTGAGGTAACAGAGAGGGTTGATGAGGGCAATGCGGTTGACGTGCACATAGATTTCCAAAAGGCGTTCGACAAAGTGCCACATAATAGACTTGTCAGCAAAGTTGAAGCCCATGGAATAAAAGGGACAGTGGCAGCACGGATACAGAATTGGCTAAGTGATAGGAAACAGAGAGTAGTGGTGAATGGTTGTTTTTCGGACAGAGGGAAGGTATACAGTGGTGTTCCCCAGGGGTCGGTTCTAGGACCACTGCTTTTCTTGATATATATTAATGACTTGGACTGTGGGAGTACAGGGCACAATTTCAAAATTTACAGATGACACAAAACTTGGAAGTATAGTGAACAGTGAGGAGGAGAGTGACAGACTCCAAGAGGACATAGACAGGCTGGTGAAATGTGGCAGATGAAATTTAACGCAGAAAAGTGTGAAGTGAGACATTTTGGTAGAAAGAATGAGGAGAGGACATATAAACTAAATGATACAATCCTAAAGGGAGTGCAGGAACAGAGAGACCTGGGGGTATGTGTGCACAAATTGTTGAAGGTGGCAGGGCAGGTTGAGAAAGTGGTTAAAAAGGCTTACAGGATCCTGGGCTTCATAAATAGAGGTATAGGGTAGAATTTTCATTGACCCGTGGAGGCAGGTTTGGAGGCGTGTGGGGTGTGAAAATAGCAGATTCGGGGGTCCCGAACCCATCCCGCCCCCAACCCGCCTCCATGCCAGTTTCACAGGAGGCGGGTACCCGACCTGTGCTGGGACCCGCCTCCCTGAGGCGGGAAGGGGATTAGTGCCAATAAACTGCCTGTTAACAGGTAGTTAACCGGCAGTTTTTTGCCTAATCCCTATTTTTAGCCCTGAAGTGTGGGCTTCCCGACAGGTCCGAACCACGCCGATTTAGCGAGGCGGACCGTCGGTCTGGAAGGCTTGGAGGGGTCGAGATGTCCGGTGTGCAGGTGAGTGATGGGTGCATGAGTGCAGAGGTAAGTGTGTTTGGTGTGTGAAAAGTGTTTTAAGAACTTTTACTTACATTAACTTTGTCCTGCAGGCTAGCTTCCTTAAGGTGTCGGGAGTCCCTCACATCCATGGCACAGAAAGCAGAATGGCCGCGGAGCTGTCAAAAGCTGCAGTCTCTGCTTTCTGTGCTGGATTGATTTCTAACTGAGTCTAAGTACAGGGACTCACGTTAGAAATCATATTGTCAGTGTTTGACAGCTTCACAGAGCTGTCAAACGCTGAAATTTCATCTGTCAAAAGCTCTTGACAGATGAAATTTCAATGGCTGATGTCACCTGTATCCAAGGGACCCTTGATTGGCCTGCTAAGCCCGCTGGGCGGGCTTAACAAGGTCAATCAAGGGAAAATACAGTGGGTTGGCCACAAGTCAATGGAGGCGGGACTGCAACCCAAAAAGTGGGAGTCCCGCCTCCATCACGTCCCCATTGACAAAATCCAGCCCATAGAGTGCAAAAGTGTTGAAATTATGATGAACATGTATAAAACACTGGTTCGGCCCCAACTGGAGTAGTGTGTCCAATTCTGGGCACCACACTTTAGGAAGGATGTGAAGGTCTTAGAGAAGGTACAGAAAAGATTTACGAGAATGTTTCCAGGAATGAGGGACTTCAGTTACGTTGATAGACTGGAGAAGCTGGGGTTGTTCTCCTTGGAGCAGAGAAGATTGAGAGGAGATTTGATAGAGGTGCTCAAAATCATGAGAGATCTAGACAGAGTAGATAGAGAGAAACTGTTCCCATTGGCAGAAGGGTCAAGAACCAGAGGACACAGATTTAAGGTGATTGGTAAAAGAACCAAAGGCGACGTAAGAATTTTTTTTTTTACACAGCGAGTGGTTAAGATCTGGAATGCACTGCCTGAAAGGGTGGTGGAGGCAGATTCAATCACAGCTTTCAATAGGGGGTTGGATAAGTATCTGAAGGAAAGAAATTTTCAGGGCTACGGGGAAATGGCGGGGGAGTGAGACTAGCTGAAGTGCAGAGAGCCGGCACGGGCTCGACGGGCCGAATGGCCTTCTTCCATGCTGTAACCATTCTATGATTCTATGATACAACTCCTACACCGTGCATCCCCTGTGGCTTCAGCAGAGCTAGAGGCAGGCTGCTCACTTCCATGCTTTGACTGTTTAGATACTTCTGGTGGACGACCTCTGGCTTTTGGAGCCTGTGAGGGCCCCGCCAAAGACTGCTCCTCCTGCACCTGCACGTGACTTTTCCTAATGATATTTAACTCGGTATTACTAAAAGTGACTCAGCAAGTGTACAGTTGCCATCATGTTACGGTAGACACAGAACCTAAGCCTGCTGCAACTAAGGGCTGGATTTTCTCAGTGGTGTCGGGATGGCGGCGGGATAGCCGGTTGCCGGGTTCCAGTCCCGCTCCTGGCTGCAGCCGCTCTGTCAACGGGATTTTTCCTTGATTGGTCTTGTTAAGCCCGCCCTGCGGGCTTCCCGGCCAATTAACAGGAAGTGGGTCTGATGACATCATTTGATGACACGTCATCAGCCGGTTTCCTTAAAGGGACCACAGGCCACATTGAGTTTGACAGTTGTTCTGTCAATGTTCTGCAGCATTGAGGTGCTGCAAACACTGACAAGCACTGCACAGAGGTGGACGCTTGCACCCAGGCTCTCAAATGACTCCCTCCATATGCTTATGGAGGGAGTCACAGCACGCAGGGAGGTTCTCTTCCCTTCCAAGGGCGGAAGAGACCTCCCCAGGATACCAACGCATCCTGGTTGCACATTGCACAGGAGGGCTAAAGCAGGGATGTTGTGAGGAGTCCCTGGCTACAGTGGCGCCAACCTTTCAATGATCTCAGTAGATCACAAAACGTTACTGCAAAGCCACACTCAACCTCATCCTGCTGTGCCACTCAACACATCCCCATCACTCTGCCTTCCATACCCTTCTCCTGCACATCCTTACTCACACCAACTTACCTTGCACCTCCACCCATCCCTATCTACATTATCACTTCCCCATCTCACTAGCCACCCCTCACACTCAACCTCATCCTACTGCAAGCATACCAAGTAACAACACACAAGGGTAGGCACTCGAGAGGTTTAGCCAATGTTCATGTGAAGTTTCTGGTAATGTGTTGTCATACATTGAAATCTATATTTTCAACACTGCCCCTTATTGGACAGATCTGTGCACACCTTGAGAAGTGTCTTACTGAGTTCCAGTGAATGTTGAGACATAACTCCCGCCCCCCCCCCCCCCCCCCCGCACCCCGCTATGGTGATGAGTGTGCATGAAATGGCTTGGACATTAAAGGGATGCTTTACGGTGCTGGTGTGGGATGGTGTCAACCTGGCGCATCATGCGGCAGCCAGGGTTTACAGCATCAAGTGAGGTAAATCTGGCCATGGTGATGCCATCGCTGGCCTCCCGGGCAGCAATGTTGTCAGGGGCTGAAGCCCTGTGTCCTATGCAGCATCAGGTGATGACAGAGAAGGTTGGTGATGCTGTTGGTGTGCCTGGTGATGTTGGTTTTGGGGCTGATCGTGGAGGGATTCTGAGGACCAAGGTGTAGAACATAGAACATAGAACAGTACAGCACAGTACAGGCCCTTCAGCCCTCGATGTTGTGCCGAGCATTGTCCGAAACCAAGATCAAGCTATCCCACTCCCTATCATTCTGGTGTGCTCCATGTGCTTATCCAATAACCGCTTGAAAGTTCCTAAAGTGTCCGACTCCACTATCACAGCAGGCAGTCCATTCCACACCCCAACCACTCTCTGAGTAAAGAATCTACCTCGGACATCCCTTCTATATCTCCCCCCATGCACCTTATAGTTATGCCCCCTTGTAACAGCTACCTCTACCCGAGGAAATAGTCTCTGAACATCCACTCTATCTATCCCCCTCATCATCTTATAAACCTCTATTAAGTCGCCTCTCATCCTCCTCCGCTCTAAAGAGAAAAGCCCTAACTCCCTCAATCTTTCCTCATAAGACCTCCCCCCCAAACCAGGCAGCATCCTAGTAAATCTCCTTTACACTCTTTCCAATGCTTCCACGTCCTTCCTATAGTGAGGTGACCAGAACTGCACACAATATTCCAAATGTGGTCTCACCAAGGTCCTGTACAGTTGTAGCATAACCTCACGGTTCTTAAACTCAAACCCCTTGCTAATAAACGCTAACACACTATAGGCCTTCTTTACTGCTCTATCCACTTGAGTGGCAACCTTCAGAGATCTGTGGATATGAACCCCCAGATCCCTCAGTTCCTCCACGTTCCTCAGAACCCTGCCGTTGACCCTGTAATCCTTATTCAAATTTGCCCTACCAAAATGAATCACCTCGCACTTATCAGGGTTAAATTCCATCTGCCATTTTTCGGCCCAGTTCTGCATCCTATCAATGTCTCTTTGCAGCTTACAACAGCCCTCCACCTCATCCACTACTCCACCAATCTTGGTGTCATCAGCAAATTTACTGATCCACCCTTCAGTCCCCTCCTCCAAGTCATTGATAAAAATCACAAACAGCAGAGGATCCAGCACCGACCCCTGTGGCACACCGCTGGTAACTGGTCTCCAGTCCGAAAATTTTCCATCCACCACCACCCTCTGCCTTCTATGAGATAGCCAGTTACTTATCCAATTGGCCAAATTTCCCTCTATCCCACAACTCCTTACTTTCTTCATGAGCCGACCATGGGGAACCTTATCAAACGCCTTACTAAAATCCATGTATACGACATCAACTGCTCTACCTTCATCTACACACTTAGTTACCTCCTCAAAGAATTCAATCAAATTTGTTAGGCAAGACCTACCCTTCACGAATCCGTGTTGACTATCCCTGATTAAGTTGCCTCTTTCCAAATGGTCATAAATCCTATCCCTCAGGACCTTTTCCATTATCTTACCAACCACCGAAGTGAGACTAACCGGCCTATAATTACCAGGGTCATTCCTATTTCCTTTCTTGAAGAGAGGAACAACATTCTCCACTCTCCAGTCCTCTGGCACCATCCCCGTGGACAGTGAGGACCCAAAGATCAAAGCCAAAGGCTCTGCAATCTCCTCCCTTGCCTCCCAAAGAATCCTAGGATATATCCCACCTGGCCCAGGGGACTTATCGACCCTCAGGTTCTTCAAAATTGCTAAAACATCTTCCCTCAGAACATCTACCTCCTCCAGCCTATCCACCTTTATCATACTCTCATCCTCAAAAACATGGCCCCTCTCCTCGGTGAACACTGACGAAAAGTATTCATTCATCAGCTCTCCTATCTCTTCTGACTCCATGCACAAGTTCCCACTACTGTGTGATAGTTTCTAGGGCACCGATGTTGCTGGAATAGATGGCAGCTGCAGGTGAGATGACAGAAGCGATCTGTCAATGGTGAGAGAGGTTGTTCCAATGAGGTGGCACTGGACATACAGTTGGCTCTAAACACTTGCAAGCTAAAGAAATCTCTATACGTCTTACAAATGCAGTAACCAACAGTTTCTGGGCTCTGAAACTGACCATCTGCAACATAGCATTCTTTACACCACTTCTGCAGCTGTCTGCTTATCAGATACATCAGAGCAGAATCAACTCACGCCAGGGTGAGCTGGCGTGTTGCCTGAGCAGTAGGGTAACCCGTGGGGGAACACGTAAAATTGGAAGGAAGCCTCAAAATACCATTAAATTGGCTCTTAACAAGCCATTTAATGAGCTCAAATGTCTCCCCCGCCGCTTGGTGTCGGGTCAGTTCTCCGCTGACAGACCCGACACCTGGGAGACTCGCGTGCAGGCGGGTTGACAGCGGGTTTCCTACCCGCTGTCAATCTTTGCTATTTTGACAGCAGACCCGCCTCCAAACCTGACCTCTGAGCGCCGGCAAAATCCAGCCCTAAGTGTGTGAAGTCCAAACACTTTCAGCTTTCAGATTCCAACAAGAGGTGGTCATAAAAGACATAGGCCTAAAAATTCAGTTGCTTTGCACCTCCTGTTAGTGCCCTAAGAGGGCGCTAACGGGGCGCAAAGCAACTAGCGCTTGAGCGCGGCGCCGCCAACGCCTCCCGCGAAATTCAGCGGGAGGTTCGCGGCGGCGGTAACCGTTAGCGCCCTGCGGCGCTGCGCCACCAATGATGACGTCATCGTCGTGCGCAGCCCCCCGCTCGCAATCTTCGGTAGCGCCCCCTGACTTACCGCTGGATGCTATGTCCGACGGGGTCAGGGGGGCCTACCTGCGGCCGGGGCGGCGCAAATTAAAGGGGAGGTGCCGGGCGGCCATTTTTGTTGCTGGTCGCCTGCCAGCACCTGCCCCCTCTGCCGTCCCCAGCCTCCTGTGCAGCCCCCCCCCCTGCGGAGTGCCGGCTGCGCTCCGTGAGCCCGGCACTTCTCTTGCTGGGCCCCGGGTAGCGCTGCGCAAGGCCCCTCCCCTTTAATAAGGGGAGGAAGACCTGCAGTACCGCGTGGCGCTGCGGCACGTAGCGTCGCGAAATTCACTCACAGCGCCCCAAGAGAGAGGCGGGGCGTTTCCAGTAGTGTCCGCCTCCCTCTTGGGGTGCAACTGGTGAATTTCGGCCGTGGAGGTGCTAATTTTTTTGGGACGCTAAAAGTAGCGCCCCAGCGAAGTTAGCGCCCCAAAAGGGGCGCGACTAATTTTCCCCCCGTTATTCATTCACAGAGGTCAGATAGCACTCAGCAGATATACTCCAAGGCTTCATTCTAATGTCTGTCTATAGTTAACAGGTCTCATTAAAACTAAAATACACAGACTGAAGGCCATTTGACCACTGATTGGCAGAGGCCCTGGATTCAATATTGTATGAATGTACAATGTGTCAAGGGAGTTCTCTAGGTTTCGGACCTTAGAACTGCCTGATGTCGACAGATGTTATGACTTTTTTTTATCATTCTTGGCTTTTTATAAAATGGGGAACTCCCTTCTTCCCCAGCCCAGTGATTCAAAAATGTAAAAATTAAGTCCCAACACAGGTTATAAAAAACCCCACTGAAACGATTTTAATCTGCAGGTGCCGACAGGGTTTGTCAGGGTGCTAAGCAACAGTCAGTTCGTTTATTGATGTTGCAGATCTGGACTCTGGCTTCAATGATCAGGAACCCGTGTATTGCACCATGAGCTACTGCTTCTGATCAGGTGCAATGCTGTAAAGGATTTGGATGGGGCTGCCTCAAAAAGATTCACGGGTAAATGTACCACATGAAGCGGTCCTTAGCCTGGAAACGAGAAATCCCCAGTCTGTGTTGAGTTAGTTGTCCTCAAGAATGCTACCATTGGTCTCAGTGTCTTTGGGTTGTGTGCATGGAGCTGGGGTGGGGGAGGATTATCACACAAGCTTCTTGTTTTGCTTACCTCTGCTGCGATGCACATTCTTTATGGACACCGGATGAGGAGAGCGAGGTTTGAGCTCACCTGTGATGTCGTGGCCTGGTGGCACTCATTGCCCAGGTTTTCCCATTAAGCAGCACTCATCCAAGAGGGTACTTGTGGCTTCCTGGGCCCACAGAGCTGTATCCTACCATGAATCACCACCTTCAAACGGAGATGAATAATGGATGGAAATGACTGAAGTCGTATCTGAGCAGATCTGAATTACAGTCCAGGGGGGAAAAATTCAGTTGGTTGCGCCTCCCGTTAGCGCCTTAAGAGGGCGCTAATGGGGCGCAAAGCATCTAGCGCCCGGGCGCGGCGATGTTTGCGCCGCTCGCGAAATTAACTAGACATTTTGCGGCAGCGCTAAACACTACCGCCACGATCTCCTGCGCCGGCAGATCATGACGTCAGTCGAGTGCGCAATGCCCCGGTATCGCCCAGGAGCGGATATTGAGTGGCGCCCCTTGCCTTACCGCCTGCCGCTAGCAACGACAGGTTGAAGGGAGCGTTTTGCAGTCAGGAAGGGACTGGGGGAGCGCTATTTAAAGGCGACCGCTTCCTGCCTTTTATTGTTGGTGACATTTTTGAACCACGCAATCTGAGAGAGACTTCTGGAGAGATTCAACGCTGTGTGAAGGAGTTTTGGGTACTGAGCAGCACTTTGCAGGTTCATTTTGATTTGCCCTTCCTTGTATCGATTTAGAAGAGATTGTGGAGGCTGCACTCTGAGCTCTTTCCCTGGTACT
This sequence comes from Squalus acanthias, assembly GCA_030390025.1. Classification (NCBI taxonomy): domain Eukaryota; kingdom Metazoa; phylum Chordata; class Chondrichthyes; order Squaliformes; family Squalidae; genus Squalus; species Squalus acanthias. The sequence continues at coordinate 120,425,857 of CM059433.1, forward strand.
CTCCATTGTTCTTTCCAGCAGATTTGATGTGCAGGTCTCTCCAGGCCGAGATTCAAGGCCCCCCGGGGGAGGAAGAGAAGAATTCAGGGGGTCCGCAAGTTGGTTTAGGACTGTAGATGATGCTCGTCTGCTTCAGGAAGATCTTAATGGGAGATTGGGCTCATGACTGGAAAATGATGTATAACTTAGATAAGTGCAGTCATGCATGTGGGCAGGGCAAATGTTCAACATTCATACACCCTTCAGGGAAAGGCATTAAAGAAGGTGGAGAAAGAAAGAGATTTGGGCATTCTAGTGCCTTAAAGGTTCATGAGCAATGCCGTGAAATGATAGCTAGAGCAAATAGGGTGTTGGGGTGTATCCATAGGACAATTAAGTACAAGACGAGGCATACTGGTTTGTCCTTGTACAAGACCTTAGTCAGGCCGCACTTGGAATACTGTATCCAGTTTTGGTCTCCTCACATGGTGGGTGATATTGAGGCTTTGGAGAGGTTGCAGAGGAGGGCCACTAGACTAATTCCCAGTTTAAAGCATCTTAGTTACCAAGATAGGCTAAAAGAGTTGGGACTGTACACTTTAGAGAAACGTAGACTGAGAGGTGATCAGATTGAGGTTTATAAGATAAAGAAGGGAATAGATTGTGTTCCAGCTGACAGTCTGTTTCAATTAAATAGGTTAGGGAGGACCAAGGCTCACAAATTTAAGTTGTGTAAGGCTAGACCCAGATTAAATGTCAGGAGGTGGTTCTTTTCCCAGAGAATAGTGGACCTCTGGAACAGGCTGCCGTCTCGTGCGATGATTCTGATTCGCTGAATTCCTTCAAGCGAGAGCTGGACCTGTTTCTGGCTGGGGCGGAGATCACCTCTTACAGAAGGTGGGTACTGCAGGGAATTCAAGGCCAGAGTGATCTAAAATGGCTGCAAAATCTGCCTGAACTTCCTGTTTAGACTACAAAGCGGGAACATTTTCAATGACTTTTTCCGAAAAAATATTCTTTTTTTTTTGGTTGATCTTTAATATAAGGTAATCAATTTGCACAAATAAATGATAAGAGATTGTGCAGCAAATAAAATTCCACTAGTTATTACAAGTAACACCCCTCTCAACAGTATAGCGCTGCGGTGACTCGAAGTTTCTGACGATGACTTCAGCTTTTGCTCAGCAAGACCCGTCTCCCCTTTAAAAGCACGGTCATCACAATTTAAAAAAAACATTTGGTGAGCAAAGAGGCAGAAGAGAGATCATGTCATGCATGTGATTTGCATCATCATGACAGCTGTAAACAAATTTTCTAAGTTTGCCAACTGCTTGTTCATGAGAATAGTGTCCCTTCAACCATTAAGTCGGTCAGTCTGTTGACACGGTGCGCGCATTGCCATGGCTGTGTTTTAATCAGCAATTATGGGCATCAGGGATGAAATGTTCATTCCCATTCGTACCTGGCGAAGGAACCAGCCATCCCAAAAGTCTTGGAAAACACAAATGTATACTTCGAGATAAAGTCTGTTAATTCTATTTCAATTTTTTGATCATTTCCTCCCCACTTCCTGAAGTTTGCCAGGGGTATACAGTTCCCCTGGCATTAGAGAGTTATCTGAGTTATTTTTTGTGTCAAATTTTGTGTCTTATAACACTCCTGTGAAGCACCTTGGGACCTTTTACTACGTTAAAGGCGCTATATAAATACAAGGTGGTGTTGTTATCTCATCTCTCCTCATCTCCTCTATAGTTGGTTATAGTAAATAATCTACAATCTATATCAATAACTTAGATGAGGGGACTGAGTGTAATGTATCCAAGTTTGCTGACGATACAAAGCTAGGTGGGAAAGTAAGCTGTGAGGAGGATGCAAAGAGGCTGCAAAGGGATATAGACAGGTTAAGTAAGTGGGCAAGAAGGTGGCAGATGGAGTATAATGTGGGGAAATGTGAAATTATCCACTTTGGTAGGAAGAATAGAAAAGCAGATTATTTTTTTAAAAGGCAAGAGACTAGTAAATGTTGGTATGCAAAGGGATTTGGATGTCCTTGTACACGAATCACAGAAACCTAACATGTAAGTACACCAGGCAATTAGGAAGGCAAATGGCATATTAGACTTTATTGCAAGGGAGTTGGAATATAAGAGTAAGGAAGTATAGTTATATATAGGAAATGATCAAAAAATTGAAATAGAATTATGATGAGAACATACCTGGAGTACTGAGTACAGTTTTGGTCCCCTTACCTAAATAATCATATACTTGCCTTAAAGGAGGTGCAACGAAGATTCACTAGATTGATTTCTGGGATGAGAGGGTTGTCCTATGAGAAGAGATTAAGTAAAATGGGCCTATATTCTCTGGAGTTTAGAAGAATGAGAGGTGATCTCATTAAAATGTATAAAATTCTTAGAGAGTTTGACAGGGCAGATGCTGAGAGGTTGTTTCCCCTGGCTGGAGAGTTTTCGAACTAGGGGTTGTAGTCTCAGGATAACGGGACGGCCATTTAGGACTGAGATGAGGAGAAATTTCTTCACTCAGAGGGTGGTGAATCTTTGGAATTCTCTATCCCAGAGGGCTGTGGATGCTCAGTCGTTGAGTATAAGACAGAGATCGATAGATTTTTGGACTAGAGGGGAATCGAGGGATATCGGGATAGGGCGGGAAAGTGGAGTTGAGGTAGAAGATCAGCCATGATCTTATTGAATGGCGGAGCAGGCTCGAGGGGTGGTATGGCCTACTCCTGCTCCCATTTCTTAGGTTCTTACAGTGAGGTCAATATAATAACGAGCAGTGGGAAATATGACTGAGCAGACTATTTTATTCTTTGTCTTTGAGGTTTTCCTCCCTCCCTCTTGAAGGTGCTGACCTTCACTGGTGTACAGTTCCACAGGCACTGGCACCACTTCAGTACCTCAGCCCAGTGGACAATCTTCAGGTGTGAACTTAGAATGTCAGTGAAGCTAGTCAACCAGGGAGGACATAAAGGTGAGCCTGATCCAGTTCTCCGACATTTTTCCCAGCTGGGGGATTGCTGGCCAGAGATTAGCAGTAGGGGCCCTGGATGTTTTTTCCCCCCTTTTCCTCACCTCAGTAGCCCAATTGCAGTGCATCTGAAACCAGCTAACACGATGAGTGTCCTTCACCTTAAAAACGTATTGTTAGTATTTGTGGGGGAGTCCAAAACCAGGGGCCAAAAATTGAAGATAGTCACTAATAAATCCAATCAGGAATTCAGGAGAATCTTCTCTACCTAGAGAGTGGTGAGAATGTGGAACTCGCTACCCCATGAGGCGAATAGCATAGATTCCTCTAAGGGGAAGCTAGATAAGTACATAAGGGAGAAAGGAATAGAAGGATATGTTGATGGGGTTAGATGAAGAAGGGTGGGAGGAGGCTCGTGTGGAGCATAAACACCGGCATGGACCTGTTGGGCCGAATGGTCTCTTTCTGTGCTGTAAACTTTGCTGTAATAAGCAGCCCTGCGAGACTCTCCACCCAATTTTATTTCTTCAATCTTTGAAAAGTCTAGATAGGTAGACTTTGGATAAGGACAGGATTGGGGCCCAGCTTTGGCACTCCCCACAGTTGAAAGCCTTCTGACTCAGGAAATTGGATGGAGAAAAGAAAAGTAGTAAGCTGCACTTTGTTGCTGATAGTAACGGTGTCATCTTCACCGACTTTAAACTTGGTGATAGTGGCTAAACAGAGCCAACCATCAACTTTCTGATTGTTCCCCTTCCTCGAGGGCGTGAGGCAGTGAGCTTCCCCTGCTGCTTGTGGTCAATCTGAAAATAAACAGATAGGGGGAAGCAGCAAGCCCTCGGCTGGCGTTCCTCTTTCTGCAGTGAATCTACCACTGAGAGCAATAAACCTAGCCGAGTCTGCACCCATCATTACCTCAGGCACCGTTCAACTGCAGTCCAGGAGAAGTGTTTTTTAAAAAAAAAGAGAAGTTTCCTGACTGATGGAAACCCATCACATGAAGGCCATTGGCCAGCTTATTAACAATTTCTCCAAAGAGTACATTACAGAAGTGTGCTTGGTGTCACTCAAGTAATGTACAGTGGGATTGCTGTAACACACAAAACGCCTCTTAACTCACAGGTCTCCTTCTGCACAAAATTTAAATTTTGTTCGAATTTAGATTTGGATGGAGCAGTGCATGCATAGCTCTTGAAGGGTTAAAATGTTGGTGTAATCATGCTGCGTTAAATTTAGAAGCTTTTTTTTAAATATACACGGGTCATGTGTAATCCCAGTGTTGAAGACCTTGATGTAGAGAAGCTTTCAGTAGGTTAAGCAGCCAATTAACAGCGTTACTGCAGAGTTTGCACCATTACATACCAAGGGAGAAAAGATTGACCACAGCACTGGACCAGCTTGGCAAGACTCAGATTAACTACAATAACTTCCATACAGTCCACTTTTATCAAAGTGTTTCTACTGAGGCAAGAACGTCTGCCGCAAGTTAATTCCAAAAAAAAGGGAGGGTAATCAAGGCCAAGGACTTAAACTGGGACTGTATGAATGGTGGGTAATGGTCCAATTGGTGGAGCAACATATTCCTCTTCTCTCAGCAATCGGAGGAGGATTCGCTTCTGATCTCTTGGCCAATTGTAAATGTGTGTGTTCTGCAACCAGTTGGGCACATGAGCCTGCAATGAAAGGGAGAATTTTACAGAATGTACAAGGCAACATAGGCTGATGGAAAACAAGGCATTGCAGAACAGCATTCGCACCAAGTGGCATTTAATTAAAGTGATGAAAACCTGGGGCAGCTATACAGTAGTAATAATGGGGAAGGTTTCCCAGAGTTAGCTAATTGTAGCAAAATCCTAAATGCATTCTTTGGGCTGTGCTTATGATCTCCCCAGAAGTAATGAACAGAGGAAATATTCCTCCACGGTCACTTTTTTTTTTTACTTCTTTGACCTCTACTGTTTTTATAGTTGAGGTTTGTATTTTTCTTCTGTATGGGATTGTGTCATGTATCAAAAAGAGATTTATGACATTAAATTGGGGGTTAGCTGACAGAAAGAGGCAACTTTACTGAGAAATAATACTCTATCAGGGTGAGCAGATGGAACGTGTTTATTTATTTTATTTGCCTTTAAATTTTTTAAGTGTTTATTTATGTCGTATAGTGTTAATACAACATTAGTAAAACCTCTTCTTCCTTACATCCCTGTTAAGTGCTGCGGATGCTTTTCTACTTTAAGCGTGCTATATAAAAGTCGTTGCTGATAACAGCATTATATCACTGATAACAGCATTATATCACTGTAATACTGAGCTTCACTTCAATGCCACAGTGTGTCCACAAAACGCTAAAAAATGGAGATTGGAATGTCCCTGTATCTGCTGCCAATCCAAGAGTTAATCTCATCTCATTGTTATCATCACATTTCACAAAAATACTTTTTAGTAATATCCTCACTTCCTTAGTTTCCCTTTTGTGTCAGCTGTGGTTCAGTTGGTAGCACACTTGCCTTTGAGCCAGAAGGTTGTGGGTTCAAGTCCCACTCCAGGGACTTGAACACCAAAATCTAGGCCGACACTCCAGTGCAGTACTGAGGGAGTGCTGCGCTGTCGGAGGTGCTGTCTTTTGGATGAGACGTTAAACCGAGGCCCTGTCTGCACTCTCAGGTGGACGTAAAAGATCCCATGGCACTATTTCGAAGAAGAGCAGGGGTGTAATCCCCGGTGGCCTGACCAATATTTATCCCTCAATCAACATCATTAAAAAAAAAAGCAGATGATCTGGTCATTATCACATTGCCGTCTGTGGGAGCTTGCTATGTGCAAATTGGCTGCTGCGTTTCCTACATTACAACAGTGACTGTCCTTCATTGGCTGTAAAGCACTTTGAGACCTTCTGAGGTCATGAAAGGTGCTGTATAAATGCAATTCTTTCTTTTTTTCTTCTACACTATACGTGCTTCCTTCCTCATCATCCTTTTACTTAGAATAAACTAGTGAGCGGCTTTGTAAAAGTTACAGACAAACAAAATTTATACGCGCTTGTGACCAATATCGCACACTGTAATTTTAACCTCTGTGTTTAGTTCTGTTTGGAATTCTTTTCCTCTGATCCTATGAAGCAACAGCTACCAGCTAATTACAATGCTGGTTTCTTCCCATTGGCTCAATTTATAGATAATCAGCTAATCTGCTGTTGCCTAGTTTTAGCGATTTAGCATCTTAATACCTTTAGTTTTGTAATGTGTAACTTAATTGGATTAAAAAAAGAACTGGTATTTATATTTGTATTTATATCATGTCTATGGGATAGCCCAAAGAGCTTCAAAACCACTTTTGAAGTGTCGTCACTGCTGTTTTGTTGACAGAAACTTCTTTACCCAGAGAGTGGTTCGAATGTGGAACTTGCAACCACGTGGACTAGTTGAGGCGAATAGCATAGATGCATTTAAGGGGAAGCTAGATAAGCGCATGAGGGAGAAAGGAATAGAGGGACATGCTGATGGGGTTAGATGAGGTAGGGCGGGAGGAGGCTCGTGTGGAGCATAAACACGGGCATGGACCAGTTGGGCCGAATGGCTGTAAATTATATGTAAACAAGGCAGCCATATTGCACACAGCAAGGTCCCACAAACAGCAAATGAATGACCAGTTAGTCGGTTCTTTGGCAGTGCTGAAGGGAGGAATGTTGGCCAGAAACAGGAGAACTCTTTAGTGCCACATGGTCTTTTTCATTCAACTGGGCTGACGTACTGGGATTTCAGTTTACATCTGTGAGGCGGCACCTCTATACTGTACTGACGTGCCAGCCTAGATTATACGCTGAAGTCCTGTGGGGAGTAAACCCATAATAACCCTTTGGCTCAGAGGTGACAGCGCTACCATCTGAGCCAATCTGACATGGAAAGAAAGTAAATCCAAAACACTGCTTTTAATTGCACCAAGGTGACACGACAAGAGGGCACAGTTTCAGGGTTGTGAAGGGCAAGTTTAGGATTGGTGTCAGGGAAATATACTTTTACACAGAGTGGCAGCTGGTAAACCTCAGCAGGAAGAAGGATTCAGCTCATTCAATTATGAAAGAGCTATATGCTTTACTGGAAAGATAGTAAAATTGGCATTCTGGAAGGTTGAGATCAAATGAGGCCAAAGCCTATCTTGTGATCTTCCAATACAATAGCTTTGAGTCATATTATTAAAATGCTAATCATAGAAGAAAATCAAGACTTAATGGCCAATTATTTTTGGCTTAATTTACATATTGCTGGAACGCGCAGTGATGCCTGCTGAAGCTTCAAATAGTGATAACACAAGGCTGTTTGCTTTTTACATACTTTCATGCTTGATGTTGGAAAATTTCCAAATTAGGCTCAAGAAGAGTTGGTTTCCAGATTTGATATTGTCTAAAATTAATCAAATTCCACTTTTTGTCAAATAGATCACTCTGGTCATGAGGGACTTTAGCCTTTTTGTATAAAGCTGCGCACTGGAATTTTAAAAATTACAGACAACATTCCTCATGTATGTATCTATGTGCAGGAACTTGTAGGAGCAAAGAAAAACATCTGGCTTTACTTGCCTTGGTAGCATTTGCAAAAAGTACAGGTATAAACCTAAAGTTCATGCTTGCTTGTTGTATAAATTCAATCTGCATCTGAAACAAGAAAAACATGTTTACTGCCCTGCCCGAAAAAGACCAGAAAATATTTCAGTGCAGTGCGTGATGGACTTGTACAGCAGGTTTCAATGTTAATCTTAGCTCACATAAGGACTCGGGACTTCCTCCAGCTGGCAAAGGGCCCGGGAAATGAGAGAAAGAAAAAATTGGCAGCAGTAGGACCATGCTTCTAACTGGATCTGACTGAGAAGCACTGCTTATGAAGGCCTCACTTTGCAAAGAACGCTGTCACAGGGTTATGGCACATTCTTCAAACAGACCTACACTCCAACTCCAACAAACGCACCGCTCTATCAATAGCCGTTAAGGCCAATGCCATCCTTATTTACAATGCCATGGAATCATTGCAGGCTGCCACCTCCAGCATTGGTCAAAGTGTGCACAGGTGCATCAAGCTAGCCATGTATGCATTATTCTCTACAGCTAGCAATTTCATCGCCTTCCTTGTGGACACCCTGCACCAACATGACGGGACACTGCAATTTTACCAAGTGGCAGGACTGCTCAAAACCAAGCAGTCAGAAATTGCCCCCACATGACCATAAGTGCTCCCTTCGTCAATCGCCTGGTGAATGTCAACAAGAAAGGATACCACTCTCTTAATGTGCAGCTTGTTTGCAATTAGCAGCACAGCATCATCAATGCTTTCTTCCCTGGACACGGTCACAATGGGGGCAATTTTAACCCTACTCGCTCAGCAGAAACCTGATGGGTGGGCAATTAAAATCACCCTGGCTCTTACCTGTCCGAAAGCCACCACAATCGCAACATCTGCAATTTTAACCTGCGCTCCTGAGCAGGCAGCAAGGACACACGCCGGAACCCAACAGGGTCCTTCTTTACCTAGGCATGTTGTGGCCCAATGACATCATTGAGACCCGACTGTAATTTTAACTCAGGCCTGAGCGGGGCAATCCACCGGGAGTTGAAATCAATGCCTTTATTTTAAGGCAGTCCATCATGCCACCACTCTTTATGCAGAAAGGCTGGTCTCTGGGTGGATTCCTAGAGATCAAGACTATCCCCTGCAGCCATGGCTGATGACACCTGTGTACTTTTGCATAATTGCAGCGCTACAAGAAGATCCATTGATCTACTAATCATCACTGGCCATACCATAGGCATGCTGAAGGCATGGCAGGAATTTTGGGGGCATCCTGCAATATAATCCAACACCAACAACAACTTGCATTTACATAGCACCTTTAACATAGCAAAAACGTCCCAAGGTGCTTCAGAGGAGCATTAACAAACAAAATTCGGCACTGAGCCACATAAAGAGACATTAGGACAGGTGGAGGTGGATTTTAAGGAGCGTCTTAAAGGAGGAGAGAGTTAGAGAGGCGAAGAGGTTTAGGGAGGGATTTCCAGAGCTTAGGGCCTAGGCAGCTGATGGCACGGCTGACAATGGTGGAGCGAGTAAAATCGGGGATGCGCAAGAGGCCAGAATTGGAGGAGCGCAGAGATCTCGGCTCAGGTCTCAAGGATCATTGCGACGTGCTGCATGCTGCATAACTTCACCTTACAGAGACAGGCCCTCACAGAGGTCGCAGAGGACAAAGACCCCGATCAGGAGCAAGGAAATCAGCAAGATGAGCAGCAGCCTGAGAAGGTGCAGAGGACAACCCATTGCCACCTGTAAGACACATTCGTGCCATCTCATACAGGAGTCCTTCTCTGGACACCACATCTGGCCACTGCACCAACAGTTCTATCTACATCTACCCCGCACCACAAGTCAACCATCATTTACAGACCCCTTGTATGAGGATGGCCAGCCTCTTAATTCTATTTGCACAATTCTGTTTACAAGCCTAATAAAGTATCTTGGACAACCATGCTCACAACTAGCACTGTGTGTGGCCATTTTTCCCCTCAAATAGAAGATTAACAGTAGTGCAAGATCAGGTGAAAAAACAGTTAAAATGAACTTGAGGGTCATGGGCATTGGGCAACATCACATCACTGGCTGTTTACCTGCTTTAAGAGGGTAGCTTTTAGCAGTCTTCCGTAAAAGGGTGTACTCATGACAAAGTATAACTGCCAATTCAGAGTGATTGATGGTATTGACCAAGAGGTTCAACCACAAGAAGGATACTGTTGACCACGAAGATTGGATCTGGATCTGTATGACTGCTGATAGGGCAGACTCAATGGTAGATGGTGTGACCAATGGTTTCCTTGCCTTTGCTGTTGAAGTCATAAACAAACTAAAGCTAGATTCTGCTAGCTGCGCATCAACTAAGTAGCATCCTGTTAAGGTAATTGCAAAGGGAAGCAGGGCTGTTCGGCAAATGCAGAGGGCCTTTAAAGTGCTACTGGAAGCCTGCTGCGGAGGTAGATTATGATGAAGAGCAAGTGTGCACAGTGGGTTATATTCATCTGCAGGCGTGCACAATTAAACCAAAATGAGTTTAAATTGTTCTTCCATAGGTTAAAGTAGGTTGTCACTTGTCAATTGAGATCAAAACCCATTAGGGTATTCTTGGGGTCTGGAGAAAATGCTATCCTGAGTTGGTGTCTAAGCCAACAAGCCAGAGCAAGGACCTATCTGCATTGAGGTTGGAAGAATGAGTGAAGTTTTCTGCGCAGATAATGAAGCAGTTTGGTGCGGGGGGGGGGGAAAAGAGGGCTGATGTTGTGTTGCCTATTAATGGTCAGACAGCGGGTAGGGATGTATTCATAGTCAAAGCCTCTCGGCGAGAAGCGGGGAACTGCAATGATCTTGGACCAGTGCATCATCTGGGAGCTGCTCTATGTGGCTGATGAACAGGATTCTGTTTGAGACACAGATACCTTCGATATTTCAGAGCACAGTTATTACTTCTAGCCATAAGGAGGCAGATCTTAATGAACCCAAAAGGTGCAAAGGAATCTCACTGATATCAGTGGTTCAAGGTGGTTTTTCTTGCTATTTTAAGCATGTCTACTAGACGCTCTGGAGATCCCCAGAATAATCAGAAAGCGACTGGCTGGATTCTGTTCTCATTAGGGTTGTATAATGCAGGTTGTGGCTTAAGTCGAGATTGCAGAGTGTCATAAGGCTTGGGAAACCTACTTTACAATACATTCATTTATTTCCTTAAGGGTTTCAGCCCAGTGTCTCATACAGTCCTCATGGAGAAGCTGGAAGTTATTGGAGTACTAAGTCAAATCTTGGATATTGTCCAGGATGGGTTTTCCAGCTCCAAGATCAGCATAAACCTATCTCTCTCAAAAGATGACTGAAGCAAGATTGTCCATCTATTCAATGTCTTCATTAACAATGTGTTAGATGGCATCATAGGGATTGATCTGGAGCACACTGGATACAGCAAAGGCTGTGGGCCCCCGACAACATCCCGGCTATCGTGCTGAAGACTTGTGCTCCAGAACTAGCCGCACCTCTAGCCAAGCTACTCCAGTACAGCTAGAACACTGGCATCTATCTGACGATGTGGAAAACTGCCCAGGTATGTCCTGTCCACAAAAAGCAGGACAAATCCAATCCGGCCAATTACCGCCCCATCAGTCTACTCTCAATCATCAGCAAAGTGATGGAAGGTGTCATCAACAGTGCTATCAAACGGCACTTACTCACCAATAACCTGCTCACTGATGCCCAGTTTGGGTTCTGCCAAGACCACTCGGCTCCCGACCGCATTACAGCCTTGGTCCAAACATGGACAAAGGAGCTGAATTCCAGAGTGACTGCCCTTGACATCAAGGCAGCATTTGACCGAGTGTGGCATCAAGGTGCCCTAGTATAACTGAAGTCAATGGGAATCGGGTGGAAAACTCTCCACTGGCTGGAGTCATACCTAGCACAAAGGAAGATGGTTGTAGTGGTTGAAGGTCAATCATCACAGCCCCAGGACATCACTGCCGGAGTTCCTCAGGGCAGTGTCCTAGGCCCAACCATCTTCAGCTGCTTCATCAATGAACTTCCCTCTAACACAAGGTCAGAAATGGGGATGTTCGCTGATGACTGCACAGTGTTCAGCGCCATTCACAACTCCTCAGATAATGAACCAGTCCATGCCCGCATGCAACAAGACCTGGATGACGTTCAGGCTTGGGCTGATAAGTGGCAGGTAACATTCGCGCCACACAAGTGCCGGGCAATGACTATCTCCAACAAGTGAGAGTCTAACCACCGCCCCTTGACATTCAATGGCATTACCCCCACCATCATCATCCTGGGGAGTCACCATTGACCAGAAACTTAACTGGACCAGCCACATAAATAATGTGGCAACAAGAGCAGGTCAGAGGCTAGGTATTCTGCGGCAAGTGTCTCACATCCTGACTCCCCAAAGCCTTTCCACCATCTACAAGGCACAAGTAAGGAGTGTGATGGAATACTCTTCACTTGCCTGGATGAGTGCAGCTCCAACAACACTCAAGAAACTCGACACCATCCAGGACAAAGCAGCCCGCATGATTGGCACCCCATCCACCACCTTAAACATTCACTCGCTCCACCACCGGCGTACTGTGGCTGTAGTGTGTACCATCTACAAGATGCGCTGCAGCAACTCGCCAAGGCTTCTTCAGCAGCACCTCTCAAACCCGTGACCTCTTCCACCTAGAAGGACAAGGGCAGCAGGCGCATGGGAACACCACCACCTCCAAGTCACACACCATCCTGACTTGGAAATATATCGCCGATCCTTCATCGTCGCTGGGTCAAAATCCTGGAACTCTCTACCTAACAGCACTGTGGGAGTACCTTCATCACATGGACTGCAGCAGTTCAAGAAGGCAGCTCACCACCACCTTCTCAAGGGCGATTAGAGATGGGCAATAAATGCTGGCCTTACCAGTGACGCCCACATCCCATAAACGAATTAAAAAAAAATCTCTTCCACCACACCAGGAGAACCCTTCTTCCAATATTGGAGCCTTGGTTTAATGTTTCATCCAAAATACAGCACTGAAGTTTCAGGCTACGCTATGTGGCCAATTCCTGGAATGGGGATTGAACATATGATTCAGAAGCGAGCGTGCTACCACTGGATCAAAATGATACTTGCACTTTTTTACTAGCTGTGTGAAAAAGTGTGTTAAGGTGTAACACAGAAGAAATGTGCACAACAAGAACAAATAAATGTATATGATGCGGAGATGCCGGTGTTGGACTGGGGTGGACAAAAATGAGAAGTCGCACAACACCAGGTTATAGTCCAACAGTTTTATTTGAAACCACAAGCTTTCGGAGCTTACACCCCTTCCTCAGGTGAAGTAAAGAAATACAGAGTCGACAAAGTATATATAGATAGAGAACAATGCATGTGTAACTTACAATGGCAGACGACTACATTTAAATCATCCTGACTGTTTATCTGCCGAGGTGTGATAAAAGGCAATCAGGTCAGCCAGGAAGGTACCATAGCAAAGACATAGCAAGATACAACTGAGACAATGAGGTGGAGCCACAGGGGGTCCAATGTGTCAAAAGCCGCAGTCGGTATGGGAAACGATAAACTTTAAAATTTTTACTTTTTTACTGGGAATCACATCTGTGAACAAGCCAACGACGACTCGAGTCTGGATCACGTCATGTATCGTGACATAAACCCAAGATCCCGGTTGAGGCCGTCCTCATGAGTGCGGAACTTGGCTATCAGTTTCTGCTCGATGATTTTGCGTTGTCGTGTGTTTCTAAGGCTGCCTTGGAGAACGCTTACCCGCAGATCCGAGGCTGAATGTCCTTGACTGCTGAAGTGTTCCCCGACTGGGAGGGAACACTCCTGCCTGGTGATTGTTGCGCGGTGTCCGTTCATACGTTGTCTCAGTGTCTGCATGGTCTCGTCGATGTACCATGCCGCGGTGCATTCTTTCCTGCAACGTATGAGGTAGACAACGTTGGCCGAGTCACATGAGTATGTACCATGTACCTGGTGGGTAGTGTCCTCACGTGATGGTATCTGTGTTGATGATCTGGCATGTCTTGCAGAGGTTGCCGTGGCAGGGTTGTGTGGTGTCGTGGTCGCTGTTATCCTGAAAGCTGGGTAATTTGCTGCGAACGATGGTACTTCTGAGGTTAGGTGGCTGTTTGAAGGCAAGTAGTGGAGGCGTGGGGATGGCCTTAGCGAGGTGTTCGTCGTCATCGATGACATGTTGGAGGCTGCGAAGAACATGGCGTAGTTTCTCCGCTCCAGGGAAGTACTGTACTTCAGCAGTCAAGGACATTCAGCCTCGGATCTGCGGGTAAGCGTTCTCCAAGGCAGCCTTAGAAACACACGACAACGCAAAATCATCGAGCAGAAACTGATAGCCAAGTTCCGCACTCATGAGGACGGCCTCAACCGGGATCTTGGGTTTATGTCACGATACATGACGTGATCCAGACTCGAGTCGTCGTTGGCTTGTTCACAGATGTGATTCCCAGTAAAAAAGTAATTTTTTTTAAAGTTTATCGTTTCCCATACCGACTGCGGCTTTTGACACATTGGACCCCCTGTGGCTCCACCTCATTGTCTCAGTTGTATCTTGCTATGTCTTTGATGTGGTACCTTCCTGGCTGACCTGATTGCCTTTTGTCACACCTCGGCAGATAAACAGTCAGGATGATTTAAATGTAGTCGTCTGCCATTGTAAGTTACACATGCATTGTTCTCTATCTATATATACTTTGTCGACTCTGTATTTCTTTACTTCACCTGAGGAAGGGGTGTAAGCTCCGAAAGCTTGTGATTCCAAATAAAACTGTTGGACTATAACCTGGTGTTGTGCGACTTCTCAAATAAATGTACAGAATAACAAAACCATGTGAGGCTTTAAACAAAGAAAGTTCTTGTTTTACTTTTTGCTCACAGTCAGTGCAGCACTGTGCATAATGATGACTGTGCGAAGGTAATTAAATACAAAAGGAAGCAATCAGAAGGCTAATGAACCAGCCTCGCCTATGTTGCCTTAACGGTAAACTGCAATTGCTTTGGGGTTGAGGTGAACGCCTATTCCTGGAAGTCAGTGTATATATATATTGTGGGTAGAACTTCTGAAAAGCTACCAGTGGGGGAAGGGGAGTAATCTAGCAATGGCCTCTCTGGCAATTTCTGATGGGCACATTAATCAGATGGTGGTGTGCTCTGCCTTCATGCAGAGACTCTGGGAGCCGGGGGCGGGGGCAGGGGGGAGAAAAAGCACACGGAGCTGCTCTAATCACTGTGCGAATGGACTGGGCAGGCTGGAACCGAATCATACAAACAAGTAAGGCTGCAGGTTCCATTCCTGGTCTGTACTGAATTAGCTGATCTCACTGCATGCAGCACAATTGGCCTCCGTATTCCAGGCTAAGAAGGGTAAAAATAACTAGCCAGGGTTTCTGCTCCTGATAGCTGTCCAGTGATCCCTATTGGAAAGTTCACACATCTGGACACTAGTAAGGACAGGATCGGGCTTGGCTGTCCACACAGTTGATTAACCTGACTAGACATTTTCTGACTAGACTCACACATGAAGATTGAAAATTTTGATGAGATTCCAAAAGGACAGCAGCTATAGAACCATATCGTGGCAGGAGTCACCAGAGGGACAGTCCCTGTCGAACCATACCCTGTCAGGAGTCACCAGAGGGACAGTCCCTGTCGAACCATACCCTGTCAGGAGTCACCAGAGGGACAGTCCACATGGAACCATACCCTGTCAGGAGTCACCAGAGGGACAGTACACATGGAACCATACCCTGGCAGGAGTCACTGCCTTCAGGAAAAGGAAGAAGAACATTGAAAAGAAAGATGGGAATGGTAGAGTTAGGTGTGAATTTCAAAATCTTTTTCTTTCCAGCTTTTGCCAAAGAAGTCATTTACTCCACCTATCTGAGGTCTGAGGCCTGCTGTCTGGATCTCAGACCTGAGGATGTGGATGACTTTAATCTTGGGCTTTCTTTCTGTAAAGTGTATTAGCACATATGATCCTACCTGAAGGCCTCTGCACTAGAGAGAGCTCGGGTCTTTGGCCTAAAATATTCCATTAGTACAGAGTACGCTTTTACCAATCAATGAAAGAACAGGTTGTACATCCAGGAGCGCACGGCCCATGTTCTCACCATTCTGTGGATGTATTTTGTGTGCAAGCTGTGCTCATCCTTTAGCTGCTCCGATTTAGTTCCCTCGATATCCTGTTTGTACTTTGGACTAATCGCTATTACAATCATCACTTCCCTCTGTAAGCAAAAAGAGCAAAGCAATGACTCTTCTGTTATCCGGCCAAGACAGAAGTTCTATTGCTGTAAATGTTAATACAGCTATTCAACAACAACTTGCATTTATATAGCATCTTTAATGTAGTAAAACATCCCAAGGCGCTTCACAGGAGTGTTATAAAACAAAATTTGATACCGAGCCACATAAGGAGAAATTAGGGCAGGTGACCAAAAGCTTGGTCAAAGAGGTAGGTTTTAAGGAGCGTCTTAAAGGAGGAAAGAGTGGTAGAGAGGCGGAGAGGTTTAGGCAGAGAATTCCAGAGCTTAGGGCCTAGGCAGCTAAAGGCACGGCCACCAAAGGTTGAGCGATTATAATCAGGGATGCTCAAGAGGGCAGAATTAGAGGAGCGCAGATATCTCGGGCGGTTGTGGGGCTGGAGGAGATTGCAGAGTAAGGGAGGGGCGAGGCCATGGAGGAATTTGAAAACAAGGATGAGAATTTTAAAATCGAAGCGTTGCTTAACCAGGAGCCAATGTAGGTCAGTGAGCACAGGGGTGATGGGCAAACGGGACTTGGTGTGAGTTAGGACACGGGCAGCCGAGTTTTGGATGTTCTCAAGTTTACGTAGGGTAGAATGTGGGAGGCCAGCCAGGAGTGCGTTGGAATAGTCAAGTCTAGAGGTAACAAAGGCATGGATGAGGGTTTCAGCAGCTGATGAGCTGAGGCAAGGGCAGAGATGGGTGATGTTGCGGAGGTGGAAGTAGGCGGTCTTTGTTATGCTGCGGATATGTGGTTGGAAGCTCATTTCAGGGTCAAATATGACACCAAGGTTGTGAACGGTCTGGTTCAGCCTCAGACAGATGCTAGGGAGAGGGATGGAGTCGGGGGCTAGGGAACGAAGTTTGTGGCGGGGCCCGAAGACAATGGCTTCGGTCTTCCCAATATTTCCAAGGATGTCTTGCTGCAGTTGTACAGGGCCTTGGTGAGACCACACCTTGAGTACTGTGTGCAATTTTGGTCGCCTTATCTGAGGAAGGATGTTCTTGACATGGAAGGAGTTCAGCGAAGATTCACAAGGCTGATACCTGGGATGGCAGGAATGACGTATGAAGAGAGATTGGGTCGATTGGGCTTATACTCGCTGGAGTTTAGAAGAATGAGAGGGGATCTCATTGAAACTTATAAAATTCTGACAGGACAGGACAAACTAGATGCAGGAAGGATGTTCCCGATGGTCGGGGAGTCCAGAACCTGGGGTCACAGTCTAAGGATAAGGGGTAAGCCATTTAGGACAGAAATGAGGAGGAATTTCTTCACCCAGAGAGTGGTGAACCTGTGGAATTCTCTGCCACAGAAGGCAGTAGAGGCAATTCATTAAATAGATTCAAGAAGGAGTTGGATATATTTCTTAAGGCTAAAGGGATCAAGGGATATGGGGAGAAAGCAGGGACAGGGTTCTGAATTTGGATGATCAGCCATGATCGCATTGAATGGCGGAGCAGGCTAGAGGGGCCGAATGGCCTACTCCTGCTCCTATCTTCTATGATTCTATGATTAGTTGGAGGAAGTTCCTGCTCATCCAGAACTGGATGTTGTACAAGCAGTCTGACAATTTAAAGACAGTGGAGGGGTCGAGAGAAGTGGTGGTGAGGTAGAGCTGGGTGTCGTCAGCGTACATGTGGAAACTGACGCTGTGTTTTAGGATGATGTTGTTGAGGGGCAGCATGTAGATGAGAAATAGGGTGGGGGTCAAGGATAGATCTTTGGGGAACACCAGAGTTAACGATGTGGGAGTGGGAAGAGAAGCCATTGCAAGAAGAATGGAGTTTTCATGAGCTGTCACAATTTGGACATATCTTTTCTAAAAGCTCCTGCTCCCTACAAGGATTTTCATATCTTTATTTTGAACAAATATACAATTATGGATTGTCAACAGTGAGACTAAAGCTGCAATTTCATTGAAAGGTTCAGAGGGAACAATTCACAAGGCTGATGGACATTATTACAACTTTTTATTGTTAATCATTTTGTTTAAAACACATACCACGCTCTCAATAAAATACGAATATTGCTTAGGTATCAGCCTTGGCTCAGTGGTAGTACTCTTGCCTCTGAGTCATAATGTTATGGGGTCAAGGCCCACTCTAGAGATTTGAGCACGTAATCTAGGCTGACACTTCAGTGCAGTACTGAGGGAGGTGCTGCCTTCCCGATGAGACATTAAACTTAGGCCCCATCTGCCCTCTCAGGTGGGCATAAAAGATACTATGGCCTCGATATTAACCCCCCTCCCATGATGGCGGAAGAGGGTTAAAAATGAAAGAAGCGTTCCCAACCCACCGTGTACGCGCCCGTTGTCACGTTTTAAGATGTCCGAGTGTCCCATCATGGAGAGGCGGGACACTTCATTAACAAATTTAAATCAGGCTCCCACAGTGCAATTGGGAGCCCGATTTAAATGTTAAAGTTGCGGGCCGGGTTTCCCAGGGGTCAGGAAACCTGGCAGTGAAAGGGAGGTGGGAGCTGCCAGCGCCACAAGGTAAGTGCCTTTTACAGCACCCTTCGTGGGCCAGCAGGAGCAGGAATAGTCCCCCCGGCCCCTCAAGGAAGCCTTCGGCCGCCCCTCGGCCGATTGCGGCCTCTCTCTCCGCCCTGCTGCGATTGCCAACCTCAAGTCCTAGAGTGGGACTATGAACCCACAACCTCCTGTCTCAGAAGGCGAGAGTGCTACCACTGAGCCACAGCTGACACCTTGTAAAGTTGAGTATTCCGACAGTGAGCCAATGCATTTCTGTACTTACATTAGTCAGGTAGCCTTCCATCCACTTGATGATGTCTATACCACGAACTGAGTCTTCAAAAATGTCAATCTGTAGAACAATAGGAACTCAGGTTAATGATCCAATGTGATATTTACACAACCTGATAATCACGGGTTGCCATTATGTACGTGGTCCACTAACAGGTGAAGCTTTCTATCAGAGGGTGGCAATGGTGCCATCAAATTATGAATTGGAGGGTGAGAATTGAAACAGCTTCAGGTGGCCCTGTGATAGAGCAGGGTTGGTGCACCAGTAGCTTGTACCATGCAGTGATGGGACATGGCTTTGAATCCATAAAAGATCTCCATTCACATTAGAAATATGGATATCAGGTATTTTTTTTCTATTTGGTGCTGCTTTGTTTCAAAATTTCCAAGCAATTGAGGTTATTATTATCTTCGTGTCACCTCAACTACTTCTAAATGAAAAAACACTCGGTTGGATTCAAAACAGTTCAATATCTCTCTCTGGGAAAATTCACCCAACATTATATTATTGCGACACTCCTTAGATAAAAGAACCAATGCTGCGGGTCCTAGTTGCCTCCTACACTAGTTTTGTCGAAGGAATACCGAGAGCGTGTTGGGACTGAGAACCTTACTTACTGCTGTCTCAAAGCCATTAATACGCAGGAAGTTCACAAAGACACGAATTTCGTTGGCTGTGTCCACAGAGTAAGTAACGAATACTTTTCCTATCAAAGGAAGAATAGATTCAGATAAACTACTCAACCCATTCTGCTTTCACCGCGGTTCTTGCAAAGCCATTCAAAACGAGACAGATGTGATTTTCAGGACAATATGAGAGAGGTCTTCTGAGCAAGCCAGTGACAACATTTGACAAAATAACTTGCATTTGTACAGCACCTTTCACGTCTTCAGGACGTCTAAAACTGCTTTACAACCAATGGAATACCTTGGAAGTGCAGTCACTGTTATGGAGGTAAATGCAGCTGCCAATTTGTACATAGCAAGACTCCACAAGCAGTGATCAGATAATGGGGCCAATTTTAACTGGGCATCGGGCGGGCAGCGAGAGTTGCGATCATGCTGCCTGCCCGCTGTCCTCACCAAGAGCCATTTTAATGCCCGGGCCTCATTTCAATACGTATGACGATATGACCAAGTATTGCTGATCTGTCCATTGAAAGGTTTGGTTAGGTTTTCACGCTGGAACAAATTGAGAGGGAGTAGAAACGGGAAACAAGCTCTGGCTTTAGGCGGCTCTCCTCCAGCCCACTATTAGGTTCTGTCAAGGAACCCAAACAAGTGCCTCCCATCGACGAGGGTAGAATGCGGAACACGAGGCACTTACGTAATGCGTCCGGCAGGTTAATTGTTCTCAGAGTACCGTGTCCTTCAATGCCGCTGGCAGGAATGCCTCGTGCATTATAGGGCAGTGGAAAAGCATGGGATATTTGACTTCTATCATGTGGAGGAAGCACTTCATGCTGAGGGGCAACATCAGCATAAATTCCAGGCACCTCTCGGTTCATCCCTCTGGCATTTGCAGGATATAGAATTTCCCTAAAAGAAAGAACATTGCTTCATTGATAAGAGAGATATCCTAATCTCATCATTTTGATCAGAGTTTCAACTGAAGCGATTTGTAATTTTGTTGCCGCCTTAGTATGTTTACTTGTGCGCTAACATTCGCCAATGAGAAGAATTGTCAGTGAAGGTATATCCTGAGATTAACCACTAGCTGAATTCTGGAGAAAGTTGTGATGATTCTGGGGGAACGCAAGCTTCGTTTATGGCTGTGCCATTAATGCAGCAACTCTCAGTGCCACAAAGTGGGCCATGGATGCAGGTTCAAGCTTCAGTTCCCCAGTTATGGTACATCAAGTTGGGAGAGACGCTGTGGCATCTCTCAGCATAGGGAGAAGGGAAACTCAGAGGGGAGTGTCCCTGGAAACTCTGAGTGGCCAATTGCAGGGAGCATTAAAGAAGAGTTGGGCCACATATTACACATGTAGAGTCTAATAATTGGATCACAACATTTCATTGTAAGGTCAATCTGACTGAAAGATTTGTGTCTGAATCCCTCTCCTCATTGACATGCACACTCAGGGTTGTCCCACCGGTTGATTTTCATCAGCGTCATGCCTTGCTATCCCACATCAGTGACCGAGAGGAACGATTAATTAAGAAGAGTCTTTCTCACACCCCTCCTGACCAAGGTGACAGACAAAAGGAGGGGAAAATAACAGACAAACGAGGAAAAAATCCTTGCTTTTTTAAGCAATTCTGACCCCTGTTCTCTGGTCTCCATACACCAATTTTGGCCAAAGATTTCTCTCAGGGCGTCTGAGCTCATTGCCAGGAGCTGTGTAGTATTGGCCTAGTGATGATTCTTCTGATCATTCGCTCCCCCCTCCCCTAGCAAAGTAACTGCCTGGCTTCCGCTCAGCATTCCCCGCAGTGACGTGACTAAGATCAGGAATCCCTCAGTGCAGGGGCTTGTGGCTAGAAGCCCAGGTCCCACCAATTCATCCACCGAGGCTGGTTCCCCAATGTGCCACCCCTCCACTTTGCATCTTATAATTGTTGAGTGCGGGTGGCTGTCCCCCTGTCTACAGAATCCAACTCAGTCTGGCCCAGCGCTGAGGCACAGCAAAGAATGGGCCTTTTTTTTTTGAGAAAGGCTTATCCTAGGTGATCTCACAGTCTATCCTGCATTTCATTTGCTTTAGGTTAACTGAGGTTTCAGTGGCGGTCACCGACAAATGTTAACAATTCGAAGGATCCCGAGAACCTCGTATGTGAGAAACAATTACTTTTTGACTTCGGGAGTGCTTTACACTGTGGCATAACTCTTTGGGTGGTTCATATTTACGTTTAGGAAGTTGGTCACACCGCAGGTAAAGGCTGCACAGGCAGGAAGGGAATGGGTGACCGCCAGGCAGAGTAGTAGGCGCAGGCAGGTAGTGCAAGGTTCCCTGTGGCCATCACCCTTTCAAACAGATATCCCACTTTGGATATTGTTGAGGGAGATGGCTTATCGGGGGAAGGCAGCAGCAGCCA
Organism: Squalus acanthias; assembly: GCA_030390025.1. Classification (NCBI taxonomy): domain Eukaryota; kingdom Metazoa; phylum Chordata; class Chondrichthyes; order Squaliformes; family Squalidae; genus Squalus; species Squalus acanthias. The sequence continues at coordinate 120,447,476 of CM059433.1, forward strand.
ACTTCCTGGCACCATGGGTGGTCCTGCTGCACAGGACGGAAGGAAAAAAGAGCGGGAGAGATATAGTGATAGGGGATTTTATTGTAAGGGGAATAGATAGGCGTTTCTGCGGCCGCAAACGAGACTCCAGGATGGTATGTTGCCTCCCTGGTGCAAGGGTCAAGGATGTATCGGGGCGGCTGCAGGGCATTCTGGAGGGGGAGGGTGAACAGCCAGTTGTCGTGGTGCATATAGGTACCAACGATATCGGTAAAAAACGGGATGAGGTCCTAAAAGCTGAATATAGGGAGTTAGGAGGTAAATTAAAAAATAGGACCTCAAAAGGTAGTAATCTCAGGATTGTTACCAGTGCCACGTGCTAGTCAGAGTAGAAATAGAAGGATATTTCAGATGAATACGTGGCTAGAGGAATGGTGCAAGGGGGAGGGATTCAAATTCCTGGGACATTGGAACCGGTTCTGGGGGAGGTGGGACCAGTACAAACTGTTGCCTCACAGCACCAGGGACCCGGGTTCGAATCCGACCTCAGGTGACTGTCTGTGTGGAGTTTGCACATTCTCCCCGTGTCTGCGTGGGTTTCCTCCGGGTGCTCTGGTTTCCTCCCACAGTCCAAAGATGTGCGGGTTAGGTTGATTTGGCTATGATAAATTGACCCTTAGTTTTAGGGGGGATTAAATATGTGGGGTTACGGGGATAGGGTGGGATATGTGTCGGTGCAGGCTCGATGGGCCGAAATGGCCTCTATCTGCACTGTGGGGATTCTGTGATTCTGTGGACGGTTTGCACCTGGGCGGGACCGGAACCGATGTCCTAGGGGGAATGTTTGCTAGTGCTGTTGGGGAGGGTTTAAACTAAAATGGCAGGGGGTTGGGAACCTGTGCAGGGAGACAGAGGAAAGGGAAGCAAGGATAGAAACAAAAGACAGGAAGGAGAAAAGCAAAAGTGGAAGGCAGAGAAATCAAGGGTGTAAATCAAACAGGGCCACAGTAAATAATAATTCTAAAAGGACTAAGAGTGTTAAAAAATCAAGCCTGAAGGCTTTGTGTCTTAATATGAGGAGCATTCGTAATAAGGTGGATGAATTAGCTGCGCAAATAGATGTAGACGGATATGATATAATTAGGATTACGGAGACATGGCTCCAGGATGACCAAGTCTGGGAATTCAACATCCAGGGGTATTCAATATTCAGGAAGGACAGACAAAAAAGAAAAGGAGGTGGGGTAGCATTGCTGGTTAAAGAAGAGATTAAGACAATAGTAAGGAAGGATAGTAGCTCTGATGATGTGGAATCTGTATGGGCAGAGCTGAGAAATACCAAGGGGCAGAAAACGTTAGTGGGAGTTGTATACAGACCCCCAAACAGTAATGCTGAGGTTGGGGATGGCATTAAATGGGAAATTAGAGACGCGTGCAATAAGGGCACAGCAGTTATCATGGGTGACTTTAATCTACATATAGATTGGGCTAACCTAATTAGTAACAATACTGTGGAGGAGGAATTCCTAGAGTGTATACGGGATGGTTTCCTGGACCAATATGTCAAGGAACCAACTCGAGATCAGGCCATCTTAGACTGGGTATTATGTGATGAGAAAGGATTCATTAGCAATCTTGTTGTGCGAGGCCCCTTGGGGAGGAGCGATCATAATATGATAGAATTCTTCATTAAGATGGAGAGTGAAGTAGTTGACTCAGAGACTAGGGTCCTGAATTTAAATAAAGGAAACTACGATGGTATGAGGCACGAGTTAGCTAGGATGGATTGGGGAACGTTACTTAAAGGGTTGACGGTGGATAGGCAATGGCAAACATTTAAAGATCGCATGGATGAACTACAGAATTTGTTCATCCCTGTTTGGCATAAAAATAAAAAAAAAAGGTGACTCAACCGTGGCTAACAAGGGAAATTAGGGATAGCATAAGATCCAAGGAGAGGACATATAATTTGGCCAGAAAAAGCAGCAAACCTGAGGATTGGGAGCAGTTTAGGATTCAGCAAAGGAGGACAAAGGGATTAATTAAGAGGGGGAAAATAGATTATGAGAGTAAGCTTGCAGGGAACATAAAAACTGACTGTAAAAGCTTCTATAGATATGTGAAGAGAAAAAGATTGGTGAAGTCAAGCGTAGGTCCCTTGCCGTCAGAATCAGGGGAATTTATAATGGGGAACAAAGAAATGGCCGACCAATTAAATATATACTTTGGTTCTGTCTTCACGAAGGCGGACACAAATAACCTCCCAGAGATGTCGGGGAACATAGGGTCTAATGAGAGGGAGGAATTGAATGAAATCAGTATTTGTAGGGAAATGGTGTTTGGGAAATTGATGGGATTGAAGGCCGATAAATCCCCAGGGCCTGATAATCTACATCCTAGGGTACTTAAGGAAGTGGCCCTAGAAATAGTAGATGCATTGCTGGTCATCTTCCAAAATTCTATAGACTCTGGAACAGTTCCCATGGATTGGAGGATAGCTAATGTAACCCCACTATTTAAAAAAGGTGGTAGAGAGAAAAGGGGGAATTATAGACCGGTAAGCCTGACATCGGTAGTGGGCAAAATGCTAGAGCCCATTATAAAAGATGTAATAGCAGAGCACTTGGAAAACAGTGACAGGATCGGACAAAGTCAACATGGATTTACAAAAGGTAAATCATGCTTGACTAATCTACTGGAATTTTTTTGAGGATGTAACTGGTAGAATAGATAAGGCAGAACCAGTGGATGTGGTGTATTTGGACTTTCAGAAGGCTTTCGATAAGGTCCCGCATAAGAGATTAGCGTGCAAAGTTAAAGCACATGGGATTGGGGGTAAGGTACTGTCTTGGATAGAGAAATGGTTGGCAGACAGGAAGCAAAGAGTTGGAATAAACGGGTCTTTTTCCGAGTGGCAGGCAGTGACTAGTGGGGTAGCGCAGGGATCTGTGCTAGGACCCCAGCTATTCACAATATATATATAAATGATCTAGATGAGGGAACTAGATGTAATATCTCCAAGTTTGCAGATGACACAAAGCTGGGTGGGCGTGTGTGCTGTGAGGAGGATGCAGAGAAACTCCAGTATGATTTGGACAGGTTGGGTGATTGGGCGGATGCATGGCAAATGCAGTATAATGTGGATAAATGCAAGGTTATCCACTTCGGTGGCAAAAACAGGAAAACAGATTATTATCTGAACGGCAATAGATTGAGAAAAGGGGAAGTGCAACTAGACCTGGGTGTCCTTGTGCACCAGTCGCTGAAGGTAAGCATGCAGGTGCAGCAGGCGGTTAAGAAGGCAAATGGTATGTTGGCCTTCATAGCGAGAGGATTCGAGTACAGGAGCAAGGATGTCTTGCTGCAGTTGTACAGGGCCTTGGTGAGACCACACCTTGAGTATTGTGTGCAGTTTTGGTCGCCTTATCTGAGGAAGGATGTTCTTGCCATGGAGAGAGTGCAGCGAAGATTCACCAGACTGATACCTGAGATGGCAGGAATGACGTATGAGGAGAGATTGGGTCGATTAGGCTTATATTCGCTAGAGTTTAGAAGAATGAGAGATCTCATTGAAACTTATAAAATAGACAGACTAGATGCAGGAAGGATGTTCCCGATGGTGGGGGAGTCCAGAACCAGGGGTCACAGTCTAAGGATAAGGGGTAAGCCATTTAGGACTAAGATGAGGAGGAATTTCTTCACCCAGAGAGTGGTGATCCTGTGGAATTCTCTACCACACAAGGCAGTTGAGGCCAATTCATTGAATATATTGAAGAAGGAGTTAGATATATTTCTTAAGGCTAAAGGGATCAAGGGATATGGGGAGAAAGCAGGGACAGGGTATTGAATTTGGATGATCAGCCATGATTTCATTAAATGGCGGAACAGGCTCGAGGGGCCGAATGGCCTACTCCTGCTCCTATCTTCTATGTTTTTATGTTTCTATATAATGCACTGCCCTCTACTTTTCATTCCTTAATTTTCTGCTAAATTTGTACCATTTTGTTGATTTTCTTTCTTTTATTCATGCTTCCTTTTCCATACTTGACTTAAAGGAAAAAAATCCCTTTGTATTACTTTCTTTCAGTCCATTCGTTAGTAAGAAAGCTAAATCTTGGCTGCCATTCCAGATAGGCTGGACTTCCCGCCCACATATATCTCACCACGGACAGTTTGCCAGTTCCCAACAATAGGTGAAAGATCAAAATACTAAAGTAAATATCCCAGCTGCTCTCCAAGAAAATTCCGCACATTAAAAAAAAAGTTACGAGGATCTCAATTTAACATCACTTTCAAAATCTATTGCATCTTTCTAAAAAAAAATGTTTTTATTTAGACAGTGAGGGTTGGTGAGATTAGGAGAGAGGTGCTGGGAGCAGTTACTGAATCTGACGAGGGGGTGAAACTGTGTAAATCTACCACTGCAATGTCTATTTGAGTTAAGACTAAAAACCGGCGAATGATCAGAAGAATCATCACTAAGCCAATACTACACTGCTCCTGGCAATGAACCCAGAATGACAATTTTTTTTTTTTTTTACATTTTCAGCATCATTCCACTCAGTTCCCGATTTAAGCTGTGCCAAGATGTGGGGGGCTGAAGCATCTTGGCAGAAATTTTGGCCAAAATTGGCATCCGGAGACCAGAGAAGCCTGCACTGCACAGTACTTTCTACCTAAAATGGCAATTTGGAGTCCTGTTTACATCATCGGATATCACTTTCCATATTGAAAGGTGCCCATCGCCTGAAACAGGCAATAGTGCTGTTGAGCGGCAGGATCCTCTTACGGGATTTTCCTGTACCACACAAGCCAATGGGTCTACTGTAAACTAGGGGAGGCGTCAGCCTGAGTTTCATTGGCTGGCCCATTGCCACTCCCATCTCACACCCAGAGTGTGGAGGAGGAGGTGTTTAACCTGCTTCACGAGATACAGCAAAACATACCTGCAACCGTGAAGTCTGAATACAGCCAAGGTGCAAAATGGTAACAGCATGTTTCAGAAATCATGCAGTTAACTTGGGAACAATAGATGTAGCAGGTTGATTGTTAACGCATCTTGCTCACCACATTATTGCCACACCATCAGGGATCACATAGAACCATAGAATAGAATCAGAGAACGGTTACAGCACAGAAGGAGGCCATTCGGCCCGTCGAGCCCGTGCCGGCTCTCTGCAAGAGCACTTCAGCTAGTCCCACTCCCCCGCCCTATCCCCGTAGCCCTGCAAATTGTTTTCCTTCAGGTACTTATCCAATTCCCTTTTGAAAGCCACGATTGAATCTGCCTCCTCCACCCTTTCAGGCAGTGCATTCCAGATCCTAACCACTCGCTGCATAAAAAAGTTTTCCTCATGTCGCCTTTGGTTCTTCTGCCAATCACCTTAACTCTGTGTTCTCTGGTTCTCGACCCTTCCGCCAATGGGAACAGTTTCTCTCTGTCTACTCTGTCCAGACCCCTCATGATTTTGAACACCTCAATCAAATCTCCTCTCAACCTTCTCTGCTCGAAGGAGAACAACCCCAGCTTCTCCAGTCTATCCACATAACTGAAGTCCCTCATCCCTGGAACCATTCTCGTAAATATTTTCTGCACCCTCCCTAAGGCCTTCACATCCTTCCTAAAGTGCGGTGCCCAGAATTGGACACAATACTTCAGTTGAGGCCAAACCAGTGTTTTATAAAGGTTCATCATAACTTCCTTGCTTTTGTACTCTCGGCCTCTATTTATGAAGCCCAGGATCCTGTTTGCTTTTTTAACCGCTTTCTCAACCTGCACTGCCACCTTCAATGATTTGTGCACATATACCCCCAGGTCCCTTCCTTCTAGCCTTATTGAAGGAGATCGCCAATCTATTTTCTACCAGCCATGAATGAGACACATTTTGTGCTGTAGGCCTGGGAGCACTAGGAACTGGGTTGAGACTCATTTCAAAACTCATTTCACTTGAGACCCTTTCAATCACCAGAGAGACCATGGCCTAGCCTTTGCACTCCTTCCCCTCCCCCAACTGCGGCACGTCCCTGGCAGGGTGCGACTTCCCCCCCACCCCCCGCCCCGGAGATGCCCCACTGACCCTGGCCATATTTCCAACCCCGGAGTCACTTACATAGGGAGGTGGGCTTGCCAGCCTGTGTCAGGATGAGACATCATGTCATTATGGGGTTGGAGCGTTGCAGCCACAGGCCTTGGGGGTGGCGGGGGGGGGGGGGGCGGCTTGACCTGCTGCACTGGAAGAGACAGGTGGCTGGTGAGCTGCCTTAATAGAAAGCAGTTTTTCCGGCTCAAACAATTTCAGTCAAATATGGGGCCTGTACAAAGCCCTGCTTTGAAAGTGATTACACGCAGCTCTCTTCATTACCTGCCCCAGAATTCTGCGACTGATCTCCGAACGCTGGGCACCTGGATCCAACAGGCTGCCCCGGCATCCAGCATTCCTGGAGTGCGAGCAATCCAGGAAACATGGTGGACCCCGCATCATCCATCCAGATCCGGCGAGACATTCTCAGAAGGAGGCAGAAAGCCTAGGCCCATATTTATAAGCATCCAGTTTATATCTTATGAAAGATGCTGTCAGCCAAGTGATTGAGAGAGAGGAAGGAATATAGGAGTAGGATGTGAACTAGGAGGACATGGATGAGCAAGGTGATGTTATGAATAACATTAAAATGCATTGCAACAGAAATGTGTCATGTATCTTTAATTCAGGAGATACGTTCATTTCATCAGCTTGTGCCTGATTTGAATCCAGATCCTAAATTGGTGCAGTGCCCCACTCCATCCCTCCTTTTTTAAGCTAGTAGTTATTGTGTTGCCTCAGTCGAGCTTTTACATAACAACATCTGTGATAACATGTGCAGAACACACTGCACTCCGGAATCAAACTAACTTTTTCATTGCTACAAAATCCTGTAAAATAAGATTCATGTTCGGTTATCTCCTAAACACAGGAAGCGACTTGTGCCACATTTGTAAAGCAAAATTGCGACAGTTAAAGTAAGAGATTGGTTTAGATCTGAGGTAATGGGCAATCTAAATTTTACAGTAATTATACCACTAAGTATGCTGAAAGCACCTTTCACAGCCCCCCGCCCCACCCCTCCCCCATGATGGCTCAGCTGGTAAAGGCCGCGTGTAATTGTGTCAGGCAGACTAGGAAGGTCCCAGGTTCAACCTTCAGTGAGTGCTGAGTTGGCTGATAGCAGTTGGGGTGCAGCAGGGACATTACAGCTGGCTTCAGGAGCCCTGGACAAGGAGGAGGAAAAAATATCACTCAGGGTTCTGCTCTTGGATGGTGGGCCATATACCATCAAGCCTAGCTGTGATGCCCTTCACAGTTCGAAAGGGTGACAGCGTTCACTGTCTGGGTTCATGCACGAGGAATGGCGCCTTGGCGCGCGCACACGCACACACGCACACACACACACACACACAGGGAAAGAGAGTAAACAGAGAAACACAGAGGCAGGAAACATACAGATAAAGAAATAAGAAACATGGAGTGACCAAGTGAAATTTCAGTAACTGTACTCACCCAAATACCTGTGCTCCAGGTGGACCTTGGATGCAGTTGCTTTGCATTCCTCCACTACAAGGATATCTTGAAAAGTACAGAGAGGGAGAGTTAACCACTCCATATCCACACGGTTGAGTGGGTGACATCTCTCTCACAGATATATCTTGGTTATATCTGGCGGGTGGAGGAAAGGGACCATGTCGATACGCGTTGTCATAGCACTGTTTACATTTGCAGGTTGGAGGAGTGTAGTTCACACCATCTGGTGGCATAAAGACATGCAAAAACAAATTGAGATTTACTTAACTGATAACTGTATTGGATTAACCAGTCAAAACTCCTCATTTGGAATAGGTTTGTTTTCATTGTTGCTGCTATGGACCTTTGCAGAAGGAAATTATTCCCCCCAATAATTTTTCCCCTTTCACTCCTTCTGTCCTGACTCATGCTGCACTCCAGTTTGACAGGCAGCTTACCAAAGGGGCTACTGATCCTCTGCAAGCCCAGACAAGCATAGGACTGAGAGGCATCACAGCCAAGGCCGATTCTGCCCTCACGCAACATCCACAGTGGCCTGCTTTCCATCAGTGGTGATCAGGAGTCGAAACACTGGCTGAACTTTCCTCTTTCCTAAACCAGCAGGGTGAGGCCAAATGCAGCATCCCCACCACCTACGACAAGCTATTTGGAGCTTAGGAGAACGAGGGAGGAAAGTTCAGAGCAGCAATGAACTTAGTAGTATTCATAAACTGAGCAGCTTAAGATGACTGCCCTTGGTATTTTCCTCTGGAATAGTGCCCAGCCTCTGCTCAGTACCTCCAATTGTATCACCATGGGTTGAAAGCTTGGTAGGTGGAGAATCACAGCAGCCAACCTTTATATTAGGGCTTGATGACCAAGTGTATTGGAGCACCAACGTTATCTGGCACCGCCCTATGTCACCACACTGCTTTAGGATTTTTTTTTTTTTAATTGACCAACTAAGGTGTGTGTCCACAAACCAAGATTACAACTCAAGAAAATCCTTTGAGTGATGTGTATTTGATGATGCCTGGCATGTGTTAGCATGTAGGGTACCTGCAGAAATCATGAACTGCGCTGTAAGGACTTTACCAGGATTTCAAATGCTCATCGTTGGTTATAGTTGTAGCAACAAGCCTGGCTGTGACAAGTGGAACTGACTCTTCTTAGCATCAGTCAAGCTAACTATGAATGATCCGTTCTTCATTCCTGTAAGTACGTTGCTCATGACCATCATGAGATAGAACTGGAAGCTGGCCACCATTTCAAGATAGATCCTGATTCCAGGGACAGTTGGACTGAGTAAACATTCTGTACGCGTTCAGTGATAATAATGATACTTGGTATGGCCCTGACTACTTGTCATTGTTACACGAAGATTAATTATTCTGGACATTTCCTAACCATTTTCCTCAGTCTTTTGAATACAATTGATTCAATCTGGTGTGTGGCTCACACTCTAGATCACAATATAGGAGCCCTGGTAATCGTATGGCTGGGCAATTCATAAACAATTGGGGTGATGGACTAGGTGATACAGTATGGTTTGCACACAGTCCTCTCACCCTCCAGAATTTGGACTCAATCCATCACACACTGAGGAGATGATGGGGTCTTGTCTCTGTTGCCCATTAATGATATGAATTTGAGAAGTCTCAACTCCATTTCCAGTGGCTTTTGGTCCCCATCACAAAGCTCAGTAACTGACACTAAATTGTTGGTCTCACTCAGAAAGGCCGTAAGATTGGCTGGTGTGGGAAATTATTTACAAAGGTTTAGCATAACTTCCTTGCTTTTGTCCACAATGCGTCTATTTATAAAGCCAAGGATCCCATATTCTTTTTTTAACAGCCTTCTCAACTTGTGATGCCACCTTCGAAGATTTGTGTACTCTCTGTTCCTGCATCCCCGTAAAGATTGTAGCTTCTGTGAAACACGCATTTTGAGATGTTTCCCGGTGACGTGATCATGCAATATGTAACTGCAAGTTTTTCTTTAATCCTCTACTGCAACACTTCGACATTTTCATTTCAAAAGGAGGCGAAGAGGAGATTTATTAGAATGGTACCAGGGATGCAGGACTTCAGTTACATGGAGAGACTGGCGAAGCTGTGATTGTTCTCAGAGCAGAGAGGGTTGAGGGGTGATTTAATAGAAGTGTTCAAAATCATGAATGGGTTTTGATAGAGTAAATAAGGATAAACTGTTTCCAGTGACAGAAGAGTCGGTAACCAGAGGTCACAGATTTAAGATAATTGGCAAAAGAACCAGAGGTGAGATGAGGAGAATATTATTTACGCAGCGAGTTGTTGTGATCTGGAAGGCACGGCCTGATAGGGTGCTGGAAGCAGATTCAACAGTAACTTTCAAAAGGGAATTGGTTAAATACTTGAAGGAGAAAAAATTGCAGGGCTATGGGGAAAGAGCAGTGGAGTGAGACTAATTGGATAGCTCTTTCAAAGAGCCGGCACAGGCACGATGGGCCGAATGGCCTCCTTCTGTGCTGTATCATTCTATAATTCTATAGTTAATTTTGAAGTGCAGTCAATGTTGTTATGTAGACAAACATGCCATCCAATTTGCACACGATAAGATTCGACAAACAATAATGTACATGAACTATTTTTAAAAGGATGGCTTTCATATTATAAAGATTGTTTCTGCCAAATCTTTCAGAATGACTAATTAATCTACTTTCGTGATGTTGGTTAAGGGATGAATGCTGGCCAGGACTCTGGGAGAACTCCCTCATCTAGTTTGAGTAGTGCCATGGGATCTTTAACATCCATCTGAACAAGCAAATGAGATCTCGGTTTCATGTCTCATTCAAATGTCAATGTAGCATTCCCTCAGTAGAATGTAAAGGGTACATAAGAACATAAGAAATAGGAGCAGGTGTAGGCCATTCGGCCCTTCGAGCCTGCTCCGCCATTCAATGAGATCATGGCTGATCTTCTGCCTCATCTCCATTCACCGGCCCTATCACCATATCCCTTGATGCCCTTACTAGTCAGAAATCTATCAACTTCTGTTTTGAATATACCCAATGACTGAGCCTCCACAGCCCTCTGGGGTAGAGAATTCCAAAGATTCACCACCCTCTGTGTGAAGAAATTTCTTCTCATCTCAGTCCTGAATGGCCTACCCTTTATCTTGAGGTTGTGGCCCCTGGTTCTAGACTCCCCAGCCAAGGGAAGCATTCTCCCAGCATCCATCCTATCAAGCCCTGTAATAATTTTGTATGCTTCAATGAGATCCCCTCTCATTCTTCTGAATTCAAGAGAATACAGGCCTGGTTTACTCAATCTGTTTTCATACGACAGTCCTGCCATCCCAGGAATCAATCTCGTGAACCTTCGTTGCACTCCCTCTATGACAAGTATATCCTTCTGAAGTTTGGGTTGAGGCAAACTGTAGTGTGTCCGCCCAGAGAGTTAATTTCTCTATGTGATTTGTGTTCAGCTGGGATGACTATTCTACAGAGAGAAGGGGGTGGTGTTGCCCAGATAAAGGTCAACTTCTCTTCTTTGGGTTGAATGCCCTTGGGCTTCAACTGGAAACAAGAGGCCAGACAGAGCCTTATAGCTGATGGTACTGCATATTGGACCCTCCATATAGTATGCTTTCTTACTAAAAACCCCCACATGCTGAAAGATTTGACAAAAGCAAGCTTTATAATATCAAAGCCACCTTTTTAAAAATAGTTCACGTCACTGAATATGGCGATGTCCAGTATAGGAAAAGGTACGGTAGCATCGTGGTTATGTTACTGGACTAATAATCCAGTTCAAATCCCAACATGGCAGCTGGGGGATGTAAATTCAATTAAATAAATCCGGAATTAAAAAGCTAGTAATGGTGACCATGAAACTACCGGATTGTGGTAAAAACCCAACTGGTTCACTAATGTCCTTTCAGGAAAGAAATCTGCCGTCCTCACCCGGTCTGGCGTATATGTGACTCCAGACCCACAGCAATGTGGTTGACTCTTAACTGCCCTCTGAAATGGCCGAGCAAGCCACTCAGTTGTAACAAACCGCTGCAACAAAGTCAGCACGGTGGGAGTACCTTCACCACACGGACTGCAGCGGTTCAATAAGGTGGCCCACCACCACCTTCTCAAGGGCAATTAGGGATGGGCAATAAATGCCGGCCTTGCCAGCGACGCCCACATCCCAGGAACTAATAAATTAAAAAATATATCGTAGCTCAACGCATTTAACATCAGGTATTACTTAGCTAAGGTTTTCAAACATTTCAGCAGGGCATTGGAAGAAGGCTAGGAATGCAAAGAAGAAAGATTTTGGAAGGTAGAAAATGTATTGGAAAGGGTAATTTGCTCGACATCAAATTAAACTTGGAAAATATAAAGAGTACTTTAACTGTTAGCATTAGTTAAAAAGTAACAGAAAATGTACAGTATAACGGAAGCAGCTGTGACTCTAACTACAGGGTTAATTTATCTCCATGATTGCCGTGTTTAGGTTAGCCACAGTGCAACAGGCAACAGTATATCCAAGGATGGCTAAAAGGTCAAGGAAAGTTGACCAAAGGAAAAACACCCATGACCTCAGACCTGTCACAGAAGGGAAAGTGAAGCATCACTCAGATGGAGGTGAAGTCACTCAGGGCCACAGCCAGCCTGCTACCTAACTACAAAGGTTGTATACCCTGACTCTAATGTCATCTTAAGATCAGACTTAACACTAGGATAATAACATGCCACCCGTGGGATTTCTATATGTTTAGAAATGATGGGTTTATAACATTGTGGAACAGCGAGTTCAGGCATTTCAGCGATTCCATCGGTTACGGAGGCCTTTAGTCATGATATTTGCGGCATATAATGCCTTTAAACATTTTAATAAGAGAAACAAATCCAACTGAAACTGGCAACTGAAGGGGGTTAATGAACTTTTTTTTGATGGAAGTATGTCGAGTAGATAGTAGAGCGTGACTGACGTAAGAATACTACTAGGCACTTGGTCTAAACGTTAAACAAAGCTTTAATCAACTGTTTTTCAACATGGAGATCTAGTTGTGTCCTTCACTAGTTCCTGTTAAAGAATGTCCTGAGCAAGCTGGGCCCATGCCCGAGTATTTATACTCTCCCTGGACAGCGCCACCAGCAGGCCGCCCAGTATTATTTCATAAGTCATTTCCACATGAATGACAAGATTCATGTCAGTGACCATAAGCCCAGATACAATGTCATTCGTGTTCAGTGGTTCAGTAGTGGTGGTGGGGAGGGGGGTGGGGGGGGAATTTTTATGTTCCATTTAGGACTTATGATTTTGTTACATATTTTGCGCAGGAGAAAACCTTTCCCCGAGACTCTGAACACAGTGCTCCACAGTATGAGAGATTGAAACAGCAGATCACATGCATGTAGACACAATCACATAGCAAAAATAGGAGAAATATCGTCATTCAATCTGCCGCGCCTTATCACACAGCTGACATTCGTCACAACTTAAATCAACTCCTCCCCTCACAACCTGGTTTCATAATACGGTTTTCCTGCAAGTGTATCGATGGCAACTGATAAACAACCATCTGTGGAGCAGTATACTTGCACAAAGAAAGACTTGCATTTATATAGTGCCTTTCACGACCTCGGGGCGCCCAGGCCTCGGGGGACCCAGACTGGATATTTTTATTTTATTGAAGTAGGAGCTTGGTGCAATACATGTTTTAAAGTGTGCAGGGAGACACAAAATGCTGGAAATACTCAGCAGGTCAGGCAGCATCCGTGGAGCGAGAAACAGAGTTCACGTCTCCAGGTCGAGATGTTGCCTAACCTGCTGAGTATTTCCAGCATTTTATGCTTTTATTTCAGATTTACAGCATCCGCTCACAGAGGGAAGAGGAGGATGCAGAAGCGGAGGAAGCAGGAGGAGGAGGATGCAGAGGGAAGGATGCAACCCAGACAGCCCCTTTCTGGCCGGGATATCCGGGATGGAATCATCCGCCTCCGGTACCAGTGAACACAACCCCAAATCCCCTTTCAATGTTTGTCCCACAACTTACCTTCCCTCTGTTACTGACCATCAGAGCGTTCTCTTGGTCACCCACTGGCTGGACAGGCTGCATTTCTTGGGTGTGTGAAATGAGGAAGGCACAAGTGTGGAGTTGTGGTGAGGGGAGGGCGAGAAAGCAAGAGGTGCATGCCAGAAGGAGGATAACGTATGAGGATACCCGTGTCTTGTATCCTTTCAGCCCTGCCGCTGGCCAAGGGCTCAGCCATGCCCCTGCCAAGAATGGCCTGCACCGTCTCCTCCAAGGGGGGGTGAGGTGAGGCTAGGAATGGGAGATGTGCCTTGTGATTAATACAGATTGTTGGTAGGTGAGTGATTGGGGGTGGGGGTTGTGCATTGAGCAGTGTGTGAGGTTAGTGCTGCAGTTGGTAGGAGACGGCTTTTGAAGATGCATACACTGACCTTGACCACTGGTCTGAGGTCATGAAGTTTTTTGGGGCAGTAGAGGCAGGTGGTGTGGGTGATACTGTTGGCAGTGAAGGCCTCAGTGATCTGGTCCCACATCTGGAGGGCCTCCTTGCCCCTGGGGGTGGAGGACCTCTCTTACAGTGTTGACCCTCTGCACAAAGCTGGAGTGCTGTGAGTGTGATCCTGGTGTTTTTTTTTATTCGTTCCTGGGATGTGGGCGTTGCTGGCAAGGCCAGCATTTATTGCCCATCCCTAATTGCCCTGAGAAGGTGGTGGTGAGCCGCCGCCTTGAACCGCTGCAGTCCGTGTGGTGAAGGTACTCCCACAGTGCTGTTAGGGAGGAGTTCCAGGATTTTGGCCCAGCGACGATGAAGGAATGACGAAATATTTCTAAGTCAGGATGGTGTGTGACTTGGAGGGGAACTTGGAGGTGGTGGTGTTCCCATGCGCCTGCAGCCCTTGTCCTTCTAGCTGGTAGAGGTCGCGGGTTTGGGAGGTGCTGTCGAAGAAGCCTTGGCAAGTTGCTGCAGTGCATCTTGTAGATGGTACACACTGCAGCCACGGTGCACCGGTGGTGGAGGAAGTGAATGTTTAAGGTGGTGGATGGGTTGCCAATCAAGCGGGCTGCTTTGTCCTGGATGGTGTCGAGCTTCTTGAGTGTTGTTGGAGCTGAACTCATCCAGGCAAGTGGAGAGTATTCCATTTACTCCTGACTTGTGCCTTGTAGATGGTGGAAAGGCTTTGGGGAGTCAGGAGGTGAGACACTCGCCACAGAATACCTAGCCTCTGGCCTGCTGTTGTTGCCATGGTATTTATGTGGCTGGTCCAGTTAAGTTTCTGGTCAATGGTGATCCCCAGGATGTTGATTTTGGGGGATTCAGCATGCGGGCATGGACTGCTTCATTATCTGAGGAGTTGCGAATGGAACTGAACACTATGCAATCTTCAGCGAACATCCCCACTTCTGACCTTATGATAGACAGAAGGTCATTGATGAAGCAGCTGAAGATGGTTGGGCCGAGGACACTGCCCTGAGGAACTCCTGCAGCGATGTCCTGGCCAGAGTTTTTCCCCTGGTTCCCATTGACTTCAATTTTACTAGGGCTCCTTGAGGCCACACTCAGTCAAGTGCTGCCTTGATGTCAAGGACAGTCACTCTCACTTCACCTCTGGAATTCAGCTCATTTGTCCATGTTTGGACCAAGGCTGTAATGAGGTCTGGAGCCAAGTTCTGGAACACAAGCCTTCAGCACGATAGCCGGGATGTTGTCAGGGTCCATAGCTTTTGCTGTATCCAGTGCGCTCAGCCGTTTCTTGATATAACGTGGAGTGAATCGAATTGGCTGAAGACTGGCTTCTGTGATGGTGGGGATTTCAGGAGGAGGCCGAGATGGATCATCTACTCGGCACTTCTGGCTGAAGATGGTTGCAAACGCTTTAGCCTTGTCTTTTGCAATTGCGTGCTGGGCTCCACCATCATTGAGGATGGGAATGTTCATGGCGCCTCCTCTTCCCGTCAGTTGTTTAATGATCCACCACCATTCACGACTGGATGTGACAGGACTGCAGAGCTTTGATCTAATCCGTTGGTTGTGGGATCGCCTAGCTGTCTATAGCATGCTGATTCCATTATTTAGCATGTGTGTAGTCGTGTGTTGTAGCTTCCCCAGGTTGGCACATCGAGTTGCTGCAGTGCATCTTGTAGATGGTAGTCTACAAGATAGACTTCACACTGAGGACACCCTCCATCGTGTTGTGTGGCACTACCACAGTGCTAAATGGGATAGATTCAGAACAGATCTAGCAGCTCAAAACTGGGCACCCATGAGGCACTGTGGGCCATTAGCAGCCGCAGAATTGTGTTCCACCACAATCTGTAACCTCATGGCCCGGCATATCCCTCACTCTACCATTACCACCAAGCCAGGCGACCAACCCTGGTTCAATAAAGGAGTGTAGAAGAGCATGCCAGGAGCAGCACTAGCCATACCTAAAAATTAGGTGCCAACCTGGGGAAGCTGCAACACAGGACTACATGTATGCTAAAAGGCGGAAGCAGCATGCTATAGACAGGGCTAAGCGATCCCACAACCAACAGATCAGATCAAAGCTCTGTAGTCCTGCCACATCCAGTCGTGAATGGCGGTGGACCATTAAACAACTAATGGGAGGAGGAGGCTCCATAAATATCCCCATCCTCAATGATGGTGGAGCCCAGCACGTGAGTGCAAAAGACAAGGCTGAAGCGTTTGCAACCATCTTCAGCCAGAAGTGCCGAGTGGATGATCCATATCGGCCTACTCCTGAGGTCCCCACCATCACAGAAGCCAGTCTTCAGCCAATTCGATTCACTCCGCGTGATATCAAGAAACGGCTGAGTGCACTGGATACAGCAAAGGCTATGGGCCCTGACAACATCCCGGCTATCGTGCTGAAGATTTGTGCTCCAGAACTAGCCGCACCTCTAGCCAAGCTGTTCCAGTACAGCTGCAACACTGGCATCTATCCAACAATGTGGAAAACTGCCCAGGTATGTCCTGTCCACAAAAGGCAGGGCAAATCCAATCCGGCCAATTACCGCCCCATCAGTCTACTCTCAATCATCAGCAAAGTGATGGAAGGTGTCATCGACAGTGCCATCAAGCGGCACTTACTCACTAATAGCCTGCTCACTGATGCCCAGTTTGGGTTCCACCAAGACCACTCGGCTCCTGACTTCATTACAGCCTTGGTCCAAACATGGACAAAGGAGCTGAATTCCAGAGGTGAGGTGAGAGTGACTGCCCTTGACATCAAGGCAGCATTTGACCAAGTGCGGCATCAAGGAGCCCGAGTAAAACTGAAGTCAATGGGAATCGGGGGGAAAACTCTCCACTGGCTGGAGTCATACCTAGCACAAAGGAAGATGGCTGTGGTGATTGAAGGTCAATCATCACAGCCCCTGGACATCGCTGCAGGGGTTCCTCAGGGCAGTGTCCTAGGCCCAACCATCTTCAGCTGCTTCATCAATGACCTTCCCTCCAACATAAGGTCAGAAATGGGGATGTTCGCTGATGACTGCACAGTGCTCAGTGCCATTCACAACTCCTCAGATAATGAAGCAGTCCATGCCCGCATGCAACAAGACCTGGATGATGTTCAGGCTTGGGCTGATAAGTGGCAGGTAGCATTTGCACCACAGAAGTGTCAGGCAATGACTATCTCCAACAAACGAGAGTCTAACCACCTCCCCTTGACTTCCAATGGCATTACCATCGCCAAATCCCCCACCATCAACATCCTGGGGATCACCATTGACCAGAAACTTAACTGGACCAGCCACATAAATACTGTGGCAACAAGAGCAGGTCAGAGACTAGGTATTCTGCGGCGAGTGTCTCACCTCCTGACTCCCCAAAGCCTTTCCATTATCTACAAGGCACAAGTAAGGAGTGTAATGGAATACTCTCCACTTGCCTGGATGAGTGCAGCTCCAACAACACTCAAGAAGCTCGACATCCAAGACAAAGCAGCCCGTTTGATTGGCACCCCATCCACCACCTTAAACATTCACTCCCTCCACCACCGGCGTAACGTGGCTGCCATGTCCTCACAACTCTCTGCATAAGAATGTTCCTAACCCTCACTTTATTCTTTTGGTAATGATTTCAAATGTATGCCCTTACTTCTCTAAAACTCTCATAATTCTGAAAACCTTGCCACAACTTTCTTTGCTGTAATGAAGTAAAATGAGATCGAGCTCACTGACTCCCACCACTACCTGAAGTATGTTCCTTACATAAATGATATGCAGAAGGTAAACAGGCCATTCGGCCTAACCGGTCCAGGTGATCATTTACCCTCCATGCAAGCAAATACTCATCAATTTGCCCACCCTGTTCCCATAGCCTTTCATTCCCTTTTCCTTCATCCACCTTTCCAATCGAATCACAGAATCACAGAATCCCCACAATGCAGATAGAGGCCATTTCGGCCCATCGAGCCTGCACCGACACATATCCCACCCTATCCCCGTAACCCCACGTATTTAATCCCCCCTAACACACTAAGGGTCAATTTTATCATAGCCAAATCAACCTAACCCGCACATCTTTGGACTGTGGGAGGAAACCGGAGCACCCGGAGGAAACCCACGCAGACACGGGGAGAATGTGTAAACTCCACACAGACAGTCGCCCGAGGCCGGATTCGAACCCAGGTCCCTGGCGCTGTGAGGCAACAGTGCTAACCACTATGCCACCGTATTGCCCTTTAAGGTTGAAGGTTGACATTTTTCTGCTTCAACCGCCAACCTTGGAAGTGAATTCCACGGCCTCACCACTCTCTGTGTAAAGTAGTTTCTCCTGCCCTCTGTTCTAAATCTCTTACATTTAGTCTTGTATCTATGACCCCTTCGTTCTTGACTCCTCAACTGCTGGGAACAGTCTGCTTCTATCTACTCTGTCGCCTCCCTTTACAATTTTAAACACTTCGATCATATCGCTTTGTAATCTGCATTGTACTGATGAAAAAAATCAATTTATTCTTCGTATTTATATTTCCTTATACCAGGCAGCGTCCGAGTGAATCTGCATTGTACGCTGTCTAAAGCCTCAATTCTCTTCCTATCGTGTGGAGCCCAGTCTGCACACAGTACTGAATCCAGTTTGCTATCTTTCCCCTAATTCCACACCCCTTAATGTTCTCTAGCAATCTGCCATGTGATATCGTGTTACTGTTGCATAACCAACAATGAGATGAATCATCAGTTGATCTCGGGTTTGCTGGTATCATTTGAGGAGAAATTGTTGTCCAGGATGCTGGGAAACTCCCTGCTTGTTATCGAATAGTTTGACAAGATCTTTAAGACGCAGCAGAACCGCAGGAATCGGCGAGGCGGTGTGTCGGTTTAACGTCTCCTCCAAAGCACAGCAATTAATTTCTAACGCTGAGGACTAAGCAGTGAGAAAGCCACCGTCTGCCATCACATGTCATAACCCAGCAAGCAAATCAATAAGAGAGGACTGGTCGCCAGTAAATCTATCATTGTACCATGCTGCGCTGTAGATGTTTCCTGCAGATAAGATTGATAAAGCGTCTGTAACTGTCTTACGATCCTAAGTATAAGGGAACAACCTTGTGGCACAGTGGCATAGCCGCCTGCATACAAACCTAATGAGGGTAGTTTCTCTGTAGCAAAAGTAGAGAGAAACTGTTTCCAGTGGCAGAAGGGTCAGTAACCAGAGGTCACAGATTTAACGGAATTGGCAAAAGAACCAGGGGCGACATGAGGAAAAGACTTTTTATGCATTACAAAAATTATGATCTGGAATACACTGCCTGAAATGGATGTAACAGTAACTTTCAAAAGGGAATTGGATAAATACTTGAAAAGGAAAAATTTGCAGGGCTAGGGGGAAAGAGCAGGGGAGTGGGACTAATTGGACGGCTCTTTCAAAGAGCTGGCACAGGCACGATGAGCCGAATGGCCTCTTTCTGTACTGTATGATTCTACAATTCCATGAGATTTCCAGTTAACCTGTAACTAATTCAGTAAGCTTATTTTAATAGCAGGGTACTCTCAGATTACTGGCAAAAGGAATGAAATAGTTAACTTTCTATTAAATTTTCTGTTGAAATTCCTATTTTAATGACAAATGGGAGAATGCCTGTTTTCCTCCATAATTAACAATTTGCTAAAAAAAAAAATCACATCATCAGATTCAAAGCTGTTTGTTCCCGCAATGTCGCGTTTCTTACTATATTTGTTAGAAGAAGGAATTCCACCCCAGTCCTGCACTCTGCTCTCTCTGTTATTTCAGGTCCAAAGGTTCAGGCCTTTGTTATCTGTAGACTTGACTATTCCAACGCACTCCTGGCTGGCCTCCCACGTTCTACCCTATGTAAGCTTGTGTTCATCCAAAATTTAGCTGCCCGTGTCCTAATTCGCACTAAGTCCTGTTCACCCATCACCCCTGTGCTCGCTGACCTACATTGGCTCCCGGTTAAGCAACGCCTCGATTTCAAAATTCTCATCCTTGTTTTCAAATCCCTCCATGGCCTCGCCCCTTCCTATCTCTGTAATCTCCTCCAGCCCCACAACCCCCGAGATATCTGCGCTCCTCTAATTCTGTCCTCTTGAGCATCCCTGATTATAATCGCTCAACCTTTGGTGGCCGTGCCTTCTGTTGCCTGGGCCCTAAGCTCTGGAATTCCCTGCCTAAACCTCTCCGCCTCACTACCTCTCTTTCCTCCTTTAAGATGCTCCTTAAAACTTACCTCTTTGCCCTAATTTCTCCTTATGTGGCTCGGTGTCAAATTTGTTGTCTTAAAATACTCCTGTGAAGCGCCTTGGGATGTTTTACTACGTTAAAGGCGCTATATAAATACAGGTTGTTGTTGTTGTTGTTCAGGCTATGATTCTCGTGGGGCGAAATCGTACGGTGTGATATTGAAGACCAACGCCAACTCATCTGAAGTTTCTCTGCTTATTTTAACGAAGCTGTAAGCGCTTTGTTTATTTCTATTCTAAACCTTTGTTAAAATGTCCCATGGAGGAATTTCATATGGATGTGTTTTGTTAGTGAAGCGACACAGCGCAATCTCACCGCCCTTGTTCCAAAGGCAGGCTCTTCACCCTGTATCTTCTTAAAAAGTCTCTTCTTAAAAAGTTTATTTTTCTTTACTGTCTTGAGCTTTTTATCACTTCCTCTGATTTTTCTCTGCTAACAAGCCAGTGCGCACTGGCTCTTCATTCCTCTCTCTGGTTTGCCCTGCTGTTTGGCATTAAACTCCTATACAACTGGATCCTTCCTGGCCACCAAGGGGATATCCGCCACATCAGGCGTTCTAGTGCTCCCTCGGGTGGCCGAGTTCCCTCCATTGCAAAGTGTTGGGCGTGATTTATTGACCTAATAGAGGACTTTATGAAAGGGGTTTGATAGGGTAGAAGTAGAGAAGATGGTTTCACTTGTGGGGGGGAGTCCAAAACGAGGGCCCATAAATATAAGATAGTCACTAATAAATCCAATAGGGAATTCAGGAGAAACTTCTTTACCCAGAGAGTGTTTAGAATGTGGAATTCGCTACCACAAGGAGTAGTTGTGGCAAATAGCTTGGATGCATTTAAGGGAAAGCTAGATAAACACATGAGGGAGAAAGGAAGAGTAGGATATGCTGATAGGGTCAGATGAAGTAGGGTGGGAGGAGGCTCATGTGGCGCATAAACATCGGCATAGACCAGTTGGGCCGAATGGCCTGTTTCTGCTGTATGTTCGATGTAATATCTGAAGAAGAAACACTAGGTGGATGACACTTATGAGACTGTGGTTAATCTCTGTATCCATATAGCTGTTGACCCCTCTGAGAACCCCCCCCCACCCACCCGCTAACAGCAGAGATGCACCTTAGCCTGGTCGGCTCAGCACTTTCTTGCTCTTCCTTGACTTGGTACTGAGAAAAGTGTGCCATGCAGCTTAGGAAGAATGAAAACATGCGTGCAAAAGGGCCATGGTTAAATGGCACTACCCAGTGGGTGCAGGAGTTCCCAACTTAGGGTTGTGCCTTGCGTGGTGAGTCCCACAGCAATTGTGGTGCAAAAGTAAAGGCCCCTGTTAGCTTCACCTTCCCCCTCCTCCAATACCAGCAAACTCCTTCCTTATTTATAGCCGGGTAGAGGGACCTGGATGATGGCGTTGCCTGCACCCTCTCTCCATGCATCTGGAACCTATGCTTTTACTGGAGGGTGGCCTTCAGCCCCAAATAGGGCCACCCGCCTCTGAAGCACCTCCGGCAGCCGGAGCATCAACCCTGCAAAAGGAGCAGTGTTGCCCACGTGTCGGTTGTGCTATCGTGAACAATTGGTCCAATTGTCTATTGCCAACACAATGTCCCCTTTTATGGCGAGCTGCAGCCCTTTAAGAACTGCTGCATTGCCATTTTTTCCACACCCTGGCCAAGTGTGCTACAGGCCAACCACCCTGGGCAAGCTTTTCATATGCCAGTAGATAAGTCAAATTAGGGGGTGGGACTTCCATCGGAAAATTTGCCACGACTGGCTTGAAAACACAATCCTATTTTAGCCGGATTCACAAAATCAGGGCTCTTATCTCTACAACTTCTTTAATCACATTTTTGGGGATCTTAGTTTCTTTGTGTTGAGCCTTTTCTGTCCTAACACCTTGCTCTTTCATTTCTAACCCAACTGGCCTTACAAGTTCCGAATTTTCCTGACGTGCTTTTTTTTTTGCTTGTCGCTATGCCCTTTGCTTTCCTTGAGCCTCCAGCCCCTTAGCTTTGAACAGACCCGGTGGCATTCTTGACAAGGCTATAAAGAAAGCTAATGGCATACTAGGTTTTATAGGAAGAGGTGCAGAATATAAAAGTCGAAATGCAATGGTGAACCTATATAAAATAGTAAGACCACAGTTGGAGCACTGTGTGCAGTTTTGGGTTCACACTATAGGATGGATGATGGGGCAATAGACAGGGTACAGCACAGATTCATTAGGATGCTGCCTGCTATGAGGAAATACAAACATGAAGAAAGGTGTCAAAAATTGAAGCTGTTTTCATTCAAACAGAGGAGATTATGGGGTGATATGATAGAGGTGTTTAAAATTATGAAAAAATGGGACAGAGTAGATGGAAACAGAAGCCCTGATTGTAACTGGGGGCAAGGGACAAACCTGTTGAGGTGAGCATCAGGCTCGCTGATGTGAGGCGTGGGCCATTTTCAGCAGCTCCTGACTCCCCAAAGCCTTTCCACCATCTACAAGGCACAAGTAAGGAGTGTGATAGAATATTCTTCACTTGCCTGGATGAGTGCAGCTCCAAAAACACTCAAGAAGCTCGACACCATCCAGGATAAAGCAGCCCGCTTGATCGGCACCCCATCCACCACCTTAATCATTCACTCCCTCCACCACCGGCGTACCGTGGCTGCAGTGTGTACCATCTACAAGATGCACTGCAGCAACTCACCAAGGCTTCTTCAACAGCACATCCCAAACCCGCAACCTCTTCCACCTAGAAGGACAAGGGCAGCAGGCGCATGGGAACACCACCACCTCCAAGTTCCCCTCCAAGTTCCCCTCTAAGTCACACACCATCCTGACTTGGAAATATATCGTCGTTCCTTCATCGTCGCTGGGTCAAAAACCTGGAACTCCCTCCCTAACAGCACTGTGGGAGCTCCTTCACCACACGGACTGCAGCGGTTCAAGGAGGTGGCTTGCCAGCGACGGCCACATCCCGCGAATGAATTAAAAAAAATTAACTCCGGGGTCCCATTTAAATATACCAGGACCAACTCCCAAACGAACCCGGCGCCAATGATGTCAGGCGAGCCAGTGGGCGGTAGTCGGGCAGGAGACCCTGGCCAGTGGAGGTGGTAAACATTTGGTAAGCACTCCTGCTCTATTTGGCCCACAAGGAAACGGCTAAAAGATAAATGTGTCTCACGTTTTCGACCTTACCTCTTCTGTGCCTGTTGCTCCTTTGCGGCTGGTGCTCCTGGTGAGGCCAATATCGGCCGCGTCAGCTGTTAAAATATAGTTGGGGTCTGAATGGTGTCATCAGGCCGCAACTGTTGAATTTCAATGAAGACCTCACTGGATGGCCAGAATGGCCTCCTTCTGTGCTGTATAATTCTATGATTCTAATGTGCCTGTTGAAGGAGGTAATTCGGCCCATCGTGCCTGTGCCGGCTCTTTGAAAGAGCTGTCCAATTAGTGCACTCCCCTGCTTTTTCCCCATAGCCCTGCAAATGTATCCTTTTTAAGTAGTTATCCAATTCCTTTTTGAATGTTACTATTGGATCTGCCTCCACCACCCTTTCAGGCCGTGCGTTCCAGGTCACAACAACTCGCTGCTTAAATAAATGGCTCCTCATCTCCTCTCTGGTTCTTTTGCCAGCTCTGGTCACCGAGACACCGAGATTCAAGCACTGGAAGCTGTGCAGAGAAGTCTGATCCTTAGTGTGAGGGGTCTGAGATATGAGACTTTTGGGCTTTTCAGCCAGAAAGGATACATCTAGCGGTAATCTTGTCGAGGTGTAAAAAGATAGTAAATGGCAGGATGGGGTTCGTCTAGAATATGACATTAAATGAAATTGGGAGCGTAGGACAAGGGGACACACAGGTCAAACTAGTGAAAGGTAACTTTGGGACTGAGATCAGGAGGTTGTTCTCCACACAGAGAGTGATCAACACTCGGAATGAATTGGGCAGAGCGGTGGAGGGAAAACCCTTGGAATAATTTCAGAAACAACTCGATGCAGCAACGGGGGCACTGTGGGGCTGGTCTGAATAGCCTTCCTCATCCATAAGTTTCTTGTGAATGTATTTAAATGCAGAGTATTTAAGGGGGAGCTAGATAAACAAACGAGGGAGAAAGGAATAGAAGTTTATGCTGCTAGGGTTAGATTAAAAGGGGTGGGAAGAGGCTCGTGCGGAGTGTAAACAGACCTGTTGGGCCGAATGGCCTGTTTCTCTGCTGTACATTCGATATAATTCTATGAAATGAAAAAACAGTTAATAACTCCACCTTGCAGTTAAATTCTAAACGAGGCCAATAATTCACTTACGTGGGATTTGCAGCTGTTGGTAAGCTTGCTGGTTTCTGTAGTGAGGAATGCCGAAAGAGTACGGAGGAAGGTACGCCGGTGTATTCGGGTAGGAAAACATCGGATACATGTGGGACTCCCCCATTGGAAATTGCCAGGACCGCAGAGGGCCGGGAGGCTCGAGGTCATTCAGTCCGGAAAGGAGTGGTCCGGGGGGATCCAGCTGACCGATCCCAATGTCATTTTGGGAGTCGTACCCAGTGTCTTTACTGGGCAATTCAAATTGGGGCTGACACTCAGATGTGTTTGTTAGTGAACCACCGGCAATATTTTTGGTTAAACCTTGAAAAGCATGGAGCAAACCCTTCTCAGTTTCACGCGAATGGCCCAGATTAACCGAGGAGGCTCGACAGTCCAGAGAACCTGGAAATAAGGCCGGTTTCACCTGCTCTCTGTTCTCAGGTCTGCCGCATGTGTCTTTCCTTCCCGAATGGTTCTGGTTGCCCATTACTGCCAGGAACATGCTGGCGTCAGAGGAGGTAAAAGATGTGCCCTTTCCAAATCCTGAAGAATGGTCCAGCTCATCCGCTGTTGCAAAGTCCTTAAAATCAGATTCCAGCGCCTCCCTTGGCTTCCTCTGAGCTTCCATGCACGAGGAATCGTACTGTTCACTGTTACTGATCAGCTTCTGAAACCGTGGGTCAGCTTGAGACTGATACGGGTGACGGGGTTGGATAGCTGGTCTCAGCTTCTCCATTGCCGGAGCTGCGGTCTCCTCTGACATTTTACATGCAAGCCCATGCCGAGCTAGCGCAGAGTCGCGGTGCCTGGCTTCAGCCTTTCCTGCACTGATGCGCTGACTGTACGGCTCCAGGTTCTCACCAGTACAGTTGCCTTGTGAATCTGCAGACTGGATCCAGCAATGCAGATTCTCATCCACCTCCTCAGGCCTGCTGTGGGGATCCGCTCTTGCTGAAAAACAAAAATTGAGCAGAAGCATGATGCGCCGAGTGAGATTACACAGGGGCTTTGACACAGTTACTACTGGGTGTAAAAGTGTGTAGTGTTCTTTGACATGTTCAGCTCAAGTGTAGTCACACATTTCCTGGTATGTCTATTTCTACAACCTCCTCCAGCTCTACAGCCCTCCGAGAACTCTGCCTTCCTGAAATTCTGGCCTCTTGTGCGTTCCCCATTTCCTTCATTCCACCACTGGCAGCTCTGCCTTCAGCTGCCCAGGCCCTAAGCTCTGGAAGCCCCTCCCGAAACCGCAATACCTCTCTACCCCTCTCTCCTCCTTAAAACCTAATTCTTCGGCCAAGCTTTTGGTCACCTGTCCGAATATCTCCTTATGTGACTCGGTGTCAAGTTTTACATAGACATAGAAGCATAGAAGATAGGAGCAGGAGTAGGCCATTCGGCCCCTCGAGCCTGCTCCGCCATTCGATGAGATCATGGCTGATCATCCAAACTCAGTACCCTGTACCTGCCTTCTCCCCATATCCCTTGATACCTTTAGCCTTAAGAAATATATCTAACTCCTTCTTGAATATATTTATTGACTTGGCCTCAACTGCCTTCTGTGGTAGAGAATTCCACAGGTTCACCACTCTCTGGGTGAAGAAATTCTTCCTCATCTCTGTCCTAAATGGCTTACCCCTTATCCTTAGACTGTGACCTCTTGTTCTGGACTCACCCGCCATCGGGAACATCCTTCCTGCATCCAGTCTGTCTAGTCCTGTTAGAATTTTATAAGTTTCAATGAGATCCCCTCTCATTCTTCTAAACTCTAGCGCATACAAGCCCAATCGTCCCAATCTCTCTTCATACGTCATTCCTGCCATCCCAGGTATCAGCCTGGTGAATCTTCGCTGCACTCCCTCCATGGCAAGAACATCCTTCCTCAGATAAGGCGACCAAAACTGCACACAATACTCAAGGTGTGGTTTTGTTGGATTGCGCTCTTCTGAAGCGCCTTGGGACATTTTAATACATTAAAGGCGTTATATAAATGTTGTTCTTTATTCATGTTAAGACCTCTGGTGGCATCGCAATCCGAAGTGAATGCCTGACTAACCATCCCGCTGTAACGTTCTTCAGAAGCACCCCCACCCCATCTTCCTCAATCACAGGACGTCATGCTTTGCCTGGTACTCCGTGAAAGAAGATATACCAAGGTGATCGGGAGGCAGCGTTGCTCATTTGACCGCCCCTGCCAAGATGCCGCCAACCATTTCTGCAAGCCTTGGAAAATATATCTGGGAACGGCCATGGAAACCTGCCTTCTCACGGTCTGGGTCAGCAGGGAGGCAAATGGTGAGCTGTCCATCTGCTGCCAGGACACCTGTAGCAGCCTTGCATGTGTGCAGGGACAGTAACGGTCAGCGGTGGCCTGAGGCTTGGCTGCAGTGCTGATCAGTACGCTGGTGCTGCAGAGTGACAGAAAGGCCAGCCCTCTTCGAAGTTATGTTCTGCAGCACCACTTGGATTTTAGCAGCTTTCCATAGGATATACGGCACAGAAACAGGCCATTCGGCCCAACCAGTCCAAACCCGCGACCTCTACCACCTAGAAGGACAAGGGCAGCAGGTGCATTGGAACACCATCACCTCCAAATTCCCCTCCTCGTCACACACCATCCTGACTTGGAAATATAGCTCCGATCCTTCATCGTCGCTGGGCCTAAATCCTGGAACTCCCTCTCTAACAGCACTGTGGGAGTACCTTCACCACATGGCAGTGGTTCAAGGCGGCGCCTCACCACCAACTTCTCAAGGGCAAAAAATGCTGGCCTTGCCAGTGACGCCCACATCCCGTGAATGAATAAAACAGTTTTTAAAGTAATGAAGCAGCAACCTAACAGCAGGGAAACATTGATCGCTACATAATTAAGTTCAGTCTAAGAATAGAGAGGAAAGGAAAAAGAAAAATTGAGGATAAAGGCACCCGACTGAAAAGAAGCAAATTATAGCAAAATAAAAGAGATGTTGATCAGATTCAATGCAGGGAAAAATTGGCATACAGAACTGTAGGTCAGAAATGGGAAATATTTAAACAGGAGTGGAAAGGTACAAATCAAATATATTCTAGTAAAGAAAAAAAGGGAATGTATCAAAGCATTCTGGTAACTTGGATGAAGAGGGAAATTCGATCAGATTTGAAACTGAAGAATCATTTAGTATTTCTAGATGATAAAAATGAAAAATTAAATATAGGAAAGCTAAGAGGAAGATTAAAAATGATGAAATATGACAGAAAATTAGGAAAAAACAATGTGCAATAAAAAGACTTTCTATAGTTTGCACATTCTCCCCGTGTCTGCGTGGGTTTCCTCCGGGTGCTCCGGTTTCCTCCCACAGTCCAAAAATGTGTGGGTTAGGTTGATTTGGCTATGATAAATTGACCCTTAGTGTTAGGGGGGATTAAATATGTGTGGTTATGGGGATAGGATGGGATATGTTAGGGGGAATTAAATACGTGGGGTTACGGGGGTAGGGTAGGATATGTGTACTGTGGGGATTAAAGCAGGGACAGGGTACTGGATTTGGATGATCAGCCATGATCGTATTGAATGGCGGAGCAGGCTCGACGGGCCGAATGGCCTACTCCTGCTCCTAGATTCTATGTTTCTATGTTTCTATGTTTCTATAGTCAAGCTAGTAGAAAGAGGACACACAATGTATACTGCTGTTAAGAGATGAAGGAGACAAGCTTGTAGTGGAGAGTGAGGAATGGCAGATAAGCATTCCAGCTCAGTTTTTATAGTGGCGGTGAGTACTGGGATTGTGGAAACAACAGAGGTAAGTGTGGAAGAGTTAACTGAAGTTCCGATTCAAAGATAAGAGGTGGTAAAGAAGTTATTCAAACTTAAGGTAGACAAATCACTGGGACCCAATAGCTTCGATCGGATGATCCTAAGGGAAACTAGGGAAGAGTTATTGAAGGTCTGACTATAATTTTCAAAAACTTTAGGAAAGCAAATTGTGATAGAAGACCTGAGGGAGACAAAGTGACTTTCCTCTTCAAAAAGGAGTTTGAGTTAACCCATGGAATTATAGGCCAGTTAAGTCGTATTCTAGTTCCTGTCAAACTGCTAGAGTGTATAATACAAGATGAAATTACTCAGCACTTGGAGAAATCTGAGTTAATTAGGATCAGTCAGTTCAAATTTCTAAAGGCAGGTTGTGCATAACCAACCTTATAGAATTCTGTGAACAAACAACAGAGGAGAGATAAAGGAATTGTATTGACTGTTGTTTTAATTTAAAAAAAAATAAGGTATCACATGAGTCTTATGGCAACGATAAATGAGACATGGAATTAGAGGTAAGGTGGAAACATGGATAGAGAGATGATTGGAGGACAGAAAGCAGAAGGTAGGAATGAAAGGAAGTTTCATCCGACTGGAAGATGTGCTGAATGATGTTTCGGAGATGTGGTGAATGATGTTTCGGAGGGGTCTGTGTTGGGATCACTCTTACAAAAGTGAACTGAACTTAGGAATTAAGGGAACAATATTGAAATTTGCTGATGACAGCAATTTGGTAAATTGCACTAACAGTTGTTAAAAATCTGCAGGAAGACATCAATAGGCTCGCAGGATGTGCAGATAGGTGGCAGATACAGTTTAATATAGAAAAATGTGAAGTAATACATATTGGGAGCAAGAACAGGGAAAGGAATTACACTTCAAGGCAAGAATTTAAATGGAGAGACAGTAGGGCCTTGGTGTGAAGATACACAGGAGGCAAGATCAATAGATACGGCCATAAAAAAGGCAAACAGAATCCTTGGTTTTGTAACTACAGGCACAGAATACACAACTAAGACAGTAATGTTGAACTTATACAAGATCATAGTTTGGCCACAGTCGGGGGTCGTGTGTACAATTTTGGGTCCCCTATTAAGGAAGATTCTAAAAGCAACAGGAAAGATGCAGCATAGATTATATAGGCTGTAACCAGGGGGCTATCCTAGAGGAGTCTGGATGCATTGCTGCAGGACCACTTGTTTGCAGTCTCCTGCCTACATCTAGGTGTCCCTTTCCCTTCATATCGGCCTGCCACTTCTTAATCCCCTGCCGACCCCAGCAGTCTTGGCAAAGGCTGTTGATGGATCGAGTTACTTTTTAAGTCCTTCCTGAAGCTTTTCTGAAGTTGTGTCCCCTACCTGTGACACTCCCCTTTAATTGTCCCCCCCCTCCCTCTAAATTTGACTAACACACAATTTTCCTCTCCTACCACTGGCGTCATCCTTGGACCAATCAGAGTTTGCATCTTAAGTTGTGAATAATTATGCGAATGAGCTCGGAGAAGAAGCTCGAGTGCGATTGAGATTCGAGTGGGTATGAAAGCAACGCGAGCCAAATTAGAACTGACTTGCACCTAAAGATGAAAATTGTCCCCCAAAGCTTTACACCGTGGAGCGCACAATGTATTATTCTGCTGCTTAGCCAAAGTTTGGGGTAAATTGGCCTTTGCCCTTAAAGCCACAAGATCCGATTACTGTAAATAGGCAAAAATTTAAATTTACAACTAAAAGACAAAAGAGGTTCTGAAATACTTACCCACAACTTACCTCTATTTACCACTAATTACCACTCCAGTCAAATTCCCATTATGAAAGTGCTGTTTCACTCAGTCCCCAACGCACTGCTTTACAAGCTCACTGTGTAGGGTGCTTTCTGCTGCAACTAGTTTTTACATAGATTGTTTTGTATCTAACAAATTGGAATACTTGGAAGAGTGACGTCTGAAGTGTGACAAGCATAAACTTGACACACGGCATAGGTTAGCTGAAGTCCCGTGCAATTGCACCTGGTGGGGGGAGGGGCGATTTTCTCTCCCTTCTCCTGGTGTTATCGGGGCGGTAACGGCCTCAAAATGGGGTCGGTGGCCTTACCGCTCCGTTAACACCGGCGATGCGGCCGGCTCCATTTTGAAAATGGGCTTTCCTCTGGGTGTCCAATGCGCTCGCCTGTTTCAGGCGATAGGCTCCTTTTAATATGGAAATCGGGGTCCCATGATGTAAACGGGACTCCGGTTGCCATTTCTGGTCGGAAACAAAGAGGCCTGCTAAAGGTAAGTGTCGAACTATATTTGTGGACTCCAGAATGGGCAGGAGTGTCCTTCAATCGCCCACAAAAAATAAGTTAAAAAAAAATAATACACCACAGCAGGCCCACTGCCAACCGCAATTGCCCCCCGTCCCCCTTCCTTACCCTCTGACATGAATCTAGTCATTCATGTGGAAATGACTTATGAAATAATACTGGGCGGCCTGCTGGTGGTGCTGTCCAGGGAGAGTATAAATACTCGGGCATGGGCCTAGCTTGCTCAGGACATTCTTTAACAGGAACTAGTGCAGGACACAACTAGATCTCCATGTTGAAAAACAGTTGATTAAAGCTTTGTTTAACGCTTAGACCAAGTGCCTAGTAGCTTTCTTACGTCACCCTCTCTATATTTACTTGAGGCTGCTGCTGGTGAGGCATTCGATGCTGCCTTCACCCATCACCCCTGTGCTCGCTGACTTACATTGGCTCCCGGTTAAGCAACGCCCCAATTTAAAAATTCTCATCCTTGTTTTCAAATCCTTCCATGGCCTCACCCCTCCCTAACTCTGTAACCTCATCCAGCCCTACAATGCTCCGAGATCTCTGCGCTCCTCCAATTCTGGCCTCTTGAGCATCCCTGATTTTCATTGCTCCACCATTGGAGGCCGTGCCTTCAGCTGCCAAGGCCCTAACCTCCCTAAACCTCTCCATTTCCGTTCCTCCTTTAAGATGCTCCTTAAAACCTACCTAATACCGCCTTATGTGGCTCGGTGTCAAATTTTGTTTGATAACGCTCCTGTGAAGCGCCTTGGGATTTTTCTTACGACAAAGGCGCTATGTAAATACAAGTTGTTGTTGCCTATCGTGCCGCAACAGGCAGCTCGCCCAGATTATTTAGATGATGCATGAGGCCTACCTTGGGCCGGCCTCGGGCATCGCAGGTTGAAGCCACATCGCTGCCCGTGTGCCCGAAACCGGGCACCGACCAATTTCTATTCCCCCTTTCCAAACACCATTTTCATAAATACAGTGGTGCAGCGACACCTGGTGACAAAAGCCAAGTACTGCATGGAGAGTTCAGAAAGAAAGACTGATGTTTATATAGCGCCTTTCACGACCACCGGGCATCCCAAAACACTTTACCGGCAATGCTCCCACCAACAGCAATGTGATAATGAGCAGATAATCTGTTTTTAGTGATGCTGATTGAGGGACAAATATCGACCAGGATACTGGGGATAATTCCCCTGCTCTTGTTCGAAATAGTGGCCTAGAATCTTTTACGTCCACCTGAGAGAGCAGACGGGGCCTCGGTTTAACGTCTCATCCGAAAGACGGCACCTCCGACAGCGCAGCACTCCACTGGAGTGTCAGCCTAGATTTTTGTGCTCAAGTCCCCGGAGTGGGACTTGAACCCGCAACCTTCTGACTCAGAGGCGAGGGTGCTACCCACTGAGCCACTGGCTGACACACAGATAAATGTTTTTACACCAATGGGAAACGAGTTGTACCCACCAACAGTCTGGAGAGGTAGCAACAGCAGAATTTCCTGGATCCGCTCATTTGCATATCTATTTGGAGTAGTGATTGGCAGAAAACCCTGTGAATCGGGAAATTAGAGGGGCAGCTTTTTAAAAAGCCAGTTCTGGCTGAAGGTTGCAGCCACAGTCTGGGGGAGCAGCAGAGTTAGTTTAGGACCGCGCGTGGCTCAGTCAGTTGACTCTCGGCGAGCTTGGCTATACATCTTGTGACTGTTTTGGTGCCACTTTTCAGAAATGTCCACCATGTCTGGCAGAAGCAGGCAAACCAGGGACCAGGGCACGACACACGGGCAGAGAAGACCGTGCCACAATTTCACGGGCCGGCAGAGAGCTCTGGACAGACAGCCGGCTGGGTGTCTGTGGCAGGAAACAACCAAAAACGCCACTCATACCGCGTGGCGGTTGAGGTTGAGGAGGAAGTGGGGCTCGATCCTGCAGGGATCTCCGGCCCCGTGTGTTTTCATGCTGTAATCCTATCTCTGTGATCTCCTTCAGCCCCACAACTCCCCCGAGATATCTGCGTTCCTCTAATTCTGCCCTCTTGAGCATCCCTGATTATAATCGCTCAACCATTGGTGGCCATGCCTTCTGTTGCCTAGGCCCTAAGCTCTGGAAATCCCGGCCTAAACCTCTCCGCCTCGCTACCTCTCTTTCCTCCTTTAAGACGCTCCTTAAAACCTACCTCTTTGACCAAGCTTTTTCTCATCTGCCCTAAATTATCCTTATGTGGCTCGGTGTCAAATTTTTTGTCTTAAAAATACTCCTGTGCAGCGCCTCGGGATGTTTTACTACGTTAAAGGCGCTATATAAATACAAGTTGTTGTTGTTGTTGTAGGGTGGCTAGTGGATTGAGGGAACGTGCCTCTACTTGAAATTGTTGAGCAAGAGGTAAGGCTGTGGTGTCAAAGGTACACAGAAGAGTGTGCGGAGATGTGCGGAGATGCCTTGTGTAGAAGTCACCGGGGCTTCCCCTGAGTGAAGATCATCGTGAGATCTCTCCTCCGTGCAGTTCTGCCTCAAAAGCAGTTAGAAATGTCCAAATCCAAACCTTTTTTGTATCGCTAAGTTGCACAAGGCACAGCAGGCTATAACTATGCGTGACGTACGCTGTAGAGCATACTGCAGAGCCCCTTCAAAGTTGTCTAGGTAGGGAATGCGCTCCTTTAAGACCTCTTGGTCCTCTCAATGACCATTCTTGTAGGGACACGGGTCTCCCTGTAGTGCTCCTCTGCTGCTGTTTGGGCCACTCTTACTGGGGTCATTATCCACGGAACCAGGGTGTAGACTCCTCCACCTCCTTGATAATGGTGTACAAGGGTTTGCCCATAGTCAGTGCCATACCTGTTCCAGAGAAGCCAGTGGATGGGGGATCAAAATCTCCTCTTGGTTCCACACTGTCAGAAGCAAATCGACGTAAACAAATAGTCCTACTCGTATTTACCCACTCTGTTCCCATATTCCTGCCCAATAGTTATCCCTCAATCAACATCACTGAAACAGATAATCTGGTCATTATCTCATTGCTGTTTGTGGGAGCTTGCTGTGCGCAAATTGTCTGCTGCGTTTCCTACATTACAACAGTGACTACACTTCAAAAAGTACTTAATTGGCTGTAAAGCGCTTTGGGATGTCCTGAGGTTGTGAAAGGCGCTATATAAATGCAAGTCTTTCTTTTACTGGAACCCTCCACACTCTTCAGGCTCAGAAACTCCTCACTTGCATCTGTCGGGGTTGATGCTGGCAACATTTAGAAATAAGAAATAAGAGCAGGAGTAGGCCATACGGCCCCTCGAGCCTGCTCCGCCATTCAATAAGATCATGGCTGATCATCGACCTCAACTCCATTTTCCCGCCCGACTTCCATATCCCTAGATTCCCCATGAGTCCAAAAATCTATCGATCTCCGCCTTGAATATACTCAAAGACTCAGCATCCACAGCCCTCTGGGGCAGAGAATTCCAAAGATTCACAACCCTCTGAGTGAAGAAATTCCTCCTCATCCCGGTTGCGCCTCGTAATTCTCAGTCAAACTTACCTGAGTGTAATGTGAGTGCAAAAGCAGGAAACTTGGAGCTGCAGCGCCACTGGCCCTAATTATCATACCTTTATATCGATGGGTGGCTCGTGGGAAGGGCCAAAGAGGATGAGGGGATTTGGATAGAGTGATTTTGGAGCGGAAAACAGGTTTAAAGGGCTTCCGTCCCATTTTGCTGCCAAAAAAAGTTTCTTGCTCTAATTATACACTGAAATTACGCTGCAAACAGCAATGAAGATGTAGATCCAGTTGATTGACAGTCACGTCACGTTAGAGGTTGCTCCATTATATTCCATGTGTCACATAACATTACACTCCTATCTACAGGCACAGTACCTTTGGAATCCTGAGACCACTCACCGTTTTTAGTATACAACAGCTAACTGTGTCATGCCATGCAACGTGCAATACTTTATCAAGACCACTAATTCATGGCAATTGAATAAGTCAAATTCTGTTCATGTTTCATGGCATTCTGGGATTTTTATCAGTGTTTTGGGGACTAAATTCTGCAACTATTCACTTTTCTGCAAAAAGTGTACATCAGTGGCCTTAATTATTCTTTTATTCATAGAGCGCCCTTTATTTTATGCCTGTTCCTTTGTTTATGTATTTAATTTTATCTCTTTCCTTTGGATGCACAGAAAAATGATTTAGAAGATGTACCAGGTTAGAAATAGATACTTGATGTTTAGCAGTATGGAACGGGAGAGGCTTCATTAGATTTAGTAGCGCTGAGGTGAGGAACAGATTCTTATAAAAATGGTGGATTTCCAGAATTGCTTCCGTTATCTGTAGTTATGTATTCTCACACACACACAAACACTCACACACACACTCAAACACTCTCTCATACACACACACTCTCTCACGTTCTCACTCTCTCTCTCACACATATACTCACTCACACTCTCACACACACTCACACACACAAATACTCACACTCACACACACACACAAATACTCACTCACACACAAATACTCACACAAATACTCACACACACACGCGCACACGCGCACACACACACACACACGCTCGCTCTCACACATACACTCACTCACACATACACTCACTCACACACAAACACTCACTCACACACACACAATCACGCACACACACACTCACACTCTCTCTCACTCTCACATATACTCACTCACACTCTCACACACACTCACACTCACATACAAATACTCACTCACACACACACATACACTCACACACACATACACTCACACTCAAACACACTCTCTCTCACACACACACACACGCTCTCACTCTCTCACACACACAAACACTCTCTCACACACACAAACACTCTCTCTCACACACAAACACTCTCTCTCACACACAAATACTCACTCTCACACTCACTCACACACAAATACTCACTCTCACACACTCACACACAAATACTCACTCTCACACTCACTCACACACAAATACTCACTCTCACACACACTCACACACACAAATACTCACTCTCACACACACAACTCACCACACACACACAAATACTCACTCACACACACACAAATACTCACTCTCACACACACACACTCACTCACACACAAATACTCACTCTCACACACATACACACTCACACTCTCTCACACACTCACACATTTTTTCATATCACCTGAAAGGTTAAGCAGCACCTCAATTTCAAAATTCTCATCCTTGTTTTCAAATCCCTCCATGGCCTCGCCCCACCCTGTCTCTGAAATCTCCTTCAGCCCCACAACGCCGCCCCCCCGCCACCCCCCACCGAGATATCTGCGCTCCTCTAATTCTGCCCTCTTGAGGATCCCTGATTATAATCGCTCAACCACTGTTGCCGTGCCCCTAAGCTCTGGAATTCCCTGCCTAAACCTGTCCGCCTCGCTACCTCTCTTTCCACCTTTAAGATGCTCCTTAAAACCTACCTCTTTGATCTGCCCTAATTTATCCTTATGTGTCTCGGTGTCAAATTTTGTGTCTTAAAATACTCTTGTGCAGCGCCTCGGGACGTTTTACTACGTTAAAGGCGCTAAATAAATACAAGTTGCTGTTGTTCTTGTTGTTGTTCTCGCAGTTGTTGTCAGTAATACCCCCCCTCCGCCCCCCCCACTTTAACAGTAATACTCATGACACTAATCAACGAACAGCAGAAGTTCTCCCTGTGTCCTGGCCAACAGTCTTCTCTCAACTCACCACTGCCAAAAGCAGATTAATTAGCCATTCATCTTGGTGCTATTTGTGAGATCCTGCTGTGCACAAAATGGTTGCCGTGTTTACACAAATGACTGCAATTCACTGTGGCCCAGAAGTGAAAGCTCCTTCTTTAATACAAGGGACCTCTTTAAAGGTTGTTTTCTTTTATCCTTCTGATAGACTCCATGCCAGGTACCATTCCACAGGTGAAAAGGAAGACAGGAAAGCTGATAATGACTGCTGGGAGGCAGGACGAGGCCTACACGGGGCAGGCCGTCCAGGACGAGGCTTACAAGGGGCAGGCCGTCCAGGACGAGGCCTACAAGGGGCAGGCCATCCAGGACGAGGCCTACAAGGGGCAGGCCATCCAGGACGAGGCCTACAAGGGGCAGGCCGTCCATGACGAGGCCTACAGGGGCAGGCCGTCCAGGACGAGGCCTACACGGGCAGGCCGTCCAAGACGAGGCCTACACGGGCAGGCCGTCTAAGACGAGGCCTACACGGGTAGGCTGTCCAGGACGAGGCCTCCACGGGCAGGCCGTCCAGGACGAGGCCTCCACGGGCAGGCCGTCCAGGACGAGGCCTACACAGGCAGGCCGTCCAGGACGAGGCCTACACAGGCACGCCGTCCAGGACGAGGCCTACACAGGCACGCCGTCCAGGGCGAGGCCTACACGGGCAGGCCGTCCAGGGCGAGGCCTACACGGGCAGGCCGTCCAGGGCGAGGCCTGCCCGTGTAGGCCGTCCAATTTTCTGTTCTTGGCCCTTGTGCAACAGTTCTGCAGATTTAACATCCACACGTTCTTGCAGACAAGAAAGTTGGCAAGGATGTAACTTGCGGACGTTCGCTCGCTCTCCCCCCCCCCCCCCCCAGCAAGGTTCCCCAACTTCAAACATTACTACCGTGCCGCGCTACTCCTGGATATCATTCCGCAAAAAAAAAGGTTCTCCCCACGAAACCTTTTTTTCCAGAAAATGGAGGCGGGCGCCACCCTGCTCGGCATTCTGCACGCTTTTCTCAGAAGAGACCCCTAGATATGACCTGCAGAAATCCAAGACAGCATTGCTCACTTTGGAAATCTGGCAGGAGGCCTGAAAAGTACTGACGTGCTTCTAGCCCAGTCAGCCCTTCCTTATTTTAAAAAAAAAAATCATTCTCAGGATGTGGGCATCGCTGGCAAGGCCGGCATTTATTGCCCATCCTTAGTTGTCCTGAGTGGCCATTTTCAGGACAGTTACACGTTGGTGTGGGACTGGAGTCACATACGGGCCTGACCGGGTAAGGACGGCAGGTTCCCTTCCCTTAAAGGGCTTTGGTGAACCAGTGGAGTTTTTACGACAATCCGACAGCTTCATGGTCACTTTTACTGATACCAGCTTCTTACTTCCAGATGTTTTAAACTGAATTAAAATTCTCAAACTGCCACGATGGGATTTGAACTATCGCACCCGCCGGATTACTCGTCCAGTAACATAACCACTGCACCACAGAAGCCGAGCACCAGAGCAGACCACTGACTTCCCTGAGAATCTCAGCCCGTGTGGTTTCAACATGTTACGTGAGAACTGCTGGTTTGAAGTTTAGGAGCCCCCGACAAATAACGAACGACTACCTTTGTCTGTCGTTTCTCTCGGGCCACAGCCGAAGAACTCAAACTCACAGGAACCGCAACAAAGTCAAGTGTCTGAGGGCTGACCAGAAACAGACCATGTGCTGAAAATGGCTGCTGCTGAGGTTTGGGTCTGTGGCAGGTGAGGGCTACGGTTAGTGAACAGTCAGAGGCACAGTCTGACAGGGGGGGTATGTGAACAGTCAGAGAGCCCAACCACCCTTCCAGGGAAAAGGTGGTCGCTGTATCAGAGAGCAGATAAACAAATCTCGCCGGTCGCAGTGCACATTGCACCATTGCAGGGCACCCTTCTCATGTTTTCTCTGTTGAGTGCCACTTACACACTTACAGGGGAGGCTGGAGTGTAATTCCTGCCAGTCTTTCCAGCGATAAGTCAACATTTCCTCTACATCATCCATTTTTCCCCCTTATATACCACAGGACTGAAACTGTATCAGGAAAAACATGGAAACAAAAAAAGTGTTCCTGGAACATTTTACTAAGTTAGACAACTGATTTTTTTACAACTGATTGGGTTGCTAGGCTACTTCAGAGGACATTGAGAGTCAACCATGGAGTATGGGCTGGAGTCATGGCGTGGGCCGGCCTAGTCCCTGAAGGACATTAATGAACTAGTTGGGTTTTTACAACAATGACAGGAACCTTTATATGGACAGTTTTTCAATTGCTGATTTCAATTTTACAACTGACCATGGCAGTATTCTAGTCCAGTACCATAACCACTATGCTCCTCCAGACTTGGGTCACCCACCTGCGATCCCATGCAGAGTAAGACACATTGTACTATCTTCTACTCTAATTCATTCTTTTCCCCTTGCTTCGATGATCATTGATCTGCAGTCTGTGATGTATTAGCTGATCTTAGCTGGGGGTGGGGGTGGGAGAGTAGGGATATGTGCAAGATCACTGTGTCCAAAGGGTCAATTATTATGATCCCCAAAGTCTGTTTAAGGGAATAACCTGCGACACTGAACGAGAATATCTATTCTCACCCTGTAAATCTGTAACAGAGCACACGTGTTTTCATGTGTGGAATTGGCTCCGTGGCCTACCTCCCATTGAATGCACCAACACTTCACAATGAGGACTTGCAATACAGGTTGAGCGTCCTGAATCCGGCAACCTCGGGACCGAGGCCGAGCTGGTTTTCCCGGACTTCGGACGTGTTTCTGATGTCCGAAGTCCGGAAATATCGCAACCTGGGCTCGGGCGTTTCCGGACTTTGGACATCAGAAACACGTTCCGAGTCCGGAAATGCCTGGGCCCAGGTTGTGATATTTCCGGTTTTTGGACGTCACCCAGCTGGCGGCGGAAACGGTTTGACAGGGTGTCCGGATTCCGGAACATTTTACGGATTCCGGACGACCCTGCCACCAATTGTCCCGGAGTCCGGATTCCGGACGCTCAACCTGTATCTTCATTCCATATGGACACATGACTAGAGTCAAGCGATGAGCGAATTGTACATTCACGAGTCAGACTCTCACGAGAAGGGAAGAATCACTAGTCTTGTGATAAACCAGAGGACACAGGTTTAAGGTGATTGGCAAAAGAACCAGAGGCGACATGAGGAAACATTTTTTTTTTACACAGTGAGTTGTTGTGATCCAAAATGCACTGCCTGAAAGGATGGTGGAAGCAGATTCAATAGAAGCATTCAAAAAAGAATTGGATAAATACTTGAAGTGAAAACATTTGCAGGGCTATGGGGAAAGAGCGGGGGAGTGGGACTGATTGCATAGCTCTACCAAAGAGCCGGCACAGGCACAATGGGCCGAATGGCCTCCTTCTGTGCTGCATCATTCCATGACTCACAATAGTTGATGAGGCTGTTCCTCTGATCCTGATGGTTGCTAGTTAGAGAAGCACTGGTGGAATGTAGGAACAGGATCCCTGCTCACTCTTCCCCCTTCAGGTTAGTGCATAGCCCAGGGAGATCAAGAAAGGGAAAGTACCTTTAAAAAAAATGGAAGAGGCAATTTTGTGATCGTACTGGGAAGAGTAATAAGGTGAGTGACTGCTTCCAGTTCAGAATAGCTTGTGCTATTCTGATGATATCATAGATACATAGAAACTTACAGCACAGAAGGAGGCCATTCAGCCCGTCATGCCTGTGCTGGCTCATTGAAAGAGCCGCCATACTTAGTCCCACATCCCCACTTTTTGTCCCTAACCCTGTAAGTTCCTCATCCTCGACTACCTGTCCAACTCCCTTTAAAAATTATTTATGGAATCAGCTTCCACCACCTTTTCAGGTAGAGCGTTCCCGATCCCAACAACTCTGAGTGAAAACAATTCTCCTCATCTCCCCTCCAGATCTTTTGCCAATGATTTTGAATCAATGACCTCTGTTTATTGACCCACTCGCCAGAGGGAATAGTTTTTTCTCTATCTACTCTATCAAATCCTCTCATCCTCTTGAAAACCTCCATCAGGTTGCCTCTTAACCTTCTCTGTTCCAAGGAGAAGAGTCTTAACTTTTCCAACCTCTCCTCATAACTGAAGTCCCTCATCCCTGGTAACATCCTGGTAAATCTCCTCTGTACCCTTTCTAAGGCCTTTACATCTTTCCTGAAGTGTGGTGCCCAGAATTGTCCACAATACTCCAACTGAGGCCTAACCAGTGATTTGTTACAAAATGATTGCTGTTTTTGTGATTCTAAAGGGACTAGATAATGTAGACCATGACAAGCTATTTCACCTTGTCCAGAACAGTAGAACCAAAGGACACGGCCTGTGCTTGAATAAGGGTAAATTCAAAACTACTCTGCGGAAACATTGACCTCGATTTTAACCCCTCCCCCCCGATTTTAATATTTACGACGGTGATTCAGGATCTGGACACGGTTCCCGCTAAAAACAGACGGGGGCCTACTTAAGATTCAAAAGTCGTGGCCCGGTGATGTAATCGGTGCCGCAACGTAAACTTAAAGTCCACACAGGGTGGGTCCTGCGCTGTCTGTTGCCCGGCAACAGCAACAAGGTGGGAGAAGCCGACTGGCCAGAAGAGACCCAGGTAGGTTTTAAAACTTTGCCTGTTCTGGAGCTCCTTGTGGGCCAGGAGGAGTAGAAGGCTCCCACCCACCCACCCTGGCCTCCCCAATCTTCAGGGAATCCCCAGCATCCCACAATCTTCGGGGATTCCCCAGCACCAGCCTAACCGACTGCTGCATTAAAATAAAACAGGGCCTCCCTCTCCCACAATGATTTGAGGGAATCCCCTCCAGCCACTGACTGCCGGGGATCGTGGCAGTGGCCAAATTTCCACTCCCGCCAGGTAGGCAGTCCGTCTGGCTGTTGGTCGGGAGTCTGCCGTGATTTATTTAAATGAGGATACATTATATGAGTAATTTGCGACATGACATTTGGTGAGAGTAGTGTGCTTGGGAGGAACGGGTGACTTTGAACCTATAGTTCCCAAACCTTTCCAACTGTGGGGTTTTCCGTTATAGGATAAACACTTACGAGCAGAGTCTTTGAATATTTTTACGGCAGAGGTAGATAGATTCTTGATAAGCAAGGGGGTGAAAGGTTATCGGGAGTAGGCGGGAATGTGGAGTAATGAGATCAGCTATGATCTTACTGAATGGCGGAGCAGGCTCGAGGGGCCGAGTGGCCTACTCCTGCTCCTATTTCGTATGTTCATATGTAAGTCTCACTGTGAGAAGAGAGAGTCTATGTACCAGGAATGAGAGTACTAGGCGCAGGAGACAAACATTTACAAGTTTATTAAGGGTTAAATGAACATTCTCACAGACAACACATGGTGACGGTTTGCTGTAGAAGATCCACGTGTTAGTCGTTGAGTTCAACTTTCTCTTCCTTTTGCTCCACCTTCTAACCTCTTGTTACAGTCTCACCCTTTTTATATATTTCAAACAATATTACTTCAGATACACTCCCTGGCCGTTATACACTCTGCACCAGTCATTACCAAGAGGTTCCAGGGTCTAGCAGGAGCTGCTGGTGTTTAGATGAAGTAAAGCATAGATTGTGCCCTATTCTAGCTATACTACAGGTAAGCATGCATCTGTCGCTAAGCGTGCAGATCGAAATGTAATCGACGTGTTGTTTAACCTCGAGATCAGGCTGCTTATGAAGACTGTCCCGTCGTGGTCAAAAAAGTTCTGCAGGTTTTTAAACTTAGGGGCTTAATACAAAATGGATTCCTCACTTGCTCTCGATCCCTTAACACTGTCTAAGAAATATGTTCTGTAGAAGATATTTTCACCCCTCTCAATCTTTACTGTTTTCTAAATATTTGTATCATCAGTAACTTGTGTGCTTCTGTGTAATATTTTACTTGTAAATAAATGAGACTATTGGTTTTAGACTGAAGATAATAGTCTGGCAGTGTGATCTTTACCAACTTCTGTAGCAGGCAGGAGACTGTGCTGGGCATCCCACGTGGTTTTTAGTGAGTTAAACCGTAATCAGAGGGTTATTGTTAGTCCTGTGGTGCTCTGTACTATTCAGAACATGCACAAGAGACTCGATCTGCTTATGGACGCAGCCCTTCTCCTGTATTATTTGTCAAAGTGCAAAAAGAGACTTCTCTTTTCAGAGAACTGATGCAGCATTATTCCACCATTCAATGACCGTTATAGGATAAACACTTACGAGCCGAGTCAAAAAAAATAATAATGGGATATTGACCTTGAAGTCAAATGCTTTGAAAGAGCAACATACAACACATCTGTCGGTCAGTCTGTGCTGTGCAGTGGACCTGTCGAAGCTACATGAGGTGACAGAGACACATTGGAAGAATCTTATCTGATCCAAAGGGCTCTATTTCGACACTGGGCGACAAATCTTCAGTGCAGGCCAACAACAAATAATTCATATCACACACACTGTAGTGGTAACCTTATGGAAGATGATTAAATTCCCTTCACAGATGTAATCTTGCGTAACACTCTAACATTGATGTACGACGGCCCAACATTTATCAGAGATCAGCACGAGAAGCCAAAAAACCCCATCCTGAACAAAATATAGTTGGAATATTTGTGTAGCTCCACATGTCTAACCAGGGCACCAGCAACACAAACACACTCTGCAGACAAGACATTTTCTGTATTGCAACAAAATAATTTAAAATTAACGGAATATAAACAAACACAGAAATAGTACTCAGTTTTTTTTTTAAGTAAAAGCAAAGCTATCAACGGGC
This sequence comes from Squalus acanthias, assembly GCA_030390025.1. Lineage (NCBI taxonomy): Eukaryota > Metazoa > Chordata > Chondrichthyes > Squaliformes > Squalidae > Squalus > Squalus acanthias. The sequence continues at coordinate 120,490,608 of CM059433.1, forward strand.
ACCAGGGAAAACTTAAATCCACATTAGGATTTATTAGGAGAGGTTTATGATCAGAAAGAGGAGTCCGATTCCTGATTCCCATTGGCTCTGCGGTGGAACCATACCCAGAACGTTAACCTATTCTTCCTCTTTCGGATGCCGACTGACCTGGTGTGTATTTCCAGCTTTTTATTCTTATTTCAGATCTCCAGTGTTGCTGTGTTTTTTTCATCTCCTCTTTAAGCACACAAGGCTGTTTACTACTAAGACTATAAAAATATGCAGGGGAGACGTTAGGACAATTGCACGAGGCCCTGAGCCAGTCAGGGGCCCGGAGTTGATCCAGTGAAAGGAAAGAAAGACTTGAATTTATATAGCGCCTTTCACGACCACCGGACGTCTCAAAGCGCTTTACAGCCAATGAAGTACTTTTGAAGTGTAGTCGCTGTTGTAATGTGGGAAACGCGGCAACCAATTTGCGCACAGCAAGCTCCCACAAGCAGCAATGTGATAATGACCAGATCATCTGTTTTTGTTATGTGGATTGAGGGATAAATATTGAGCAGGACACCGGGGATAACTCCCCTGCTCTTCTTCAAAATAGTGCCTTGGGAACTTTTACGTCCACCTGAGAAAGCAAATGGGCCTCGGTTTAACGTCTCATCCGAAAGACGGCACCTCTGACAGTGCAGCACTCCCTCAGCACTGCACTGGAGTGTCAGCCTAGCATTTTTGTGCTCAAGTCCCTGGAGTGGGACTTGAACCCACAACCTTCTGAATCAGAGGCGAGGGTGCTACCCACTGAGCCACAGCTGAGGGTAGGGTGGACCACCACAGTCTACCGAGACCATTGCTAAAGCGCCCTACTTCAGCCGGTTTGGCGGCAGCTCTTCCTCGTCACTCTGTCCCTCGGGGTCTGGTACCACCCCCGAACCTGGTGCCGTTCACGCCAATTGGCTCCAAGATCTAAGTCCTCGGAAAGATGCGGCCAAATGACCCTTCCCTCCGCACATCACAGTGCTTCAAGAGTAATATATTTGGATTTCCAAAAAGCCTTCAATAAGGTACCGCATAGTAGACTCATGATTAAAGCCAGAACATGCGGTGTCAGGGGACAAGTAGCAGGATAGACAGCAAGCTGGCTACAAAACAGAAAACAGAGATTAGAGGTTAAAGGTGGTTACTCAGACTGACAAAAGGTGGGAAGTGGTGTTCCACAAGGATCGGTGCTGGGACCACTGTTGTTCACCATTTACATAAACGATTTGGACTCGGGAATTAGAAGAACAATTTCAAAATTTGCGGATGACACCAAATTGGGGGTTATAGTTAATGCCAAGGAGGACTGTGACAAACTACAGGAAGACATTAATAAACTTGCAGAATGGGCATGTAACTGGCAAATGAACTTCAATATAGATAAGTACGAGGTAATATGTTTTGGTAGGAAGAATAAGGAGGCCGTGTACTCCTTGAAAAATAAGTATGTAAATGGGGTAGAGTAACAGAGGGGTCTGGGGCTACAGATACACAGATCACTAAAAGTAGTGACGCAGGTTAATAAGGCCATAAAAAAGCAAATGAAGTACTGGGGTTCATGTCTAGAGGGATAGAATTAAATAGCAGAGAATTTGTGTTAAACTTGTAGCAAACCTTGGTGAGACCACACGGAGTATTGTGCACAGTTCTGGTCTCCATATTGTAAAAAGGATATAGTGGCACTAAAGAAGGTGCAAAAAAGAATTACTAGAATGATACCAGAACTGAGAGATTATACCTATCAGGAAAGATTAAACAGGCTGGGGCTCTTATCTCTAGAAAAGTGAAGACTGAGGGGTGACCTGATAGAGGTCGTCAAGATTATGAAAGGGATTGATAGCTTAGACATAGAGAAGATGTTTCCACTTGCTGGTGAGACCAGAACTAGGGGCCATAAATATAAGATAGTCACTAATAAATCCAATAGGGAATTCAGAAGAAACTTCTTTACCCAGAGAGTAGTTAGGATGTGGTACTTGCTACCACAGGGAGTGGTTGAGGCAAATAGCATAGATGCATTTAAGGGGAAGCTAGATAAGCACATGAGAGAGAAGAGAATAGAGGGTTATGGTGATGGGGTTAGATGAAGAGGGGTGTGGAGCATAAACACTGGTATGGACCTGTTGGGCTGAATGGCCTGTTTCTGTGCTATAAATACTTAGTAATACTTTATAATGCTTTGTAGCGTCAGAAAGTAACTTCATTCACCTCCTGGGGCCTTGCACTGTCCTGTCTGGTGGAACATTACCTGATATCTACAATGTTCTCACACCATGGGGAGGTGGGTCTCCATTTGTGCAGATAGGGAATGTTCTACTATAACATTTCATTTCATTAGTTTGTTTATTTCAATGGAATACAATCTGAATGCACACGGCTACTCTCTGAGAAAAATATAATGCTGTCATTGGTTTTTTTACATTTTTGGCCAACCCCTTGCCCCCCTCCTCTCCTGACCGTTGTTGGATTCCGGTTGCATGGATTCCATGTGCCCTCTGGGACCTCACCAAAGTGGTCATTCTTCATGTGAGAGCTTGGTCAGTAAATGTGGGATCACAGCCCGGCCCAGCCCACCTCGGCCCAGCCCACCTCGGCCCAGCCCAGCCTGGCCCATTCTGTCTTAACCTGATATACACAGACTTTCCAGCAAGGATCACTGGACAGGATCGGGATCAGGAGCAGGAGCAGGAACCCCGGCTGACACTCTCCTTTCCCCCTTCCACCCAACCCACCCGGGCACTGAGGATAATTGCAGCGCACAGACCAGTAATCAAACCTCGGACCTTTTGGTCCATATGGTTCAGTATCACGGCGTGGGATGCATATACCCATTTTGTTTATGCTTTAAATAATACAAATCTCACAGATTCATGCTTTATTGTTATGGACTTTGGCACAAGGAAACACACTGAGGTAGGTCTTGACTTTGCGCGATAGTGTAAAACATGTAATAGTGAATCACCAGCCCCTTTTACGTCTCTCTCGATTTGTATTTCCTTTGACCATGGAAATAAAAATCAGGAGAGATATAAAACGGGCTGCCGACTCGCTATCACCTGTTTTACACTATCGCACAAAGTCAAGATTTAATGGAGTATTGAAGGAACAACTATATATAATACTGAAGGAACGACAATTATTTTTTGTTGCACAAGGTAGAGCTTCAAAGGAATGTCTGTGCGGTCACGCTGTGTCTATATGGATTCTTTGAGCTCCAAAATAAAAAATAGAATCTAATTAGTTTATTTATTTCCATCTATAGCTTAGCATTTTGTCACCGGTTTTTATTTTAAATTTTCTCCAATTAAATATTGGGAAGACCGAAGCCATTGTCTTCGGTCTCCGCCACAAACTCCGTTCCCTAGCCACTGACTCCATCCCTCTCCCGAGCATTTGTCTGAGGCTGAACCACACTGTTCGCAACCTTGGTGTCATATTTGACCCATAAATGAGCTTCCGACCACATACATGCGGTATAACTAAGACTGCCTACTTCCACCTCCATAACATCGCCCGACTCCGCCCCTGCCTCAGCTCATCCGCTGCTGAAACCCTCATCCATGCCTTTGTTAGCTCTAGACTTGACTATTCCAATGCACTCCTGGCTGGCCTCCCACATTCTACCCTAATTAAACTTGAGCTCATCCAAAACCCGGCTGCCCATGTCCTAACTCGCACCAAGTCCCGTTCGCCCATCACCCCTGTGCTCGCTGACCTACATTGGCTCCCGGTTGAGCAGCGCTTCGATTTCAAAATTCTCATCCTTGTTTTCAAATCCCTCCATGGCCTCGCTCCTTCCTATCTCTGTAATCTCCTTCAGCCCCACAACCCCCCGAGATATCTGCGCTCCTTTAATTCTGGCCTCTTGAGCATCCCTGATTTTAATCGCTCAACCATTGGTGGCCGTGCCTTCAGCTGCCTAGGCCCTATGCTCTGGAATTCCCTCCCTAAACCTCGCCGCCTCTCTACTTCTTTTTCCTACCTTTAAGAGGCTCTTTAAATCCTACCTCTTTGCCCAAGGTTTTGGTCACCTGCCCTAATTTCTTATGTTGCTTGGTGTCAAATTTTTGTCTTCTGATACTCCTGTGAAGCGCCTTGGGACATTTTACTACGTTAAAGGCGCTATATAAATACAAGTTGTTGTTGTTGTTGTTTGTATTACCGATTACAAACCTGCCTTTTCATCGCCATACATGTGTGGATTTGATTTACGAACATACAAAAATGATGGAACAGGAAAGGACCAGCTGGTCGACCAGGTCAGCCTCACAGTCGTGATGCTGGTGCATCATGACTAGGCACTTCCTAACCCCCCTCCCTTCCCCCACAGCCATGTCATCTCCTGGGAGAAGCAAAAATACAGTACAATTTAAACCAGAGCCAATGAGGAGGGGGACAGCTCTGGAGAATTTCCTCTCCGACCCCCTCAGGCCATCGAAACCAGTACACATCAACAACAACAACTTGTATTTGTATAGCGCCGTTAACGTAGCAAAATGTCCCGAGGTGCTTCACAGGAGTATTTTAAGTCAAAAAATTTGACACCGATCCACATAAGGATAAATTAGGGCAGATGACCAAAAGCTTGGTCAAAGAGGTAGGTTTTAAGGAGCGTCTTAAAAGGAGGAAAGAGAGGTGGCGAGGCGGAGAGGTTTAGGCCGGGAATTCCAGAGTTTAGGGCCTAGGCAACAGAAGGCACTGTCTACCTTAACTGTTAATCCACTAGATTAAGTAGTATTGTTGTTTAGTAAAATGTAGAGACCCCCCCCTCCCCTCCCCTCCAAACCACAGGGTTCCTCACAGGGCAATCACCACCCCTGGAATCAGGAAAATGAGCCAGTGTCACCACTTGGAGGGCCCTGGCCTATTTTCCCCACCAGTGGGAAGGGACAGATGAGAAAGTTAAACAAACTCCAGGATAGGCGGCAATTTGACTCCCTATTAAGATCTAGTCTGTCAGTCAAGAGTGACGGACACTCGATTTGGTTTAAAAACGTAACCAGTTTAAAAAAAAATCTGATGCTTTGACTCTTGAAATAACCAGAGCTTCTTGTGCTTAAAATGGGGTTTCGGGTTAGCTTTCACCTTAAAGCTCACTCCTGACATTCAGCGGGCCTGTTGGTGCCAATACACATTCTCCGCGAGTAATAATAATATAATTCAATAAAATATAATGGAGAAGAGTTTTAACCAAGGCTCCAGCAGCCTGACGGGCTGGAGTTGGGGGCCACTCCGTGTCCTACCTTGCATTGAAGTGGCAGTGAAGGTGGCGCTGATCGGCCCGGAGTTTGGTGCTGTTACCAGAAGGAGGAAGATTCCGCAGCAAAGCCGCCTCAATTCGCTCTATGCAAATCTGCTCGCCCGAAAATCCCTAGCGACCAAAGCTCAGGCACACAGAGAATTACTGGAACCCAGATCCTCGTAAACGGACCTTCCGTTTCCTCATTTAGGAATTAGTCACACTTCTTGTGTACGTGTCGGGAGCACCCCAAAAACTTTCTGTCAAGCTCTCTTCCTGCTTTCCTCCTCGTTCCGCCCTGGGAGCAAGACAAGCACACACACACACACAGCGCTCCGGATTTTTCTTCTAACACAAAAAGCTGATATAATCGAAGCAGAACCCCTTCCAACCAGAGGTCAAAAGGTTTTGTATCGCTGGAGAAATACTCGGTTAACTGATAAATTCTCACATATACACATAGAAAAATATAGACAGATAGATATAGACAGATAACAGACACACATATAGACACAGACAGATAGATAGACACAGACAGAGAGACAGATAGACACAGATAGATGGACACACACAGATATAGACACAGACAGAGAGATAGATAGATACAGACAGATAGACAAATAGATAGACACAGACTGATAGACACAGACAGATAGACACAGACAGACAGAGAGAGATACAGACAGATAGATACAGAGAGAGAGACACATAGATAGACACAGACAGATAGATACAGAAAGATAGACACAGACAGACAGACACAGACAGAGAGATAGATAGATACAGACAAATAGACACAGACAGGGATAGATACAGACAGATAGACACAGACAGGGATAGATACAGACAGATAGACACAGACAGAGAGATAGATAGATACAGACAGATAGACACAGACAGAGAGATAGATAGATAGATACAGACAGAGATATAGACAGAGGGATAGATACAGACAGATAGACACAGACAAATAGACACAGACAGAGAGATAGATAGATACAGACAGAGATATAGACAGAGGGATAGATACAGACAGATAGACACAGACAGATAGACACAGACAGATAGACACAGACAGAGAGATAGATAGAGGGTTAGATACAGACAGACACAGACAGATAGACACAGACAGAGGGATAGATACAGACAGAGGGATAGATACAGACAAATAGACACAGACAAATAGACACAGACAGAGAGATAGATAGATACAGACAGAGAGATATAGACAGGGATAGATACAGACAGATAGACACAGACAGATAGACACAGACAGATAGACACAGACAGAGAGATAGATAGATACAGACAGAGATATATAGACAGGGATAGATACAGACAAATAGACACAGACAGATAGACACAGACAGAGAGATAGATAGATACAGACAGAGATATAGACAGAGGGATAGATACAGACAGATAGACACAGACAGATAGACACAGACAGAGAGATAGATAGATACAGACAGAGAGATATAGACAGGGATATATACAGACAGATAGACACAGACAGAGGGATAGATACAGACAAATAGACACAGACAGATAGACACAGACAGAGAGATAGATAGATACAGACAGAGATATAGACAGGGATAGATACAGACAGATAGACACAGACAGATAGACACAGACAGATAGACACAGACAGAGAGATAGATAGATACAGACAGAGATATAGACAGAGGGTTAGATACAGACAGACACAGACAGATAGACACAGACAGAGGGATAGATACAGACAAATAGACACCGACAGATAGACACAGACAGAGAGATAGATATATACAGACAGATAGACACAGACAGAGGGATAGATACAGACAAATAGACACAGACAGAGAGATAGATAGATACAGACAGAGAGATATAGACAGGGATAGATACAGACAGATAGACACAGACAGATAGACACAGACAGATAGACACAGACAGAGAGATAGATAGATACAGACAGAGAGATATAGACAGGGATAGATACAGACAGATAGACACAGACAGATAGACACAGACAGAGAGATAGATAGATACAGACAGAGATATATAGACAGGGATAGATACAGACAAATAGACACAGACAGATAGACACAGACAGAGAGATAGATAGATACAGACAGAGATATAGACAGAGGGATAGATACAGACAGATAGACACAGACAGAGAGACACAGACAGAGGGATAGATACAGACAAATAGACACAGACAGATAGAAACAGACAGAGGGATAGATAGATACAGACAGAGATATAGACAGAGGGATAGATACAGACAAATAGACACAGACAGATTAGCACAGACAGAGAGATAGATATATACAGACAGATAGACACAAACAGAGGGATAGATACAGACAAATAGACACAGACAAATAGACACAGACAGAGAGATAGATAGATACAGACAGAGAGATATAGACAGGGATAGATACAGACAGATAGACACAGACAGATAGACACAGACAGAGAGATAGATAGATACAGACAGAGATATAGACAGACACAGACAGATAGACACAGACAGAGGGATAGATACAGACAAATAGACACAGACAGAGGGATAGATACAGACAAATAGACACAGACAGAGAGATAGATAGATACAGACAGAGAGATATAGACAGGGATAGATACAGACAAATAGACACAGACAGATAGACACAGACAGAGAGATAGATAGATACAGACAGAGAGATATAGACAGAGGGATAGATACAGACAGATAGACACAGACAGATAGAAACAGACAGAGGGATAGATACAGACAAATAGACACAGACAAATAGACACAGACAGAGAGATAGATAGACACAGACAGAGAGATAGATATATACAGACAGAGAGATATAGACAGGGATAGATACAGACAGATAGACACAGACAGAGAGACACAGACAGATAGACACAGACAGAGAGACACAGACAGAGGGATAGATACAGACAAATAGACACAGACAGATAGACACAGACAGAGAGATAGATAGATACAGACAGAGAGATATAGACAGAGGGATAGATACAGACAGATAGACACAGATAGATAGACACAGACAGATAGAAAGATAGACACAGACAGATAGACAGACAGACAATGATAGATAGGACACATGGATAAGATGCACACATAGACCAATCAATCTCCCTGGTACAAAAAAAGAACACATTGGAAATACTGTACTCAGCAGGTCAGTCAGCATCTATGGAGAGAACAAGCAAGTTAAGGTTTCAGGTGGCGATATTTCTTCAAAACTGAAGTTATTGGAATCTGTTATTCGGGACAGAGTGACTGAGCAACTTGGATAAATATGATAGCAAAATACTGCGGATGCTGGAAATTAACACCTCCTCTTGCCTTGATCATCTCTTAATGTCTCTCAATGTCTCTTAATCTCTCCTTTTGTTCTTTCATCCCCTCCCCCTTTTCCCAGCTTTATCCTTGCTTTAAATCTATTTAATTTCCTGCTTTTTTCCAGTTCTGATGAAAGGTCTTCGACCTGAAACGTTAACTCTGTTTCTCTCTCCACGGATGCTGCCTGGCCTGCTGAGTTTTTCCAGCGCTTTCTGTTGGATAAATATGAACTGATTAGAGAGAGCCAGCATGGATTTGTAAAGGGCAAGTCATGAATAATGAACCTAGTTGAATTTTTTGAGGAGGTAACTAACGTGGTAGATAAAGGAGTGTCGAAAGATGTTATTTATATGGACTTCCAGAAGGCATTCGATAAGGTTCCATATAAGAGACGGTTAACAAAAATGAGAGCGCATGGAATTGGAGGCAACCTATTGACATAGATAGAGAATTGGTTGGGAGGTAGAAGACAGAGAGTGGGGGTAATGAATATGTACTCAAATTGGCAGGGTGTGACTAGTGGTGTCCCCTAGGGAACTGTACTGGGGCCACAACTTTTCACTATATTTATAAATGATGAAGGAATAGAGAGCTGTATATCTAAGTTTGCTGATGACACCAAGTTAGGTGTCATAGTAAATAGTGTAGATGGGAGCAGAAAGATATTGATAGATTGAGTGAGTGGGCAAAACTGTGGCAGATGGAGTTCAATGTGGGGAAGTGCAAGGACATCCACTTTGGACCTTTCATGGCCTTTACCTCGAGGGGGCTGGAATATATTGGGTGGAAGTTATGTTACAGTTATATAAACCTTTGGTTAGACCCCCATTTAGATTACTGCGTTCAGTTCTGGGCACCGCACCTCAGATAGGGTATACTGGCCTTGGAGGGGGTGCAATGCAGATTCACCTGAATGATACCAGGGCTAAAAGGGTTAAATTATGAGAACAGGTTGCATACATAGACCACGCTTGTATTCCCTCAAGTATAGACGATTAAGAGGTATTTAAGATGATTAAAGGAGTTGATAGGGTAGAGAGAGGGAAACTATTTCCTCTGGTGGCGGTGTCCAGAACAAGGCGGCGTAAGCTTCAAATTAGAGCTGGACCATTCAGGGGTGATGTCAGGAAGCAATTGTTCACACAAAGGGTAGTGGAAATCTGGAACTCTCTCCCCCAAAAAGCTGTTGAGGCTGGGGGTCAACTGAACATTTCAAAGCTGAGATTGATAGATCTTTGTTAGGCAAGGGGATTAAGAGTTATGGAACCAAGGCAGGTAGATGGAGTTAAGATACAGATCAGCCATGATCTAATTCAATGGCAGACAGGCTCGAGGGGCTGAATGGCCTCCTCCTGTTCCTACAACTGTCCTTGCTGTTGAGGATCCTGCCATTGGGTCACAACCTCACACTGCTTCATCTTTTCTGCTTTCACATTCTTGTGGAGAGAAAAAGACCGAGAAATGCAATGCTTTTCCTGCTATCAACCTTTTCCTTGCCGTTCTGTTCTCCTCAGAGAGTGAGTGTCAGATTTTCTGTTTTGATCGTTGAATATTAGCACTTGTTCTGCGCAAACTAACTATGGCTGCAGAACCTTCCACATCTCCTTCCTCATCCCCTCAGCTGGCTGAGATCCCAATTGTCTCTTCAACCTGCTGGGCTCATGGAACCAAAGTCTGCCATTCTCCTGCAGCTTGTCATTCCCGTGCACTATGAGCAAATTGTTCCTGCATAAGAACAGAATTCTTGCACTTCCAGCAGTGTGGGACTCGAGTTCTGATTTTATGGTATGGGGCATTCAATCCAAAAAAAATATTGAGAGTAAAAACCCCAAAATGTAAAGAAAAAGGGCACGGAATGAGCTACTTGGTTCATTGAGCAACATCTCCCAGGTGAGCTGACAAGGTTCGCAGCTGAGTTATGGTCGGCCCTCCTAGTCTGTCAGAACGATAATGATATCTTGATCAGGTCTTAGCATGGATCATTGGAGCGATGTGTTATTCTTATGAGCTCCTAAAGCTCACTAGACTGAGAAGCAGATCCTGAATCCCAATGGGACACACTGAATGTGTCACATTGTGTATCTGGACCTTAATTAAGTAATTAAAATAATAAAAACCCGAATGTAAAATTCTGATTTTTTTTATATAGAGAACTACACTGATGCAGGAATGAAAAGTGGTTCCAGTGATATCGCTGTGAAACTTTCTTTTTCACAGTGCTATTTGTTCTATTGAACATCATACCCATCCGTATTACATTAAGAGCTTTGTGACTGCATACCCTTCCTGGTGTCATCCTGACCTCTTGTGCTGGCTCTCCCTCCCTCCCCCACCCCTCAGCCTGTTGCGTGTTTGCTCCCAATCTTCTCCGGCTACGTGGCAGCTTCTTTCTAAAGTGCCGGTGCGAGAACCAGACCGAAAAGTGCGATAAGCACTTCAAAAAGAAATCGTTGATTTGCTCTCGAAGACAGTGGGCAACAGGCGAAGGCAGAGGGGAGGGGGGCAACGGGTCGGGCCCAGGGACAGCCAATGGAAGGAGTGCCAGTGGCGGCAGGACTGGCGCCCCAGGCAAGGGACAGCAAGGGAGTGAGGTGGTGATCGGCCCGGCCAGGGAGAATTTTTTTATTTTATTCATTTATGGGATGTGGGCATCGCTGGCAAGGCCAGCATTTATTGCCCATCCCTAATTGACCTTGAGAAGGTGGTGGTGAGCCGCCTTCTGGAACTGCTGCAGGCCGTGTGGTCATGGTACTCCCACAGTGCTGTTAGGGAGTTCGTTCCAGGATTTTGACCCAGCAACGATGAAGGAACGGCGATATATTTCCAAGTCAGGATGGTGTGTGACTTGGAGGGGAACTTGGACGTGGTGGTATTCACCATGCGCCTGCTGCCCTTGTCCTTCTAGGTGGAAGAGGTCGCGGGTTTGGGAGGTGCTGCCGAAGAAGCCTTGGTGAGTTGCTGCAGTGCATCTTGTAGATGGTGCACACTGCAGCCACGGTACGCCGGTGGTGGAGGGAGTGAATGTTTAAGGTGGTGGATGGGGTGCCAATCAAGCAGGCTGCCTTGTCCTGGATGGTGTCGAGCTTCTTGAGTGTTGTTGGAACTGCACTCATCCAGGCAAGTGGAGAGTATTCCATCACACTCCTTACTTGTGCCTTGTAGATGGTGGATAGGCTTTGGGGAGTCAGGAGGTGAGACACTTGCCGCAGAATACCTAGCCTCTGACCTGCTCTTGTTGCCACAGTATTTATGTAGCTGGTCCAGTTAAGTTTCTGGTCAATGGTGACCCCCAGGATGTTGATGGTGGGGGATTTGGCGATGGTTGAATGTCAAGGGGAGGTGGTTAGACTCTCGCCTGTTGGAGATAGTAATTGCCTGGCACTTCTGTGGCGTGAATGTTACCTGCCACTTATCAGCCCAAGCCTGAACATCGTCCAGGTCTTGTTGCATGTTGGCATGGACTGCACCATTATCTGAGGAGTTGTGAATGGCGCTGAACACTGTGCGGTCATCAGTGAACGTCCCTATTTCTGACCTTAAGTTGGAAGGAAGGTCACTGATGAAGCAGCTGAAGATGGTTGGGCCTAAGGACACTGCCCTGAGGAACTCCTGCAGCGATGTCCTGGGGCTATGATGATTGACCTTCAACCACCACAACCATCTTCCTTTGTGCTAGGTATGACTCCAGTCAGTGGAGCGTTTTCACCCTGACTTCATTGACTTCAGTTTTACTAGGGCTCCTTGATGCCACACTTGGTCAAATGCTGTCTTGATGTCAAGGGCAGTTACTCTCACCTCACCTCTGGAATTCAGCTCCTTTGTCAATGTTTGGACCAAGGCTGTAATGAGGTCTGGAGCCGAGTGGTCTTGGCGGAACCCAAACTGGGCATCAGTGAGCAGGTTATTGGTGAGTAAGAGCCGCTTGATAGCGCTGTCGATGACACCTTCCATCACTTTGCTGATGATTGAGAGTAGATTGATGGGGCGGTAATTGGCCAGGTTGGATTTGTCCTGCTTTTTGTGGACAGGTCATACCTGGGCAGTTTTCCACATTGTTGGATAGATGCCAGTATTGTAGCTGTACTGGAACAGCTTGGCTAGAGGCGCGGCTAGTTTTGGAGCACAAGTCTTCAGCACGATAGCCGGGATGTTGTCGGGGCCTACAGCCTTTGCTGTATCCAGTGCTCTCAGCCATTTCTTGATATCACGTGGAGTGAATCAAATTGGCTGAAGACTGGCTTCTCTGGTGGTGGGGACCTCAGAAGTAGGCCGATATGGATCATCCACTCGGCACTTCTGTGTGAAGATGGGACTTTGTCTCCACAATGACTGTGCGGTGGTCACTGCTACCAATGCTCTCATGGACAGATGCATCTGTGACAGGGACAGAACCCAGGGATGGTGATGGAGGAGTTTGGGACATTGGCTGAAAGGTATGATTCTGTGAGTGTGAGTATGACTACTATGCAACAGCCTGATATAGTCCCCAGATGTTGGTGAGGAGGACTTTGCAGGGTCGACTGGGCTGGGTGTGTCGTTGCCGTGTCCGTAGCCGGTGCCGAGTGGTCCGTCCGGTTTGTTTCTTATTATTTTGTTTCGTAGTGGTTTGTTACAACTGAGTGGCTTGCTAGGCCATTTCAGAGGGTAGTTAAGAGTCAACTACATTTTTGTGGGTCTGGAGTCACATATAGGCCAGACCAGGTAAGGACGGCAGATTTCCTTCCCTAAAGGACATTAGTGAACCAGATGGGTTTTTACGACAATCCGATAGTTTCATGGTTACCATTACTGATACTAGCTTTTTATTCCAGATTTATTTAATTAATTGAATTTAAATTCCCCAGCTGCCGTGGTGGGATTTGAACTCACGTCTCTGGATCATTGGTCCAGGCCTCAGGATTAGGAGGTATGATCAGTAAGTTCGCAGATGGCATGAAAATTGGTGGAGTGGTAAATAGTGAGGAGGGAAGCCTCAGGCTACAGGATGATATAGACGGGTTGGTCAGATGGGCAGAACAGTGGCAAATGGAATTTAACCCTGAAAAGTGTGAGGTGATGCATTTTGGGAGGACTAACAAGGCAAGGGAATACACAATGAATGGTAGGACCCTAGGAAGGACAGAGGATCAGAGGGACCTTGGTGTGCATGTACATAGATCCCTGAAGGCAGTAGGACAGGTAGATAAGGTGGTTAAAAAGGTATATGGGATACTTGCCTTCATTAGCCGAGGCATAGAATATAAGAGCAGGGAGGTTATGATGGAGCTGTACAAAACGCTAGTTAGGCCACAGCTGGAATACTGTGTGCAGTTCTGGTCGCCACACTATAGGAAGGATGTGATTGCATTGGAGAGGGTGCAGAGGAGATTCACCAGGATGTTACCTGGGCTGGAGCGCTTCAGCTATGAAGAGAGACTGGACAGGCTGGGGTTATTTTCCTTAGAGCAGAGAAGGCTGAGGGGGGACCTGATTGAGGTGTACAAAATTATGAGGGGCATAGATAGGGTAGATAGAAAGGAACTTTTCCCCTTAGTAGAGGGGTCAATAACCAGGGGGCATAGTTTCAAGGTAAGGGGCAGGAGGTTTAGAGGGGATTTGAGGAAAAACTATTTCACCCAGAGGGTGGTTGGAATCTGGAACTCACTGCCTGAAAGGGTGATAGAGGCAGGAACCCTCACAACATTCAAGAAGCATTTAGATGAGCACTTGAAACGCCATAGCACACAAGGCTACGGACCAAGTGCTGGTAAATGGGATTAGAATAGACAGGGCTTGATGGCCGTCGTGGACACGATGGGCCGAAGGGCCTCTTTCTTAGCTGTATAACTCTATGGGGTAAAAATGCAGTTGGTTGCGCCTCCCGTTAGCGCCTTAAGAGGGCGCTAATGGGGCGCAAAGCCGCTAACGCCCGGGCGCAGCGATGTTTGCGCCGCTCGGGAACTTAACTAGACATTGTGCGGCGGCACTAAACCTTACCGCCGCGACCACCTGCGCGCGCAGATTGTGACGTCATTCCATGGTGCAACGCCCTTGTGGCGCCCCGGAGCGGAAATTGAGTGGCGCCCCCTGCCTTACCGCCTGGCGCATCCAACGACCGGAAGACTGGAACGCTATCAATCGCTGTGGGGCTGGGGGGGGGGGCGCTATTTAAAGGGGGCCTCTTCCTGTCTTTTTCTGTGGTTGACATTTTTGCACCACTCGTTCTGAGAGAGAGAGAGAGATTCGGAGAGAGAGAAAGAGAGACTTCTGCATTGACTCAACGCTTTGTGAGGTAGTTTTGCCTACTGATCCTAACTTCGCTGGTACTTTGGTTGCTGTCCTTCATTACTTTGCTTGCAAAGAGACTATGGGGGCTGCACTGATTGGGGGCGTCGTCCTGCTCCAGCTGAATCGGAGGACACAGAGACGCAGAGAGAGAGTGGCAATGATGGCCAGACGGAGGAGGGCCAACAGGCGTATGTACAGGAGAGCTTACCCTCCCAGGGTATATCGTGAACAGCTCTCCTACATTCATATGTCTGAGGAGCTGTGTTTGCGAAGGCTGCGATTCAGCAAGGAGGTGGTCACTGAGCTCTGCCACCTGCTGCAGCCAGATCTGCAGCCTCAACTGAGGTCCAGGACGTCTCTGTCGGTGGCAGTGAAGGTCACAGTGGCTCTCAACTTCTATGCTACTGGCTCATTTCAAGCTGCTGCTGGGGACCTCGCCAATATCTCCCAGTTCGCGGTGCATTGCTGCATCCGGCAGGTCACAAATGCCCTCTTTAAAAGGAGACGAGAGTTCATCTCTTTCCCCATGACCCCAGACAAGCAGCGTGACCGCGCTCTGGGCTTTGCGAGGATAGCGGGCTTCCCCATGGTGCAGGGCGCCATTGACTGCACGCATGTGGCTTTGCGTGCTCCACATGAGAATGCCGAGGAATTCCGGAACAGAAAGAAGTTCCATTCCTTGAATGTTCAGTTGGTCTGTGACCACAGACAGCTGATACTCGCTGTCAATGCCCACTATCCTGGCAGCTGCCACGATGCTTTTATCCTGCGCCAGACTACTGTGGCAGAACTTTTCGAGGCACCGCATCAGCCAGTTGGTTGGCTTCTCGGGGACAAGGGGTATCCATTGAGCACCTCGCTGATGACACCGCTCCGTACGCCCAACACCCCTGCTGAGCTGCGGTACAATGAGAGCCATCAAGCTACCAGGAACATCATTGAGCGCACAATCGGCGTGCTGAAGCAACGGTTCCGCTGTCTCGACCATTCTGGAGGAGCCCTGCAGTACTCGCCTGAGCGAGTATCCAACTTTGTAGTTGTGTGCTGCATGTTGCATAACATGGCAATCGTCAGGACCCAGCCAATGCCACCAGGCCGTGGAGCACCACCAGAGGAGGAGGAGGAAGAGGAGGAAGAGGACGAGGAGGATGATCATCAGCAGCACCAAGGCGGGAGGGCGGCCCACAATGGTGAAACTGCAAGGGCCGTCCGTCAACGGCTGATAGCAAGCCGCTTCTAGGGCCCCTGCTGTGGAAATGGCTTCTGCCATTGCTAACAACATCAATGAACCCAGCACGCAACCCCTAAGCCGGCCAAGGCACCAATAATTCCAAACACCAAACATGTATATTTTGAATACAAAAACTTATTTATTTTACAAACTCTGTGTGTGTCATTTCCTCATGACAAACTCATAGAAATAAACACAAAAAAACAGTCAATAACATAACTGGTTCTCACAACCTGGAGATAATGTCCAAAACACTAAACAAAAGTTGGACCACGAACCTCGGCCTTTAATAAAAAAATGACCAGCATTTTGTCACACCTCCTACTTTTTGCCCTTCGAGGGTGATCTCCTTCCCTTGCGCACTTCCCCCCTTCTAACCCTACTGCTCCTCCGTAATGGGACCTCAGTGGCTGCAGCAAGGCTGGTGGAAGGCTGCTGATCGTCAGACCCTGACACTGCAGATGCCCCTGAAGGACGGCCTCGACCAGTTCTGGGCCTGGAGGGCCCGGCTGCAGACTGCACCAACTCTGCATGGGCGGCAGCAGTCTGTCCTACAGGCGGTGGCAAGTGCAGTGGAGAAGTGACAGTGTTGGCAGCAGGAATGCTGTCATCGTGAGAGAGGACAGCAACTCCCTGCTCGCCCGACACACTGGCACTCCCACGGGGCAGCACTTCAGCATCCGGAGCAATCTGCTGGAGCACAGATTGCTGGCCTGCTGCGGCGCGGTGAGAGCCCCGGGGACATGTGAACGAACCATCGAGGTTGGCAGCAGTCAGTGCTCGCGTGGCCTCAATCTGAGTCTGCATGAGAGCAGTCAGAGATGGGATCACGGCAGTCAGTGACTGAATTGCAGCACTAAGCGTTAGTGTGGCATCCGCCTGTGCTACAGCGAAGTGCTCCACACTCCTTGCCAGTGACTCAATGCATTCGGGCACCCTTCCCACTGCACCCATGAGCTCAGTGTGCATGCCCACCGCCTGGGTGTTCATTTCTGCGATCAGCCGCTCCTCCTCTGCGTCCATTGCAGTAGGAGTCTCTGGCATACTCTCCCTCTGGGGAGAAGGCCCCCGTTCTTCCCTACCCCCATGGCGTTGCTGCAGCCCGCTGGGTCCTGGAGCTTCACCCTCATCAGACCCTTCCCCCCTGCTCCCCTCCAGGGAAGGCGTGTTCCCAGTGTGGGCATGGGCTTCCTCGGGAGAGGGTGGCACTGATGCTCCAGCTTCCTCTTCCTCCTCAGCTGCAGCTTCACTCCCAGTGGCAGCTTCAGGGCCCGTCTCCTCAGCTGGTGAATCACCATCTGAAAGCAGGGAGGTACAAGAGTGGCTTTAGCGTGAGGACAGGGTGGCAGTAAGGGAGGAATAAGTGCAGCGAGTTAGCAAGTTGGATTGAAAGTGTCAAAGGCTGGTGTTGTGAGGGACAAGTGGAAGGACAGAGGACAAAAAGGTGATGACCTTACCATTGCTGTCCAGAATGGGGTCGGCGTCTCCAGTGGCGACGGGACCGATCACCCGGCTTGCCACAATCCTGTGGACGCGCTCCTCAAGATCGCTGAGGGGTTGCAGCTGAGGCCGCCCTCCACCTGTCCGTTGCTGCTGTCTCCGATTATGCGCCAGCTTGGCCTGTAAGAAAAAGGACAGCATCTGAGTAAATATACAGCCATGGTCTTGCCTGATGTGCCTCCCATAGGTGAATAGCCCTTACTGTATGCAGCCATGGTCTTGCCTGATGTGCCTCCCATAGGTGAATAGCCCTTACTGTATGCAAAGTGTGGAATGTGTGTGTGTGTTTCATGAAAGGGCCATAGGTGTTGCATGAGTGTTGTGCATTGGGGTTTTAAGACCCTCTGGCCATAGAGTGAGGTTGAGATGGAGGGATGGAGAGGTATTGAGAAAAAGCCACTCACCCTGACGACCCGAGTGAGGTCGTTGAACTTTTTGCGGCATTGAACATGGGTCCTGGGCACCATGCTCCTGGAGGAGACGCTCTGAGCCACCTCCCTCCACACTCTTCTGTACTCGCGTGGCAAAGGCCTCCTGCCACTCTCAGGGAAGAGTATACATCTTCTGCGCTCCACCGCGCCAACCAGAGCATCCAAGGCCCGCTCGGTGAAGCGATGAGCTCGTTCTCTCACCCTCTCCATCCTTGGCAGCAAAATGGATTCACAGGTCTCTCCAGGCCGAGATTCAAGGCTGCAATGAGCAGGGTGTGGCTGGGGAGCAAGTTGGCCCCCCCCCCCGCTTTAAGAACTGGCCGGCACCAGTGTGTCTGTGTTCCCTCGCTAACTGGCAGCACCTGCGCTGCGCTCGCGCGCTGAGTTAGCGCCTCACTGCTCGGCCTTTGCGCCTTAAGACAGGTGTGCAGCGCCTGCTTTAGTGCTCCACTCACCTCCCGGGGCGGTAAAAGTGAAGTTTCCAGTCAGTGGCGATAATTAGCGCCAGGCGCTAATATTTGCGTCCAGACGATATTTGCGCCCCAAACGGGGCGCGACCTAATTTTTCCCCCTAAGACTCTATGATTACTGGCCCAGTGACATTACCACTACGCTACCGTTCTCTGAAGAGGTCTGGAGAGTAAGAAGGTAGGAGAAAGAGATGGAGGGCACACAGAGAGAGAAAGCGAGATCGATCGTGGAGAGAGAATGAGATTGGGGAGAGTGAGCGCTCAGGGACAGACAGACACACCACTGCCTACCAAACAAGGCAGCACCTTCCTGTAGAATACCTAAAGCCAAGGGCCCCTCCCCACTACTGCCAAACTGCATGGACACCCCCCCCCCGCCCCCCCCACTCTCCATCATTGCTACCTGTCAAGAAGTGGAAACATTTCCCCACCATTTTCCTCTGTTTCCTGGGCTTTTAAAAAGGTAAGAGATAAATATTGAATACATGGGTTACGGAATATATCATAATCAAGGTAACTTTTCATGGAACAAGCGGTCAGAGTTCTTGAATTTGATCAACACGGGTCCCAGAATCAGCCAACCTGATGGAACATTGTCCATTGCCTGCCCATCACCCGCGGTTCGTTTGACACACGGGCGATCTGCCAATAACGAGAAAAGTCTTCCATATAGCGTCACACTTCCTTCCTGTCACACTGCGATATATTTGATGAGCGGCACCACACAGATCTATCAGTAAAATGCAAATATTGGACCGACATTGCTGCACGTGGTCTCATAGGTAGACAATGTTCAGAATGGACAATGACCGGGTCATTTGGGGCAAAAAGAAGGTTCGGTTCTTGTGTGTGTGGTCAGTGTGATAGAAACATTTCAGGGCAGTGAGCAATGAACCCTGTGCGACAGAAGGTGCGAGGATAAACCTCTATCACTGCCAATGGGTCTCTGAACCGCAGGGTGAGCTGAACTCATCTGATGAATTTTGCTGGATACAAGTGGAACACAGCAGAAAGGAATATTCAGCGGGAGTGCACCGAGCCCCCCCGCCCCCCCACCCGTCTGCAGACCCCAGCAGAGCATAACGTAACTGAGGAAATGCTCATTAAAGCTCTTGAGGGAATCATCTTTTCACCTCCAATTAGCCAATGTTGTTTTCCTGATTCTCAGGTGATTCCCAACTGTTGGTTTATGGGTTCCTCGGCTCTTTCTCTGTGCTTGGAGACCAAGTCTCTGGTGGCACTAAGTTAGGGCAGTGCTTTATAATTGCGAATGAGTCCCAATTGTCTTTTGCATGGGTGAAAGACTGACTGGAAGCACTGATGAAACTCGTTGCCTATTCTTTGGGTACTTAGCTCTTGATATCGCCCGAGGCGCCTCTGTAAATTAATTCAGAAAAGCCAGGTGCTGCTACAGAGAGCTACATTTCATCTCTTGAATGATCACTTAGCAGCTTGGATCCTGTAGTCAGTGAGCTCGCCAATCTCTCCCGCAGAACAAAGCCAGCCTTTGTTTCAAGGATTAACCCTCGCCCCCACTTCAGAACCCAGAAGGTTGTAAGAAACCTAGAATGAATGGAAAACGTTCGGGAGATCTTCAGTAGCTTTGAAGTTCCGATTAGAATAAAGCTGTTTGCTTGATTTTTTTTGTTACCTGTTGTGTCACTGCCCAGAGTGTACCAGGAAAGCCTTCGACAATCTCTCAAACTCCCTTCCCAGCTATACCCTTCCTGGGAACAGGCAAACATTTGGGTTGTATTTTATTGGCCACAATTCCCTCTAAGGTCATTTAATGTGACCCATCAGTGCTAGAACAGAAGAGAAACACTTCACCAGATGGTTGCTGGAAGCACGGGCAAATTGTTCCCACTGGCGGTGAGCCCTCAGCGCAAAACGAGCGATAATTCGAGTAGACGAGCTGGCAGTAAATCAGTGATCTTGTTCAGAGGGGCCACAAGGAAGACTAAGAGGAGACCTGGTAGAGGTCTTTATAATTATAAAGGGGTTTGCTAGGGTGGACATGCAGAAACTGCGAGTCCAGAACGAGAGAGCATAAACATAAGGTAACAACTAACAGATCAATTTAGGAGGAATTTCTTGACACAGAGCGTGGTTAGAATGTGGAACTTGCTGCCAGGTGGAGTGGTTGAATCAGATACACATTTAAGGGGAGCCGATGCATGCATGAGGGAGGAGGGAATATGGGGGCAGGATGAGAAGAGGTCATTTACGTGGGAGGAGGCTGGTGTGGAATATAAGCACCAGAAGTAGCACACTGGTGAAGCAAAAGGCTGGGATTGAGGCCCATTGTTGGGACAGAGGGAGCTTTGTTTTGCATCTAACTGGTGCTTTAACTGACCGGAGAGTGCTTGAGACTGACATCTGAAATGGGAAAATTGTTCCATTTTCCAGTGTTAATATGATGTGGCATTGGGCACTTCCCACTCTGAATGTGGTTGGTTCTATTGGATACTCTGCAGTGTGCTTCTACATTGGTTATCTGTCCTTCTCTTACTCTCTCCTTAGTTAGGTCAGTCCGGTGTGGTTAAAGACAACTTTTATTCACCACTGAAGTAACTTCATCCAGTCAACCACACTGCAATTATTGAAAAGGCAGAAAGACATTTTCTGAGCAAATCAATAGTCAGAGACAGTAAGTATTCTGTGTAGAAACCCTTTAATGTTTCAGTATGGTTAGAGGTATAAATACAATGTTCTGAATAAAATTTATAACAATTCTAACACCTTTCAGAAAGGGAAGCAAGAAAGCAGCCTAGAAATTTTGAAGAAGCCACAACAACAACAACAACTTGCATTTATATAGCATCTTTATCGTAGTAAAACATCCCAAGGCGCTGCACAGGAACGTTATCAAACAAAATTTGACACCGAGCCACACAAGGATATATTAGGGCAGATGACCAAAAACTTGACCAAAGAGGTGGGTTTTAAGAAGCGTCTTAAAGGAGGAGGGAGAGGTAGCGAGGCGGAGAGGTTTAGGGAGGGAATTCCAGAGCTTAGGGGCTTGGCAGCTGAAGGCACGGCCACCAAGCAGACAGTTCCACCAGGGGTAAAGGGTGTATTCTTATACTGCAAACCAAAAACACAATACTTAAGAAATGTTAAACTCATTTACACCTTTCCTTCTTCACCAAACATAGGTTTTAATGGGATATAAATTTGTCTTGAAGTCAATGGAAAGGAAAACCTGGGGGCTGCAGTTACAGCTGCTGATTCGCTGTCGCCAGCTTCGCGCTACTGTCCAAGACAACCAACGTTTCTAAAGAACTTCTCATATACCATATCTAAATTCAGGGCTTGTCTATAACTGTCCTTCTCACTTGACTGAGAGTATAATCCTTCCAGTACTTACATAAAATTACATACAATCTACAGCACAGAAACTGGCCTTTTGACCCAACTGCTCTATTCTGGTGTTTATATTCCACTTCTCATCCTCTTCTCATCCTGCCCCCATATTCCCTCCTCCCTCATGCATGCATCGGCTCCCCTTAAATGTGTATCTGATTCAACCACTCCACCTGGCAGCAAGTTCCACATTCTAACCACGCTCTGTGTCAAGAAATTCCTCCTAAATTGATCTGTTAGTTGTTACCTTATGTTTATGCTCTCTCGTTCTGGACTCGCAGTTTCTGCATGTCCACCCTAGCAAACCCCTTTATAATTATAAAGACCTCGATCAGGTCTCCTCTTAGTCTTCTCTTTTCCCGAGAACAGAGCCCCAGCCTGCTCAATCTTTCCTCACAATTCTGGTAACACCCTTGTAATTTTTTCCTGCACTTTCTCCAGTGCTTCAATATCCTTTTGGTAGTATGGAGACCAGAACTGCTCACAGTACTCCGAGTGTGGTCTAAACAAGGTCTGTATAAATTTACCTCCCTACTTTTATATTCTATTCCTCTAGAAATGAACCCCAGTACTTTGTTTGTACTCTTTATGGCCTTATCAACTTGCGTTGCTACTTTTATCAATTTAATTGTCTGTATTCCCAGATCTCTCTGCTCTCCAACTCATTTAGTTTCTTGCCTTCCAAGGAATACGTGGTCTCCTTATTCGTTTTACCAGAATGAACCAACCCACACTTTGTTATATTGAATTTAATTTGCCATTTATCTGCCCGTAACTCTGTTTATGTTTTCCTGTATTTTGGGGCAGTACTTCACATTATTAGCTCTACCCCCCGCCGCCCCCCCCCCCCCCAAATTTGATATCATCTGCAAATTTCGACACCGTGCCTCCAACTTTTGAGTCCAAATAATTTATGTACATTGTAAACGACCGTGGTCCCAGCACAGACTCCTGAGGGTCACCACTTCCCACTTTCTGTCAGTCCAAGAAATTTCCCTCAAGTCCTACCCTCTGCTCTGCAGCCATCTTTCAATCCATTCTGCTACCTGACCCCTGACTCGACACGCCCTGACCTTTGTCATGAATCTCTGATGTGGCACCTTATCGAAGGCCTTCTGAAAGTCCATGCATACCACATCCACAGCACTGCCCTTGTTTACTCTTTCTATTACTATGTCAAAGAATTCAATAAGATTGGTTAAATATGACCTTACTTTTAGAAATCCATACTGACTATTTTTATTATATTCTTTGTCTCTAGAGGTATTGTTTTCTCATCTTTTAGTAGAGATTTCCTACCACTGATGCTGAGCTAACTGGGATATAGTTCCCTGGTTAGATCGATCTCCCTTTTTGCAGATCAAATTACATTTGCTGACTGCCTGTCCTCAAGCACTATTCCCTTTTCTGTTGAATTATATATATTTATATATATTAGTGCCTCTGCTATCTCCTCCCTAATTTCTTTGAGCATCTATCTGGACCCGAGGTATTGTCCTTCTTAAGTTTGGCTTGTTTGTCTAGTATTTCCTTTACTTCTATCTTAACTATTGCAATATCTCACTTAACTTCTTCTACTGTTGTCATTTCCTCTTCGGTGAAAACTAAAACAAAGTATGTATTCAGTATCCCTGCCATTTCAGTAACAGCTCCTGTGAGGTTACCTTGCTCAGCCGCCCTTCAAGTTAACCCTTTCTTTGCTGTTCTTGTTTTTGTGTTTGCTCTCAGATAAAGAGATACACAGAAATAAAAGCGATTCCACCATCCCAATCCTCAGAACAGATTACAATATTTAAAATGCTAAGTTTCACTTATTTGCGCTCCCTCCTGCCCAAAAAGTGATAGAATCACGGAAGCTTGGAATCATAGAATGATACAACACATTCGGCCCATCGTACCTGTGTCAGCTCTTTGAAAGAGCCGTCCAATTAGTCCCACTCCCCCTGCTCTTTCCCCCTAGCCCTGCAAATGTTTCATAGGATATACGGCACAGAAACAAGCCATTCAGCCCAAGTATCTATCCAATTCCCCTTTGAAAGTTACCATTGAATCTGCTTCCACCACCCTTTCGGGCAGTGCATTCCAGATCACAACAACTCGCTGCGTAAAAATAATTCTCATCTCCATTTCAAAAATAATGAAAGCACATAAATAACATCAGTTTGTATTAAAGCAGCCTCAGTCACTTCCTCTCAAAGTTTAATTGCCGCGGATTCTACTTCGCTGGCATTTAAATTTTATTACGCTTGTCAATGATTAACCCCAGTTATGAACACCTAGCATATGTTCTGTAACCCTCACTCCTCCCCTCAGAACTGCTGTACAATCTATAATTGTATTATTATATGGCTGCTCAGCAAAGTTCAGCAAGCATTAGCTCAGACGGAGTTTTGTTTCTGTGCGAGCGAGTTCTGTGCAGCCTTGTAGGAGTGTCTGTTGGATGGGTTATACCGTGTGATATAGTCCTGACTACTGCTATTGGACGGAAGGTGGTAAAGTACAGTTATCCCACAGTGCAGCACCAGCTTTTCGCAGTCTAAAGTGTAGCTGGTACTGCGCACCAACACACTGATTTAGGTTGCTGTTAGCCCATCATTTTTGTATCAGTGCAAAGTGGTTTCGAGCACATATCAAAAAAAGAAATACTTGCCTTTATAGCCCCTTGAAGAGCAGGGGAGTTATCCCCGGTGTCCTGGCCAATATTTATCCCTCAACCAACATAACAAAAACAGATTATCTGGTCATTATCACATTGCTGTTTGTGGGAGCTTGCTGTGTGCAAATTGGCTGCCGCGTTTCCCACAATACAACAGTGACTCCACTTCAAAAGTATTTAATTGGCTGTAAAGCGCTTTGAGACGTCCGGTGGTCATAAAAGGCGCTGTAGAAATGCAAGTCTTTCTTTCTTATCACATCTCTCAGAAACACGTCACAGAGCGGGTGGGGGCTGTAACTGCACAGGAAAATTTAAAGCATGAAGATCACCTGGGATCAGCGCCCGGGAGATCCATGCCCCATTTCGGAGGACTCCCGGCAAGTCCAGGAGGGTTGGCAACCCTAATTTTCCTATAGAACAGTCACTGCACTTCGAAGTAATTGGTTGTACGTGAAGGACTTTTCGGAGTCTCAGGTCAACAGAATCAAGATCAGACTGTTTTGAGCACCCTCTAGTGGCCAATGTGATTATTACAAAAAAGGAACATGTCTGACTACATTTAATCTACACTAGTACAAAAGTCTAGTGTACAGATTAATGGCCCAAAATAACGGCGAGTTTAATGACGCACCCCGTTATTAATGTGTAAATCTTCCAGCAACTTGTGGCGAGGAAGAGCTACCCCGTGAGTTGCGATTCTCTACAAGTTTCTGGACGATTTGCGCTGCTCCGCCGTTAGCCTCGCGAAAATGGCGGCTCGCCCTCAACCACCCCATGGGCTTCAAAAGGTTGCTGCATTTGCATATTAATTACCAATTAAACGTGCCGCAGAAAGTTAGGGCTTGAATGTACCTGCGTAAGTATCTTTTTAATGACGAGATTTCTGTTCCTGTAATGCCACTCAACCTCTCTGGCCCAGAAAGGGAACAATTTAAACTGTGGAGTCTCATTCCTACAAGTAGTAAATTGTCGTTAGAGATTTTTAAAATTAAAATTTTATTTTTTTTACTTATCCTTTCTGTCACTTTTTTACTCACCTCTGAATCCAATCTTTCTTTCCCTCTTTTTTTTCACTTTCTGTAGCTAATTTGACTCTAATTCACCCTCCTTCTCCGTCATTCCTCTGTTGAGAATCATAGAATACAATCATAGAATAGTACCGCACAGAAGGAGGCCATTCAGCCCATTGAGTCTGCGCCGGCTCTTTCGAAGAAGCCTGGGTTAAAGGAAGCAGAGCGGAGGCTGCTAATAAAAAGGTTTCATCAAAATATACCTCTCTTCGTTAACATGAAAAATTTAACTGGCATTTGGACACCAGTGAACCGCACTTTGCACGTGTAAGGATACATGTGCAGAATTCCACTGTGCCTGGCTAGAGGGTGATAGGTTTGTTCCGCAATCTTTAAATCTCATTGGTTAAGGAGAGAGACTGTTGGTCCCGTCGTTCAGCAAGGTCCCAGATGGCCCGTTGCTCTTGCTCACACTTCCAGTGACTTACAATGCAGAACGTTTTCATCACATCAACAGTGAGAATGGCGATTAAAAACCTCTCCCTGCCCAGAGTCCAAATTAAAAAGTGCAAAGAACATCTTAAAACTATGTACAACATCTCGAATGTCGTTATTTCAGTCCAGTTTCTAATTCATAAATCCACACAAACCTGTGAGGGAAAAAGCCGAACACTAACGGGCCACGTTGCGAGATGCCCCTACTCCAGCAAATTCTGGGCCATCATCTTTGATATACGCCAACCGATTCCCCATGGCGTAGCGGGCGGGGAGTCAACGCATGTCCAGCGTTGAAAAGCTTTATCTTGATGTTCTTAAAGAATGTCATGACAATTCATCCTAAACGGTGGCCAAGAGAAGCTACTTCATAAATAACACGGAGCTTTAAAAAAAATACTGGCAGCAAATCAACCAATTAATAAAGACAGCAATGTGCGCCAATCAATGAATAGGTTAATACAGCATCAGGGGGCACCGGCGAATTAAACGGAGAAGTCGGCAGCAGTGAATTAACAAATTCATAGATCAGAGGGCACAGCAGCAAATTGGTAAAGCGGTGGACACCAGAGAATTCATAAATTCATAGAACAACAGGCACACCAACAAATAACTGAATGGAGCAGTGGACAGAATAACAAATGAATAAATTAATGGAGCATACTATGGCGCCTGTGATTGGCTACTTGCTTCAGACCTTTACCACACTGCTTCTTGCCCCCGTGGTTAAAAAAAAAATCCTTTAATTTGCGAAGGCACTTGAACAGTTAATACTCTTTGTTTGTATAGTTTCATGAGTTTAAGTAAACTGAAGCAACCCTGTGTTTTAATGATCAGCGGTGGCTTTTTTTGTTATTCGTTTATGGGATGTGGGCGTCGCAGGCAAGGCCAGCATTTATTGCCCATCCCTAATTGCCCTTGAGAAGGTGGTGGTGAGGCTTGCTCGGCCATTTCAGTTAAGAGTCAACCACATTGCTGTGGGTCTGGAGTCACATATAGGCCAGACCGGGTAAGGGCGGCAGATTTCCTTCCCTAAAGGACAATAATGAACCAGATGGGTTTTTACAACAATCCGGTAGTTTCATGGTCACCATTACTGATACAACTTTTAATTCCAGATTTATTTAATTAACTGAATTTAAATTCCCCAACTGCCATGGTCAGTTTAGTCCAGGTCTTTGGAGTACTATTCCAGTAACATAACCACTATGCTACCATTCCCCCGTTGTCATTACAAAGAATGGCTACTGGTAGGAAAGCTCCCAGGCAAAGGTGAGGGGCAGGTAAGTAGGGTAGTTTGGGTGGGATGGGGACAGGGGGGGGGGGGGAGGTGATGAGGATGACTCACAGTGGGGGAAAAGGTTAATGGGTCAAAAATCACAGTCGGGTCAAAGTTTAAGGATGGTAGTTGGATCAGGGAGTCATTGGACCAGAGGTCAAAGGATGATATAGGGGAGGGCAGGAGGCCCAAAGTGCTTAATGAGCTTGAGGCCAACTATTAGATATTAAACACCTTATAAATAAGAACAAGTTCCTCAAAACTGGCAACAAGTGCAGCCTGTTGTTAGGGGAACGTCTTCAAATTGGCAAGGGGGGGTCCCAGGTGCCCTGTTTACTGGGTATAAAGCAGAACATTGGGTTTTAAACACCTGATGAACAGGGAAACACACCACGCGGGAGCGTGTGGGAACGGAGGCTGAGGTTTCAGAAGCTGCACAGCGACCAGAGCGTGTCACCAGAGTGGAAATTTCAAACGCTGCCCCACAGTACCACCCAGTGGCCAGACCTGGGATTACATCCTGACCAGTGATGCAGGAAAATTAAATAGGAAATTTTGCTGTAGTAATTTACAAAGAAAGACTTACATTTATATAGCGCCTTTCACGACCACCAGACATCGCAAAGCGCTTTACAGCCAATGAAGTAGCTTTGAAGTGTAGTCACTGTTGTAATGTCGGAAACGCGGCAGCCAATTTGTGCACAGCAAGGTCCCACAAACAGCAATGTGATAATGACCAGATAATCTGTTTTTGTGATGTTGATTGAGGGATAAATATTGGCCAGGACACTGGGGATAACTCCCCTGCTCTTCTTCGAAATAGAGCCATGGGATCTTTTACGTCCACCTGAGAGGGTAAATGTTGACACAAAAGCATGAGACTTGCAGCTAGCACATTACAGGGTTTCCATGACCTGATGCAATATCAATGGACAGAAAATCATGGCCTGTGCATATGCAATTCCCTGCAATAGCTGCTTTCTGCTGTAATCACAGAATCATCTCTCTAATATGTTATAGTGTTCCATCCACCAGGCCCATAAGCCTCAGAGCAAACCTTTCTTGTATGGCTTTCTCTTGCCCTACCTGGAATCACTCCTTAATATTAATTAACATGAAGTTGCTTGGAACTGCAGCCTCAGGGATACTGACTTGTACAACTGCTGTTTAAACAAGCTGTTGAATAGTCATTTGAAAGGAAATAGTATGAATACCATGGCAGTGAAGTGTGTGAAAATGGTCCACAGAAATACACTGTGGAGTCAGTGCATCCCTCAAAAACAAACGGTGGAACTGTTGGCGCTCCCTCGATAATCAGCAGGTTTATAGGAATTACTAGCCGAAAAGAGAACAAGGTCCATCTAGATCGCCTTCTACCATCCTGGTAGTCGCATGCTACAATGATAATGGAGTTGTTGACTAGTGATGGCAATCGATCGCTATCAATTAGTCTACAACAGACCCAGACATGAGACGAGGAAAACCCCCAGTGGTGGAGAGCTTTGGAAACCATAGGCCCAAAGTCATCTTTTTTCCTGCCAAGCATGCTCCACTCACGCGTCAAATTACTCAGACACTGTATCTATCCAGCCATACAGACTGGGAATATTACAGATTTAATAAAAAAGTGAAAGTGCTTGGTAGCATGACTAAAGTGCAACAGCACTGCAAGCCCAAAGAAAAGAGCTTGCATTTATAGCGCGCTTTTCATGACCTCAGGACATCCCAAAACACATGACAGCCAATTAAGAACTTTTTGAAGTGTAGTCACTGTTGTAATGTAGGAGACGTGGCTTTACAGACTGAAGGTTACACAATCACATTTACAAAATTCTCCTGAAGGTGCTAGGACGTGTTTAATGAATGGGATCTAAAACACATCCCTTTTGATTGCCTGCACAGGGTTACAGTACTACCCTGTTCCTGCCGACAGGGCCACGAACATCAATGATTACTAGCAGCTCAACAGCACTACCAGCAGGAGCCCAGCGGTACTGCTCGTGTTTGTAACGGGCCTGCAGTGCCAACAGAATCAACACAATACATGGGTGAAACTTGTTCCATAACTCATTTTAATTGCTGCTTAAGGTTCTTCCAGGAGCCAGACGTGCAGGTGATACTGAGGTGTTGAATTCAGCGGGTACTGAGAGTTTAATTGCCAGGAGGCGGAAGGATGCTTGTTGAGTAGATCATTTGAGTGGGACTTGTTTTCAGTCGGAGACCTGACACAGCAGCTATCTCACTATTGCTTACTGACCTCCCTCAGCTGAAATATCTCTGATCAAATCTCAGTGTCTCAAGCCATTCTGGTGTAGAGGATACTTTACATTGGAGCTACTTCCCCCCTCCCCCATCCCCATAATGATGTCCCTTTCAGCACACAACCTCAGAAGAGACACTAATTGCACAAGTCTGACATTTTCATTTCCCAGTGCCTCTGCTAGGAAAATGCAAGGTTATCCACTTTGGTAGGAAAAATAAAAAAGCAAATTTATATTTAAATGGGGAGAGATTACAAAATGCGGAGGTACAGAGGGATCTGGGGGTCCTTGTACATGAATCACAAAAAGTTGCAAAGGGAATGGAGTATAAAAGTCCTGTTACAATTGTACGGGGTGTTGATGAGACCACACCTGGAGTACTGCGTACAGTTTTGGTCTCCTTATTTAAGGAAGGATATACTTGCATTGGAGGCAGTTCAGAGAAGGTTCATGAGGTTGATTCCAGAGATGAGGGGGTTGACTTATGAAGAAAGGTTGAGCAGGTTGGGCCTATACTATTTGGAGTTTAGAAGAATGAGAGGTGATCTTATTGAAACATATAAGATTCTGAAGGGGTTTGACAGGGTAGATGCTGAGAGGATGTTTCCCCTCGTGGGGGAATCTAGAACTAGGGGGCATAATTTCAGAATAAGGGGGCACCCATTTAAAACGGAAATGAGGAGGAATTTCTTCTCTCAGAGGGTCGTGAATCTTTGGAATTCTCTACCCCAGAGAGCTGTGGAGGCTGGGTCATTGAATATATTTAAGGTGGAGATAGACAGATTTTTGAACGATAAGGGAGTCAAGGGTTATGGGGAACGGGCAGGGAAATGGAGTTGAGGCCAAGATCAGATCAGCCATGATCTTATTGAATGGCGGAGCAGGCTCGAGGGGCCAAATGACCTACTCCTGCTCCTACGTCTTATGTTCCTATGTTCTCCCCAGTGCCTCTCCCCAGAGCAATGCCTGAGGTGACGAACTGAGCAGAGCGAGAGACCAAACCTGTATCCCACCCCTCCCGGTTACAGCACATAGTTACTTTAAAATACATCATATACAGGCAAGAAAGGCACAATTGGAGGATTCTGCAGTCCGCATTACAGGTTTAATGACTTGGTCCTCAGTAGAGTACTATTCAGTTTTTCATCAGAAAACAATTAGACTTCACATAAATTTCCATTTCCCCTGTGCTACAAATGCAAGGAATAAGAGAGTTTGGCAATCTAATTTAGAACAGCTTGGTACCTTAATGAGGGATATAATGACCATAACACAGCATATAATTACAAAAAAAAACCACCAAAATGTTGGAATTTCACAGCCAGTCAATCAGCAATTGGTTAGCGTTTCAGAAAACATTAGTGTTTTGATGATCAATCCTGCAATGTGAACTCTTTACCTTTCAGATGCTGACTGACCTGCTGTACATTTCCAGCCCTTTCAGATTTTCAGTACTGACATGTTTTCTTTTTGACTCTACCGTGTAGCTACAGGTGTAATTCCTGGCATTATCAAGACTTAACATTCACTTGGTCTTAATATCAGAAACGCTTTAATACTGCAGACATTAGCATCCCTTTCCCTCAGGATCTACAGAGCCATTGGGGTTTCCTTGTGGCATTGCCCTGATGCTTTGCGTGGCTGATGAGCCAATGTTCCAGCATCATGTATGTTGGCTGCATTGTCCATGTGGGTGCTATCTTGGTATTTCTGTAGAGTGCGTGTGCTGATAGAATACTGGCCAGAAGAATATTATACGCACAAGAGGACAGATTGCAACAGGTTGTGCATGTTGCATAATCCAGTATTGTGCAAAGGTGGACTTGCAGTCAATGTTAGACCTCAACATAAGTTCAAGTGACTGATGGACGGTTGACATTCCAATAGATGAGATCAAAGAGAATCTCATAATTAAAATGATTGGTCCAGCAAAGAGAGAGTCAGAATTTTCATAGCGTCTTTCACGGTCCCAAAGAACTTCAAAAGTTCCTTGATGGCTGTGAAGTGTAGTCACTGTTGTAATGTAGGCAAAAATGCAGCAGACAGTTTGTGCACAGCAAGCTCCCACAAACAGCAATGATAAAAACGACAAGAGAATTTGTTTTAGTGGTGTTGTTTGAGGGATTAATGATGGCCAGGACCCTGGAATAACTTCCCAGCTCTTTTTCAAACAGTGCCGTGGGATCTTTTATGTCCACCTTTGAGGGCAGGTTGCACAACAGTTTAATGTCTCATCTGAAAGACATCATCTCCGACAGTGCAACTCTCACTGCACTGAAGTTTCAGCCCAGATTATGTGCTCAGGGCTCTGGAGTAGGACTTGAACCCACAACCTTCTGATTCAGAGGTGAGAGTGTTACCACTCAGTCAAGGCTGACACTTGCTGTTCTGTCATGAGATGCCACTAACATATTTCCTAAGTGCCTTTTCCTGTCACATTTAGAAACCGTATATATTAAAGGACACATGGAAGCTGAACGGCATTAATGCACAAGCTCTCTCTTCATGCTGACTCCTTGATACCAGTATTGGAGATTTGAAGGTAATCTAAAAGTAGTACAATGTCCTACATGGCACATGCAATAATAGCCATTACAGTGCCCATGTTAATCAATTGCAAAATTCATGTCCTTACTTTAAAATGCCTCGCCCCACTCTACCTCAGAGGCCTCCTTCAGCCCTATGTTCCTGCACTCCTCTGACACTGGTCTACCCCTTGTTCCCACACCTCGCCGTTGCACCACCCTAACCCGAACCCAGTGGCCTGTTTTTCAGCCACCATGCGTCCCCTTGCCTTATGGAACTTCCTACCTCCCTCAAACCCCCATCTTACCTCCTGCTTCCTAAAATCTGAAACCGTTTCTCTTTACCTACTTTTTCGGGCCAGTCTCTAATTCCATTCTACCCGTTTTTCTCCTGTGCTTGGTGTTCATTTCTCCATTCTGCTCTGTGAGGTGTTGCGAGAGCTCGCTCTGATGTGAGGAACACTATAGAAAAAGTGAGTTAACGTGTTCTCCAATTGATGTTTCCTTCTTGGACATATAGCTACTTTTAGACACGGTTATCTGTTAATATGATTGTCCATGTGTGGTCTCTATATCTGCCAGACCCGTCAGCATCGGCAACATTTTACAGCCTGAATTCTGATCAGTCCGTTCTTAACTGTATACAACACCCCTTCAGACACCTTCTCCATGGTGGGGTTCAAAGATCAGATGACCGCTGTCCTTGCCTTGGTGTGCTCTTGGACTTTCTGTTGCTGACCATCTCTTATACCATCCGGTCAAAACTAATGGACCTCAAAGATTTAAAAGTGCTCAACAATAAATCTGACAGCTGCGCGCGATTGAGAGAAAGAAGTTATTAAATACCACAATAAAAATAACAGCAAATTAAAAAAGTGGAAAATGCTGGAAACACCCTGACTGAAGTCAGTCAGTATTAGTGGAGAGACCTGAGGAGTTAGCGTTTCAGGTAAATTAGCCTTCAGCTGATGAAACGCTAACTTACCCCTTTCCCCCCACACATGCTGACTGATTCCAGCTGTATTTCTTTCTACTTCAGATTTCCAGCATCTGCAGTTCTTTAGATTTTTATTTACAATAAAATGAGTGTTGGTTGCTGTTTGCTCAGTCATGGAAGCACAAGAAAGCATTGAGTGCATTTGTGTCTGTTCCTATAAATACACACGCAAGAAGGAATTGTGGGATTTTGTATGCAACTTTAGTGCTGCTCTGGTTTCTAGTCGTACACACAATAGATCTACAATTGCTTTTCATAACTTCTTCTTCTTCTTCTTAGGCAGTCCCTCGGAACCGAGGATGACTTGCTTCCACATTAAAAATGAGTTCTCAGGTGACTGATGAGTCCAATGCGGGATCTACAGTCTCTGTCACAGATGGGGCAGACGGTGGTTGAAGGGGCGGGTGGGTGGGGTGCTTGGGTTGACGTGCGCTCCTTGCGCTGCCTGCGCTTGCTCCTGGCGAAGAGATTCGAGGTGTTCGGCGCCTTCCCGGATGCTTCTCCTCCACTTTGTGCGGTCTTGGGCCAGGGATTCCCAGGTGTCGGTGGGGATGTTGCACTTTTTCAAGGAGGCTTTGAGGGTGTCCTTGAAGCGTTTCCTCTGCCCACCTGGGGCTCTCTTGCCGTGTCGGAGCTCCGAGTAGAGAGCTTGTTTTGGGAGTCTCGTATCAGGCATGCGGACAATGTGACCTGTCCATTGGAGCTGATCGAGCGTGGTCAAAGCTTCGATGCTGGGGATGTTGGCCTGAGCGAGAACACTGACGTTGGTGCACCTATCCTGCCAATGGATTTACAGGATCTTGCGGAGGCAGCGTTGGTGGTACCTCTCCAGTGCTTTGAGGTGCCTGCTGTACATGGTCCATGTCTCTGAGGCATACAGCAGGGCTGGTATCACTGCTGCTCTGCAGACCATGAGCTTAGTGCCAGGTTTGAGGTCCTGGTCTTCAAACACTCTCTTCCTCAGGTGACCGAAGGCTGCACTGGCACACTGAAGGCGGTGTTGGACTTCGTCGTCGACGTCTGCCCTTGTTGACAGTAGGCTTCCGAGGTATGGAAAGTGGTTCACGTTGTCCAAGGCCTTGTCGTGGATTTTGATAATCGGGGGGCAGCACTGTGTGGCGGGGGCAGGTTGGTAGAGGACCTTTGTCTTACAGATGTTTAGTGTAAGGCCCATGCTCTTGTACGCTTCGGTGAAGGTGTTGACGATGGTTTGGAGTTCGACCTCCGAGTGAGCGCAGACGCAAGCGTCGTCTGCATACTGTAATTTGACAACAGAGGATGGGACGACCTTGGATCTGGACTGGAGGCGACGGAGGTTGAACAGTTTCCCGTTTGTTCTGTAAATTAGCTCCACTCCAGTGGGGAGCTTACTGAGGGTCAGATGGAGCATTGCAGCAAGGAAGATCAAGAAGAGCGTTGGTGCGATGACACAGCCTTGCTTGACCCCGGTTCGTACATGAATTGGGTCTGTGGTGGAACCGTTGGTCAGGATCACGGCTTGCATGTCGTCGTGAAGCAGGCGTAGGATGGTGACAAACTTTTGAGGGCAGCCAAATTTGAGGAGGACACTCCATAATCCCTCACGGTTGACAGTGTCGAAGGCCTTTGTGAGATCAAAGGCGGCCATGTACAGCGGTTGGTGCTGTTCCCTGCATTTCTCTTGTAATTGACGTGTGGTGAAGATCATGTCCATTGTGCCCCTTAGTGGGCGGAATCCACATTGCGACTCTGGGAGGAGCTCTTCGGCCACTGGGAGAAGGCGATTGAGGAGGATTCTTGCGATGACTTTCCCTGTGGCAGACAGCAGGGAAACTCCTCTGTAATTACCGCAATCGGACTTGTCACCTTTCTTGAAGATGGTCCCAATTACGGCGTCTGAGATCCCCTGGCATGCTCTCCTCCTTCCAGATAAGAGAAATGAGTTCATGAATTCGCGCCAGTAGTGCTTCTCCGCCATGTTTTAGTGCCTCGGCGGGGATTCCATCTGCTCCTGAGGCCTTGTTGTTCTTCAGTTGTCGGATGGCCTTTTCAACCTCATGCCGGGCTGGGGTTGTGCTGAGATGGTGGCGGGTAGCATGCTGCGGGATGGAGTTGAGGACACGCGCGTCGAAGACAGAGTCGCAGTTAACTAACAGTGTAGCCACACCACGCTTATAACTGGGGTCCGGGGTCTTACGAGATCTGGAAAGCTGAATCCCTGCTCTCAAAGGTGTGTCCCACCTAAAACGCCGAGTTCTAAAGCATGTTTTTTTTCTCCTGATTATAGAATGGTTACAGCACAGAAGGAGGCCAGTAGGCCCGTCGAGCCCATGCCAGCTCTCTTGCACTTGCAGCTAGTCCCACTCCCCCGCCCTTTCCCCATAGCCCTGCAAATTTTGTTCCTTCAGGTACTTATCCAACTCCCTTTTGAAAGCTTTAATTCAGGTCTGCCACAAGCGTGCCCTGTAACTCAGGCGGCAGAAACCCATGGCCAGGTACGGAGCCAGTGGTACTATTTACGTTGGACAACTGTTGTTGCTAAAACTTCAGGCTGTTGCACTGAGGCGCTCAGAACACTGTAGACTTTCAAGGGTGTGTGTGAAACGGGGGCCTTGGCAATCCTACTCCGGCAGGTCAGGACCAGAAAGAACTCCCTGCGAAACTGCTTGCTGACAGCGCAGTAGAGGAGGAAATTGATGGCAGAATTCAACCACTGCAGCATAATGCCGACGTCTGCAAACAGATTGATGAGCTGGCTGTAGTCGTTCCTGTCATGCTTCGGCGTGTTGTAGGCGGTCCGCAGGATGCAGTAGGTGACAAAGCGAGGGAGGGACAGGAGGACAAAGGTGAAGGAGACGGTGAAGAGGATCAGGATGGACTTCTTCACCAGGCCCCGCGTGGTCACGCCATTTATCGACCTCAGCTGCTCCCGGGTGAACATCCTGGTGGCCGCGTAGAGCTGCTGGCCAATCAGGCAGTTGAAGAGGATGATGAGGATGTAGGGTATGCCGCCTGAGATGAACGTATGAAACCAAACCACCGCGGTGGAATAGAAACTATCATCGTATTCGCAGACTGGGTGCCTCTGGGTCTGGTTGTGCTGGGTGAGATTCCGCAACTCGGAGCTGTTGATCCAATAGGCAGGAAGAGCAATCAGATGTGAGACCAGGATGATGCTCAGGATGATTCTGATGGCAACCTTCATCTGGGAGCAGTGCTGTCTGGCTCGGGTGCTCCTTAGCACCAAGTAACGCTCCAAGGTAAAAACAATCACAATCCAAATGGAGCTGAATACGGAGCCATACTCCAGCACTGTGACCAGCCCGCACCATGGGGAGCTGTGCCAGAAAGGGTTAGGGTCCAGCCAAACCAAGCTCAGGTCAATCAGTCCACCCCAGAACAAGCACAACGTGTCTGCAATTGCCAGGGAAATCAGATAGAGTCTCGCAACCTTGGACATGCCACATTTTCGACAGTGGATGGTGTACACTGTCAAGAGATTCGCTGGAGAGAGAGAGAAAAAACCCATTAGATATCTCATTTGCAGCATGGCATGAGTTCTGATAATGGGACAACTATAAAAGACGTAAAAAAGCATAGAGCAAGAAAAGGCCATTCAACCAATCATACTTCTTCCACATCACACCACATCTCAAACTTACTTAATGTCCTGAGAGAAAGTTCTGCAAAGTTTCTTCCTGACTACCACAAGGATATCTGTCTGACTTGAAATCCCACTCCTCCTCTTACATTGAACTTACAGCACAGAAAGAGGCCATTCGGCCCAACTGGTCCATGCCGGTGTTTATGCTCCACAGGCGCCTCCTCCCACCAGCCTACTTCATCTCACCCCATCAGCAGAACCTCCTATTTCTTTCTCCCTCGTGTACTTATCTAGCTTCCCTTTAATAGCGTCTGTGCTATTCGCCTCAACTACCCCCTATGGAAGTCAGCTCCATACTCTAACCACTCTCTGGGTAAGGAAGTTTCTCCTGAGTTCTGTGTTGGAAGGCTTTTCGCCGTGTGACATTTTCCTGGCTCCAGCAGCTCAAGATCCATTGTGTTCTACACAGCTTTGAATTATATCTATTTATACTCACTCAAACGCGTGCTCCTAATGCAATTAGTGCCTCTGAATCCAAATTAGGATCCAAAATCCAGAAATTCAGACTTAAGCGGATATACTTGCGCCCACTGAATTGGCATTGATTCAGAATTCTCATCAGATTCAAGAATATTCAAGCCAACAGTCAGTGTTTTATTAGAAGTGTCTGCAAGTCAGCATGTGCTAAAAAAAAAACAGCGCAGGATTTAAACTTGCTGAGGTCACCCAGGGCGTTACTGGGCAAAGCCCCTCTTGCCTGTTCAGGTGGCCCCATGCTTGGCAGCAAGTGTGAGGCGCGCAACCCAGTGCGCGAGTGTAGACACACACAGAGCAGTGCTAGATGATGGTTAAAGCTGGGTGGAACCGTCCAGTATGAGCGAACCAGTCCTTAAACTACATTTCCCCTTCCACTGTTGGTCCACTCGTGCCATTGCAACACCGTGAGTGTTGCCACATCGGAGTGGGAAAGGAGCACAACAAGAATAATGGAAAAGTGGTGGGATCTTTCCTACTTTAAAACAAACATTTTTAACAAGAAAATATATATAATTTTATTTGAGATTGTTTTATAATTCTCATGGTTTGGAGAAGCAGCCTATTGTTTTGCTTTAGCTGAGATAATCCAGATTTTAGCTATTGCGATCTCACTGTCACATCGGAATTGCGAGATGAAAAAAAATACAAGGTCCGTCTAGTTCGTCTGTTACCATCACATGATACAACGATAACGGAGTTGTTGACTATTCATAGCAATGAATTACTTGCACTTGCCACACACACTTAACTTAAAAATAGATGGTGCCTTTATATTAAACAAAACATGCCATCATAAAGTTTACTGAATAAATTCCTATTTTTATCCTGGAATGATGAACTTTATGGAATGAATGCTGGGGCCAATGTCAAGTGAGTTGGCAGTACCAAACACTTCTGGGGCACACACACGAGCACGGTGAATACCCCCTCTTAACACATTCCACTTTAACCACTGACGCTGGAAGTGAAGGAGACTTGTGGCTCGGCGTCTCTTGTTCTCACCAGCTGAATGTTCAATTTATCTTATTTGGTGGCGTGTTAGTCTTCGTTGCAAAAGAATTTTTGTTGCAATTGTTTCAAGCCAAAGTACAAAAGGCCAAATAAAATATGTGAACTTATGAATAGTTACTTTGACGCATTAGCCCGTCAGTATCTCCCACCTACGAATGAACGGCCTGTTTGCTTAAGTGAGCTTTCAACTCATTCTTTCTCATTCAATTTCCCTTGCTGACTGCACGGTACCTATGTCTGACTGCATTCCCATTTTCATTTTTGGTCCATCCACTACTGCAACAAAATAATGCAGCTTTGCGTACTTCGGTCTGGCTCCGCAATATAAGCGATGGAATATTGGGTGTGCCTTCAGGTTAAGTTACGACAAGCTTATGTCCCACTGCACTCTCAGTGTAACAGCCTGTTTCCACATGTTTCAGTTTGCACAGTAAAAGCAGACGGGATTGTGGCCAGCCACCCCGCGATACTGGTGCAAGTGCTGGAATCCCATGTAATCTGAGGAAAGGTCATCAACCTGAAACGTTGACTCTCTTTCTCTCTCCACAGGTGCTGCCCGACCTGCTGAGTGTTCCCAGCATTTTCTGTTTTTCACCAAAATGGCACTTAACTTGTTTAGTCAGTGTAAACCAGTGGCTCGAGTCAGTGGCCTATACCCGGGCTGTTAGTCAGTTGTCAATTCTTAACCAGCTTTTCCTGTGATGGCTCAGTGGGTAAAAGCACCACACATATCTGGAAAGCACTGCCTGAAAGTGTTGGCGGAGGCAGATTCAAAGTAACTTTCAAAAGGGAACTGGATATATACTTGAAAAGAAAAGATTTGCAGGGCTATGGGGAAAGAGCAGGGGGAGTGGAACTAATCGGATAACTCTTTCAAAGAGCCGGCACAGGCACAATGGGCCGAATGGCCTCTTTCTGTGGTGTATGATTCTATGATTTAGAATAGGTAGGTCCCAGGACTAATGCTGTGATCTCAGTAATGAGAACAGTCTGGGGGCTGCAACAGGCTGCACGATCCTGCGTTAGAGATGGGAAGAATCAGCCACGAGTCTTCTCGCTGAACACTCTCCGCATACAAGTTGGGAAGTAAAACCGAGCTTGGCCGTGATATCCCCCCATAGTCAGGTTGCCTAGCAACACTCACTTCAGCTACATCCTGGCAAGTGAATCGCTGGAAACAGGAGTGGGTGCCTAAGGATTGGAAAAAGGCGAATGTAACGCCAACTTATAAAAAAATATGGCACAAAGATACTCCTGGGGGCCTACAGATTGCTGAGCCTGACATTAAAGGAGGTCCTGAAGGAGAAACTAATAAAGCACCTAGGGAAATAATACGAAAATGACAGACAGGAACAGACCTGCTGGTCCATCCAGCCTGTCCCACACAGTTGAGCTCAATGGAAACACGAGGAACAGCACCATCTTTCGATTAGGCACTTTACAACCTTCCAGCCTCAGCATTGATTTCAATAACTTCAGATCATAACCACTGCTCCCATTTTGTTCAGACAGCAGGTGCTGGTAATGATTCTGTTGTTGCCATTTACACCTCCTCTAGACCCATCTTTTGTTTCTTTACTTGTCCCATTACCATCTCCTTTTGCCTTGTCCCATCATCCCTTTTGTCATTTAATCTCTCCTGCCTTCCACCCTATCACAGACCTTCCCTTTTGTTCTTTCCTCCTCCCCCCTTTCCCTGCCTCTGTACTTGTTTAAAACCTGTTACATCTCTAACCTCTTCCAGTTCTGACAAAAGGTCATCGACCTGAAACATTAACTCTCTTTCTCGCGGCGCAGATGCTGCCTGACCTGCTGAGTGTTTCCAGCATTTTCTGGATATTTGGGAAGGAGGTCATGCCTGAAAACTCTACTGTAATGAAGTGATTTGAAGAAAAACAGAAGAGATGGTGCACAAGGGGAACGTAGATATTTCCTAACTGTGGGAGGACACCCTGGGAGGTGGGGGAGGACACCCTGTCTTTTGCTGGGGGGGGGGGGGGGAGAAGGGGGGGCAGCTATGTAATTGCTCTGACCCATTGCCCTGTGCAGACCCCAAGAACACCAGCTGAAATTTGGGAACAAAAAGTTTTTTTCCAGCAGTTCACAGAGGCGGCGGACCTGGGTGGAGCGGCTGCGGCGAGGCGGAGGACTTAAGAGGCGGCGGCGACCAGGTAGGCCCACAGAGGCGGCGGACCTGGGTGGAGCGGCTGCGGCGAGGCGGAGGACTTAAGAGGCGGCGGCGACCAGGTAGGCCCACAGAGGCTTTTAAAGTGCGGGACGCAGTGGTTGCTGGGTAGGTGATTAATTTTTACCTGTATATAAGTTGGGCAGTTCCTAAACCCGAGACACTACACTTGTAGTGTCCCCCACCCTTCCTCCTCCTCTAACCTAAAGGAGGTGAGTGACTATCAGGTAAGCTCTTTTTTGTTCTAGTTTAATCTGCAAGTTAGCTGGAGGGGATGGCAGGGGAGGCAGTGAAATGTTCCTCCTGCAGAATGTTTGAGGTGAGGGACGCCGTCGGTGTCCCTGCTGATTACACCTGTGGGAAGTGCACCCATCTCCAGCTCCTCGAAAACCGTGTTAGGGAACTGGAGCTGGAGCTGGATGAACTTCGGATCATTTGGGAGGCAGAGGAGGTCATAGATAGAAGCTTCAGGGATGTAATTACTCCAAAGCATGAAGATAGATGGGTGACGGTGAGAGGGGCTGGGAGGAAGCAGTCAGTGCAGGGATCCTCTGTGGTCGTTCCCCTCAGTAACATGTATACTGCTTTGAATACTGTTGAGGGGGACGACTTACCAGTGGTAAGCCACGGTGACCGGATCTCCGGCGCTGGGTCGGTCCCTGTGGCTCAGAAGGGAAGGGGGGAGAGCAGGAGAGCAATAGTTATTGGGGACTCAATAGTCAGAGGGATAGATAGGAGGTTCTGTGGCAGCAAAAGAGACTCACGGATGGTATGTTGCCTCCCGGGTGCCAGGGTCCGTGACGTCTCGGACCGTGTTTTCAGAATCCTCAAAGGGGAAGGGGAACAATCACAAGTCGTGGTACACATCGGTACCAACGACATAGGTAGGAGAAGGGACGGGGATTTAAAACAGGAATTTAGGGAGCTAGGTTGGAAGCTGAGAGCCAGTACAAACCATGTTGTAATTTCTGGTTTGTTGCCGGTGCCACGTGCTAGCGAGTTGAGGAACAGGGTGAGAGTGCAGATAAACACGTGGTTGCAGGGATGGTGTAGGGGGGAGGGTTTCAGTTATGTGGATAATTGGAGCACATTCTGGGGAAGGTGGGACCTGTACAAACAGGACGGTTTGCACCTGAACCAGAGGGGCACCAATATCCTGGGAGGGAAATTTGCTACGGCTCTTCGGGGGGGTTTAAACTAATTTGTCAGGGGGATGGGAAAAAGGGCTGTAGTCCACGAGCCAGTGGTGAGTGTAGGGAGGTACTGAGGAGGGTATCAAGGTCGCAGGAATGTACCGGCAGACAGGAAGATGGCTTGAAGTGTGTCTACTTCAATGCAAGGAGCATCCGGAATAAGGTAGGAGAACTTGGAGCGTGGATTGGTACTTGGGACTACGATGTGGTGGCCATTACGGAGACATGGTTAGAACAGGGACAGGAATGGTTGTTGGAAGTTCCGGGGTATAGATGTTTCAGTAAGAGTAGGGAAGGTGGTAAGAAAGGTGGAGGAGTAGCATTGTTAATCAAGGATAGTTTAACAGCGGCAGAAAGGCAGTTTGAGGGGGATCTGCCGTCTGAGGTAATATGGGCTGAAGTTAGAAATAGGAAAGGAGTGGTCACGTTGTTAGGAGTTTTCTACAGGCCCCCAAATAGTAATAAAGATGTGGAGGAAGAAATTGCAAAGCAGATTATGAATAGGTGTGGAGGTCACAGAGTAGTTGTCATGGGTGACTTCAACTTTCCAAATATTGATTGGAACCTTTATAGGTCAAACAGTTCGGATGGGATAGTTTTTGCACAGTGTGTGCAGGAGGGTTTCCTGACACAATATGTGGATAGGCCGACAAGAGGTGGGGCCACGTTGGATTTGGTACTGGGTAATGAACCGGGCCAAGTGTTTGATTTGTATGTGGGAGAGCACTTTGGAGATAGTGACCACAATTCGGTAACTTTCACTATTGCAATGGAGAGGGATAGGGCCATACGGCAGGGCAGGGTTTATAATTGGGGGAGGGGTAATTATGATGCGATTAGGCAAGAATTAGGGAGTATAAGATGGGAACAGAAACTATCAGGGAAAGGCACAAACGAAAAGTGGAGCTTTTTCATGGAGCAATTACTGCGTGTCCTTGATAG
Organism: Squalus acanthias; assembly: GCA_030390025.1. NCBI lineage: Eukaryota > Metazoa > Chordata > Chondrichthyes > Squaliformes > Squalidae > Squalus > Squalus acanthias. The sequence goes on from CM059433.1 coordinate 120,533,153, forward strand.
GTATGTCCCTGTCAGGCAGGGAGGAAATGGCCGAGTGAGAGAACCATGGTTCACAAAAGAGGTTGAATGTCTAGTCAAGAGGAAAAAGGAAGCGTATGTAAGGATGAGAAAACAAGGTTCAGTTGGGTCGATTGAGGGGTACAAGGTAGCAAGGAATGAGCTAAAAAAAGAGCTTAGGAGAGCTAGGAGGGGGCATGAGAAGTCCTTGGCGGGTCGGATCAAGAAAAACCCCAAGGCTTTTTACTCTTATGTGAGAAATAAAAGAATGACCAGGGTGAGGGTAGGGCCGGTCAAGGACAGTAGTGGGAACTTGTGCATGGAGTCAGAAGAGATAGGAGAGGTGATGAATGAATACTTTTCGTCAGTGTTCACCGAGGAGAGGGGCCATGTTCTTGAGGATGAGAGTGTGATAAAGGTGGATAGGCTGGAGGTGGTAGATGTTCTGAGGGAAGATGTTTTAGCAATTTTGAAGAACCTGAGGGTCGATAAGTCCCCTGGGCCAGATGGGATATATCCTAGGATTCTTTGGGAGGCAAGGGAGGAGATTGCAGAGCCTCTGGCTTTGATCTTTGGGTCCTCACTGTCCACGGGGATGGTGCCAGAGGACTGGAGAGTGGCGAATGTTGTTCCTCTCTTCAAGAAAGGAAATAGGAATGACCCTGGTAATTATAGGCCGGTTAGTCTTACTTCGGTGGTTGGTAAGATAATGGAAAAGGTCCTGAGGGATAGGATTTATGACCATTTGGAAAGGGGCAACTTAATCAGGGATAGTCAACACGGATTCGTGAAGGGTAAGTCTTGCCTAACAAATTTGATTGAATTCTTTGAGGAGGTAACTAAGTGTGTAGATGAAGGTAGAGCAGTTGATGTCGTATACATGGATTTTAGTAAGGCGTTTGATAAGGTTCCCCATGGTCGGCTCATGAAGAAAGTAAGGAGTTGTGGGATAGAGGGAAATTTGGCCAATTGGATAAGTAACTGGCTATCTCATAGAAGGCAGAGGGTGGTGGTGGATGGAACATTTTCGGACTGGAGACCAGTTACCAGCGGTGTGCCACAGGGGTCGGTGCTGGGTCCTCTGCTGTTTGTGATTTTTATCAATGACTTGGAGGAGGGGACTGAAGGGTGGATCAGTAAATTTGCTGATGACACCAAGATTGGTGGAGTAGTGGATGAGGTGGAGGGCAGTTGTAGGCTGCAAAGAGACATTGATAGGATGCAGAGCTGGGCCGAAAAATGGCAGATGGAATTTAACCCTGATAAGTGCGAGGTGATTCATTTTGGTAGGGCAAATGTGAATAAGGATTACAGGGTCAACGGCAGGGTTCTGAGGAACGTGGAGGAGCAGAGGGATCTGGGGGTTCATATCCACAGATCTCTGAAGGTTGCCACTCAAGTGGATAGAGCAGTAAAGAAGGCCTATGGTGTGTTGGCGTTTATTAACAGAGGGTTTGAGTTTAAGAACCATGAGGTTATGCTGCAACTGTACAGGACCTTGGTGAGACCACATTTGGAATATTGTGTGCAGTTCTGGTCACCTCACTATAGGAAGGACATGGAAGCATTGGAAAGAGTGCAAAGGAGATTTACCAGGATGCTGCCTGGTTTGGGGGGGAGGTCTTATGAGGAAAGATTGAGGGAGTTGGGGCTTTTCTCTTTAGAGCGGAGGAGGATGAGAGGCGACTTAATAGAGGTTTATAAGATGATGAGGGGGATAGATAGAGTGGATGTTCAGAGACTATTTCCTCGGGTAGAGGCAGCTGTTACAAGGGGGCATAACTATAAGGTGCATGGGGGGAGATATAGAAGGGATGTCCGAGGTAGATTCTTTACTCAGAGAGTGGTTGGGGTGTGGAATGGACTGCCTGCTGTGATAGTGGAGTCGGACACTTTAGGAACTTTCAAGCGGTTATTGGATAAGCACATGGAGCACACCAGAGTGATAGGGAGTGTGATAGCTTGATCTTGGTCTCGGACAATGCTCGGCACAACATCGAGGGCCGAAGGGCCTGTACTGTGCTGTACTGTTCTATGTTCTATGTTCAGAGGCTGCCTCTTTCTCTCTCTGCATTGGAGCCCCTCCCCAGATAGTTCCTGGTCCTGCTTTGGCATGAAACCCCTGTGGAGGCCATTCCCAGCTTGCACAAGACCCCAGGGGCTGGAAAGCCTTCGGGGGGCCAGGGGATCGTCTCTATGGATCTGGTCATAGGCCTGTATTCAGAGCTGACATTTGAACACGGCACACCAGGGTCTAACAGGGTTTCATTTGCAGATGTCCACCCCATATATAGGCACCCTCTGCAATAGGGGCTGGGAAGAGACATTCACGGACGTCACCAAGCACATTTCCAACCCTGTAGGCTAGAGTTGCCAACCCTGGCTGGACGTATTCCTGGAGGTTCCATCACATGACCTCCTGCCTCCAACCGCCCCGCCCCCACGCTCCTGTCATTGGTCGCCCGACACGTCCATCCATGCGCTGCCCCGCCTTCCGACGGCAATTGGAAAGCGAAAAGACTCTTCATTTGCCCGCTTGGATGATTCTTGGATGAAAAAAATCAGCCTTTTTTTCCCCCTCCCCCGTATTTTTAGAGCTCAAACAGAAGTGTTAAAAGAAAATGAAAAAAACCCAATTTCTTTTATCGATTTTTCTCCAGGGTTTGCTCGCAGTATCGTCCTGGAGATTAACCTTCAATTCCTGGAGACTCCAGGCCAATCCTGGAGGGTTGGCAACCCTACTGTAGGGCCCAGATCCACCAGAAAACCTAGGCCTAAATATTTAAATTTTAGTAAAACAGGAGATTGACCCATAACTCATTGACTGTGTGGGCTTCTGAAGTGGCTTTTGAAATTTGGCTGACGTAGAGGAAACTGGCTCTAGTTATAGTGCAGCTGTGTCAGCATGGAAGGAAGTGACTAACATCAGGGATCAGTGTGAGGGCACCCTGTACAACAATGATTTGGAGGTGGAGATGGATGATACCAAATTAAAGACAGGGAGATTTGTAACTAACAGGGAATACGAACATAGGAGCAGGAGCAGGAGCAGGAGCAGGCCATTCAGCGCCTCAAGCTTGTTCCACCATTCAATTAGATCATGGCTGATCTGTACCGCAACTCCATTTACCCACCCTTGATCCAGATCCCTCAATACCCTTACCCAAAAAAATCTACCGATCTCAGTCTTGAAAATTTCAAGTAACCCAGCAGTTACAGCCTTTTAGAGAAGAGAGTTGCAAATTTCCACTACCCATTGTGTGAAAAAGTGCTTCCTGATTTCACTCCTAAAATGTGGAGATGCCGGTGTTGGACTGGGGTGGACAAATGTGAGAAGTCGCACAACACCAGGTTATAGTCCAACAGTTTTATTTGAAAATTCACTTCACCTGACGAAGGAGCAGCGCTCCGAAAGCTTGTGATTTCAGATAAAACTGTTGGACTATAACCTGGTGTTGTGCGACTTCTCACATTTGTTCACTCCTAAAAGGCCTAGCTCCAATTTTAAGGTCAAGCCCCCTTGTTCTGGGATTCCCCCTCCAGTGGAAATAGTTTCTCTGTATCTACTTTATGATTTTAAGGACCTCAATTTGAATTCACCCCTCAACCTTCTAAACTCAAAGGAATACAAGCCCAGTCTATGCAACCTGTCCTCATAATGTAACCCATTTGGCCCTGGTTTAATTTTGATGAATTCGCGCTGTGCCCACTCCAAGTCAATATATAAATGTACCAAATACGGAATGGTCTTGGATACATTAGGGAGTCAGGCTAACAAGCTGCCGATGTTGTTTAATGTGGATCAATGTAAGTGATGACATGGGGTGGGATATTTCCTCTGTGCTGTATGTGTAGCAAAAATTATAAGCCTGTTTATAAAGAACATATTTCTAATTTAGTTAGACATAGTCCACAGGGCAAGTCTCACCTTCCACTCCCCCCCCCCCCACCGTCATTCTGTCCTAACAGACCATTCCTCCTGTTTTTGCCCCTTTCACCCTTGCGATGCCTCTGTAGGTCAATCTTCATTCATTACCACTTCAGGAACAAGTGAGGCTTACCTGGGATTCCGATAGCACACAGTGCTGGGTAATAGACTTTCTGTACAGTGGCGAATGCATTGTGCAGCGTAGGGGCCATGTCCAGCATGTATTTTTCTTCCAGGGAAACTAAACGGGGTGGCTCGTTCTTCCGTTCATTTCCTGAAAAGAACATGACCCGGTATTAACGCGAGGTATTTACACTCTATTTCACCGCCCACAAGAACTGAGCCTTGCACACATATTACATACATTACATAGGATATACGGCACAGAAACAGGCCATTCGGCCCAACCAGTCCATGCCGGCGTTTAGGTTCCACTCGAGCCTCCTCCCGTCTTTCCTCATCTAAATCTCTCAGCATAACCCTCTATTCCCCTTCTCCCTCATATGCTTGTCCAGCCTCCCCTTAAATGCATCTCTACTATTGGCTTCAACCACTCCCTGTGGTAGCGAGTTCCACATTCTCACCACTCTCTGGGTAAAGAAGTTTCTTCTGAATTCCCTATTGGATTTCTTGGTGACTATCTTATATTGATGGCCTCTAGTTATGCTCTTCCCACAAGTGGAAACATTCTCTCTGTATCCACTCTGTCAAAATTTTTCATAACTTTAAAGACCTCTATTAGGTCACCCCTCAGCCTTCTCTTTTCAAGAGAAAAGAGACCCAGCCTGTTCATCCTTTCCTGATATGTATACCCTCGCATTTCTGGTATCATCCTTGTAAATCTTCTCTGCACCCTCTCCAGTGCCTCCATAACCTTTTTATAATATGGCGACCAGAACTGTACAGGCCTCTTACTCTGCTTATTATCCCCCAACCCTAGCCTCTAACCAACCATGTACCGATATATGAAAATCAAAACCGGGTCTTTTTTTAATGGAGACATTTAGATGCAATCAACAACAACAACAACAACAACTTGCACTGATATAGCACCTTTAACATAGTAAAACGTCCCAAGGCGCTTCACAGGAGCAAAATTTGACACCGAGCCATAAGGAGATATTAGGACAGGTTGGTCAAAGCTTGGCCAAAGAGGTAGGTTTTAAGGAGCATCTTAAAGAAGGAGAGAGAGGTGGAGAGGTTTAGGGAGGGAATTCCAGAGCTCAGGGCCTTGGCAGCTGAAGGCACGGCTGTCAACGGTGGAGCGAAGGAAATCGAGGTTGTGCAAGAGGCCAGAATTAGAGGAGCGCAGAGATCTCGAGAGGGTTGTGAGGTTGGAGGAGGTTACGGAGTTACAATGGACTTGTTTTTGTTTGTATTTTCATCCCCTGATCATTGTCTACCTGACCGGATCCCTGGAACCAAGGCTTCTTCGGCAGCACCTCCCAAACCCGCGACCTCTACCACCTAGAAGGACAAGGGCAGCAGGCGCATGGGAAAACCACCACCTCCAAGTTCCCCTCCTAGTCACACAAAATCCTGACTTGGAAGTATATCGCAGTTCCTTCATCGTCGCTGGGTCAAAATCCTGGAGCTCCCTCCCTAACAGCACTGTGGGAATACGTTCACCACATGGACTGCAGCAGTTCAAGAAGGCAGCTCACCAGCCCCTTCTCGAGGGTAACTAGGGATGGGCAATAAATGCTGGCTTTGCCGGTGACACCCACATCCCAGGAACGAATAAAAAAAAGAGGTTGAGGATATGGTCTGATCCTGGGCTGACACCAATAACAGGGTTGAAAATTTACAATTATGAAGAGAACCTTGAGAAGTTAGATCTTTTTTCACAAGTGCTAAGAAGGTAATGAAGCGTTATGATAGGATAAATAGTGATAGATTGTTTCCACTGGACAGTAATGGGATAAACATTTAAGATAATCACAAAAAGAATTAAAAGGGGAGGTAAGAAAAAACATCCAAAATGTGGCTGGAATGTGTAATTGTCTGCCGCAAAGTACATAAATTCTTTCAAAAGGAAGACCGTTGCTTGAACAAATGATTAAATCAGTCGATCCACCGTGGTATTGCACGTGGAAAGCCAAGACCAAGTAGGATCTTCCGGCAAAGAGGACAAAGGATAGTTGGACCAGGGCTGAGGGAGCACTGTGATGATGAAAGCCAGAAGAAGCCAGTGGAAGGGGCGAGTAAAGCAGGGCTTGAGGGGAGGGTGGAGGTTAGAGTCTGGGGGTAGGGAGGGTAAAGGCAAAGCATGGTTGGTTAGAGGCTAGGGTTGGGGGATGATAAGCAGAGATAGAGGCTCGAGGAGAGTTAGAGGCTCAGAGAAGAGAATGGAAGACTGCTGGAAGATGCTGGAGCCCAGAGCAAGTGGCTGCACTTGTGGGACTAGTGACACCAGTTCGGTAACCCCGGTCAGAGTGCACATGCTATAGAGGAAGGGGTAATGGGTTGGGGGTGGGGGGGGATGTGAGGGGGTGAGTAGGGAGAACGGGGAAATGAGTGGAGGTTGTGGAATGTTAGGACGAGGAGTTGGAAAGTGACAGGTGGATTTTCCAATTGGAAGTTATTAAACGACATCAGTAAGGTGAGTCTAGCTGACCACACACACATTTACCTGCTGCAGTTTCTCTGGGAAACTTAAACCCGTGGAGAGTCCAAAGAGTTAATGGGAAGTGATCTCATTGTTTATTAAAGTTATGATCAAGCTTCCCAAAAACCACGGCTCCAGACGGCAAACGCCTCCATTCTAGATAAAGGTTACAAAGAAATACACTTGAGATAAACATTTTTAGAAAACTAACACTGACGTAAGCTTGAGGATCATCTGTTCAACAATAACCTAGTTAACAGCAGTCAGCATGGATTCTGAAGGGGAAGATGCTACCTGATCAACCTCCCTGACTCCTCTGAAGAACTGACAACCCTGGTGTACTATGTATGGGAAGCCCTATAACATGATTTCAAAAAGGCTTTTGACAAAATTGCACAAAAAAGGCTATTAATTAACCTCAAACCTGTGGGGATTCAGGGCAAACCCTGGGAATGGATAAGAAACTGACTGAAGGGTAGGAAACAACGAGTACTCATTAGAGGAGATATTTTGGGATGTAGGGGGAGGTAAATACCGAGTGGAGCGCCTGAGGGCTCAGTACTGAGACTACTAATTCAGAAACTCAATGAAAGGAGTCAAATTTGCAGAGGATACCAAACTAGGAGGGGCAATGGAGTCAGACGAGGAAGCTCAGAAATTACGAAGTGAGTTGGACAAAATATATGTGGGCAGAACGATGGCAGATCAGATTTAATGTAGCGAAGAGTAAAGTGCTAGACTGAGGAAGGAAAAATAGGTGGCCTGGGTTCTTGATGAAGTCGCTAAGGATGGAGCTGAAGGTGACCTGGAAGTCTTAATAGATTTGAGGCTAAATAAGTCCAACCAATGCAGAGCAGTAATCAATAAAGTCAACAGAATGTTGAGCTACATAGTCAAAACAGTAGAATACATGCCAGAGGGGATAATGATCAAACATTACAACAGTGACTACACTTCAAAAGTACTTCATTGGCTGTAAAGCGCTTTGGGATGTCCTGAGGTCGTGAAAGGCGCTATATAAATGCAAGTCTGTCTTTCTTTTGCTCTGATCAGACCCCAACTTGAGTCCTGGGCCTAGTTCTGGTCGCCACGAAACAAGAGAGACATTCAAGCATGGGAGGCAATGCCGAGGGGAGCCACAACGCTGATAGTGAAAGGGGTCTGCATTATGAAGAAAGACTTCAGCAACCTGGGCTTTTCATCAGAGAAAGGAGGCGTCTGGGAGGTGACTTAGAGAGATATATAGGACTGTTAACAGTATAGAAAATGTTGACCTGGAATATTACCTTCAATTAAAATGAATTAAAAAAAAAGTTAAAATTAAAAAATGCAAATGAGCTTGAAATAGTAACTGTCGGAATGAATACTTCCTCCAAGTATTCACAAGAAAGACATGAGCAACATGTCCTCTCTAAACAAAGATATTTTAAGTATAATAATGGCTAAATGCTCAAAAACAAATAAATTGCCAGGGATAGCTAGTATTTATCCCAGAGAGCTGAGAGAGACTAAGGAGAAGATTTGTGAGGCACTGATAATCATTATGAGGGAGTCACTGGGCAAACCGCACCTTGAATACTGCATCGAGTTCTGGTCACCAAGAAACAAGAGAGATATTCGAGTGTTGGAAGCAGTGCAGAGAAAAGCCATAAGGCTGATGCCCACTGTCAGGGGTATGAGTTATGAGGAAAGGCTGGACAATCTTGGGCATTTCAGTTTCGAAAGGAGGGGACGGAGCGGGAACTTATAGAGGTATATAAGAGTACATAAGAGCACAGAAAAAAGTTGACCTGGAACATTACTTTCAATTAAACTGTGGGAGTAGAACCAGGAGACATTAGGTTCAGACTAGAAAAAGGTCATTTTGGGACTTATATCAGGAAATTCTTCTTCACACAAAAAAGTGATCAATGTGTGGAATAAACTTCCAGATAGAGTTGCGGAAGCAAAAAACCCTGGAGCCATTTCAAAAACAATTGGATGTTACAAGAGGGAATGCTTGAATCGCTCCGGACAGGTGAATTAAGATGGGCTGAATGGCCTCTCTCTTTGTAATTAACTTGTGATCGTATTATTGTGCTACAAAATGTTGCACAGCACTCCCCCCCCCCCCCCCTCCTCAAATAAAAGGAAAAGGATACCAAAGAGCTTTTGCATGAAGGGAGTGTCCCTTTAACTGACATCAACCCATAAGCTCTTGGCTCAGTAGGGCACACACGCATACTTCCTTTAGGCTTTCAGATCCTGTTCTGCAGAAGGCAGCTGCCAATTCTCCAGCAACAAAGCACAAACGTTAAAGTGTTTATTTTAACAGAGACTTGTAATGGAGACTTTATTGACTGAGTAATGCAATCTGGATCATTTGAGGCCCATTGGGCCCGACGTTAATACATTACAGCGCAAGATGTTTAATATACCTCAAATCGGGAGGTTTGGCAATTCTGTCAGTTTTAATCTGTTTTCTCATTTCAGAGATTAGCTTGGAATTTGGTGGAGTCTAACTACAGATGAACTGTGGGATAGATCAGAGATTTCTGCCTAAATTTCCTCTTCGATTCAGAGACGTGTGTTTGTGGTATTAGTGTCGGTTGCTCAGTGCTCCAACTGTCCCCTTGCTGTCCCCTGCCCACTCAGTCCCATTCACTACTCACTGTGCAGTCAACGTCACTCTGACACCACACACTATACTCTTCCTCGCACTCATGAATCCCCAATCTCAAAGTTTTTAAACTGCGACAATTGATAAAATTAGCGCATCGCCGTGCAGTTCAAGTGCGAATATTTAATGTTTTTCACCGTATTAGAATTACTTTGGCTCCCCTCCTCAAAGCCTCTCCACCAGCTAGAGGGCTCAGTTCACGAGTTTAATGGAGTACTTCCCACCGGCCTGGATGGAGGAAACTGCAATAAATCTTCAAAGCTCAAAGAGCAGTTCACTTGACTGGGGCTCCAGCCCCTCCAACACCAGTGCGCCTTTGTGGCTGCATTATGTCCTAGTTACAGGATGCTCTGCAGCAACTCACTCCCCAAGCTTTATTACAGCACCCCTCAGCCCCATGGCCTCTACCACAGAGAAAGACGAGCTGCAAGGTGCATGGGAACACCATCACCCCGCAAGCTCCCCTCCAAGTCACACGCCATCCTGATGTGGACGTATATCGCCATTCCTTCATCATCACTGGGTTAAAAGCTGAGAATTCCTTACTTAACGTGGTGGGAGCACCATCTCTGCTCAACGGGCCTCACACTCGCCGAGCCTCTCGCCGCTAGTTAAAGTCGCTTATATAAAAACGCTTTGGGACTTCCTGCGCTCTACCTCTTTCCTCTTTGAAGATGTTTCTTACAACCTACCCCTTTGACTAAGCTTTTGGTCATTTGCCCTAATATCTCCCTATGTGGCTCGGTGTCAAATTTTGTTTTCTAACGCTCCCGTGAAGTGCGTTGGGACATTTTACTACATTAAAGGCGCTATTTAAATGCACGTTCTTGTTGTTGAGGTGCTGAAAAGCGTTCTAGAAATGCAAGTCTTCCCCCAGTGGCGAGTAAATGTAATTACACAGGCTGGTTTCCCTGCCGCAGCAACATGCAGTTCACAAATCTTGAACAGGGAACTTGAGTGAATGATTGAAATTTAAATAGAGTAGAGCTTCCTTTGACTGAACAGAATTTAAATTTGTCTGTCATGTAATTATTTGTAATATATGCATCTGGACTGCATTAATGGCTGATTATCAACCGATTATGAAGCCCATGGGTCTGCAGTACTGGAAGCTGCCTTTTGGGTCATTGCTAACACAGGCCTCCGTGGGCTGTGGTTATACAGGCACGTTTGCATTGATGGGCAGCAGTTTTAGATTAAAAAAAAAGGAAATAACTTGCATTTATATCGTGCCTTTCACGACCTCAGGACGTCCCAAAGTGATTTACGGCCAGTTACGTACTTTTGAGGCGCAGTCGCTGCTGTAAGTCGGAAAACACAGCAGCCAATTTGCGCGCAGCAAGGTCCCACAAACTGCAATGATATAGATGACCAGATAATGTGTACTAGTGATGTTGTTTGAAGGATAAATATTAACCAGGACACCGGGAGAACTCTCCTGCGCTTCTTCAAATAGGACCATGGGATCCCACCCGAAACAGCAGACGGGACCTCGGTTTAACGTCTCATCTAAAAGGCGTCATCCACGTGTAGCTCTCCCCCAGCACTACATAGTGGTGCTAATTGCACACACACATGGTCCAGCCACCACTATAGCTACTGCTAGATAAAAAGGGTCCACAAACTGAATGAAACCATTTAGTTGAAAATATTATATCCCATCAGGAAGTATTTATTTACACAGAGTGATCGACAGTTGGAACAGGTTACCATGAAGAGCGGTTGAGACCAAGATATTGGGTTTATTTACAAAATTAGATGCTATAAAAGAGAATGCCTTTCATGCTCCCAGGACATCCCAAAGTGCTTGACAGCCACTCTTATGATGTACAGTCACTCGATATGTAGGCAGGTGTGGCAGACAACTTGCGCACAGTAAGGTCATACAAACCGCAATGAAATAAGAGACCTGTTAATCTGCTTTGCTTGTCCTGCTCACCTCTGAAAATGCAGCACCCCCCTCAGAGCTGCACTGAGTTGTCAGCCTAGATTATAAAGAAAGATTTGCATTTATATAGCGCCTTTCACGATCTCCGGATCTCCCAAAGCGCTTTACAGCCAATGAAGTACTTTTGAAGTGTAGTCACTGTTGTAATGTAGGAAACGTGGCAGCCAATTTGTGCACAGCAAGGCTCCCACAAACAGCAATCTGATAATGGCCAGATAATGGGCCATATTTTGCGACCCCTATGGGTGCGTACGAGGTGCGCTCGCGCCTGTAAGGACCGCGCAAGTTCCGGGTGTAGGCATGCGAAGCGCATGCGCTAAAACCCGGCACTTGCGATCTGTCAAGAATTCTCTTGACAGATCCTCCGCATCCTCGGGAGATGGGCCTCTGCGGGTGGAGAGTTGCGTTCTTTGCCCAACTTCCGCCCGCTGAATGCCCGTGAAACGCCCGTGAAACTCTTACGCCTGGTAAAAGCAGGCATAAGGCCTGCTTTTACTAGCATAAGAGTTTTTAAAAAATAGAAAAATAAAATGTTATCACTCATTTATACATTAAAAATCCTGCCCAATAAGGTAAGTTTATTTTTAGCCCCGTTAAAACATATAATTTGTTTTCCAAAAAAATTACATTTTTGTTTAAAATATTTAATTTTTTTTTTTTATTCGTTCATGGGTGTGGGCATCGCTGGCAAGGCCAGCATTTATTGCCCATCCCTACTTGCCCTTGAGAAGGTGGTGGTGAGCTGCCTTCTTGAATCGCTGCAGTCCGTTAGGGAGGGAGTTCCAGGATTTTGACCCAGTGACGATGAAGGATCGGCGATATACTTCCAAGCCAGGATGGTGTGTGACTTGGAAGGTGGTGGTGGCGCCTGCTGCCCTTGTCCTTCTAGGTGGTAGAAGTTGTGGGTTTGGGAGGTGCTGCTGAAGAAGCCTTGGCAAGTTGCTGCAGTGCATCTTGTAGATGGTACACACTGCAGCCACGATACGCCGGTGGTGGAGGGAGTGAATGTTTAAGGTGGTGGATGGGGTGCCAATCAAGTGGGCTGCTTTGTCCTGGATGGTGTCGAGCTTCATTGAGTGTTGTTGGAGCTGCACTCATCCAGGCAAGTGGAGAGTATTCCATCACACTCCTTACTTGTGCCTTGTAGATGGTGGAAAGGCTTTGGGGAGTCAGGAGGTGAAGACACTCATCGCAGAATACCTAGCCTCTGACCTGCTCTTGTTCCCACAGTATTTATGTGGCGGGTCCAGTTAAGTTTTTGGTCAATGGTGACCCCCCAGGATGTTGATGGTGGGGGACCCGGCGATGGTGATGCCGTTGAATGTCAAGGGGCGGTGGTTAGACTCTCACTTGTTGGAGATAATCATTGCCTGGCACTTGTGTGGCGCGAATGTTACTTGCCACTTATCAGCCCAAGCCTGAATGTCGTCCAGGTCTTGTTCCATGCGGGCATGGATTGCTTCATTATCTGAGGAGTTGCGAATGGCATTGAACACTCTGCAGTCATCAGCGAACATCCCCATTTTTGATCTTGAATGGGATTTTAATTAATTTTAAATGTGTAATAAAAAAAAACGTATTTCATGTGTCCGTGTATTTTTTAAGTGATCCCCATTCATACTTATGGGAGTTCCGTACGCAAGCCTCCATATCTCCCGGGCCTCCAGGTAAATGTGTAGATATTTTACAGGTCGGAGGCATCCGCCTGCGGGAAGCCTCCGATCGCAAATGTTGGGCCAAACTGTTTTAGCGATGTTGATCAAGGGATAAATATTGGCCAGGACACCGGGGATAACTCCCCTGCTCTTCTTCGAATAGTGACATGGGATCTTTTACATCCACCTGAGAAGGCAGATTGGGCCTCGGTTAACGTCTCTCCCTTAGTGCTGCACTGGAGTGTCAGCCGAGATTTTGTGCTCAAATTTCTGGAGTGGGACTTGAACCCACGACCTTCTAACTCAGAGGCGAGAGTGTTACCAGTGAGCCAAGGCTAACACTTAAAGAATGAAATTTAATGGGCTGAAGGGGTGTCCCGTCTTGTTTTGATAACAGACACAACAGGAAGGGTTATGAGGCTGCGATCGCATCTCAGGCTGTAGGTGATGGCTGTAAGTTCTTGCACTTTGCTATTACAGCTTACAGTACCACTTGAAGCCTGTGGCGGTTACGGTCTTGTCATCACTTCTGGGCATCCATATTCGCCACTTAACATTTACCCACTACGTGGTAATTCACGAAAACTACTGTTAAAAAGAAACATTTGTGTCCCCCTGTGAAACTACATTAAAGGTGCTATATAAATGCAAGTTGTAGCTGCTGTTGTTGAATCAAAAAATACCGCCATTCTCTCTCAGGGATGACATAATCAGCTCTTTCACGTAACTATACAGTACAGTAGTGCGGTGTCAGCTTGGCTCAGTTGGGAGCCCTCCCACCTCTGAGTCAGATGATTGAGGGGGACTGAAGGCCCACTCTAGGATTTGAGTCCATAAGTTAGGCCGACGCTACTGAAATAGCGAACTACTGAAGCACAAGAAATATCAAACCAAGCCTGCCCTTCCCAGAGTCCGCAGCTGCCAGTGTGACAGGGATTAGCCAAGAACACTTGGATGATTCTATGTGTGTTGACCTTGTACATAGTTATGGCTGGTCATGGTTATGCACTATGCCTGACTGAATTATATGACTGTACCACCCAAGGAAAAGTGCACTCCCAGAAACACTTGGCGGTTCTATAGTTGACCCTGTACTTAGTTATGGCTGCTACCCTGGTGATATTTGTACTCTATGCCTGGTTGAATAATGTAACGGTGCCACCCACAGAAATGGAGAAATTCCAGTGATTTGCACAAGCAGCTCATTTTCTGAAGATAGTCTAGACAGCCTACAGGTTTAGTCAAGGGTAGGGGCAGCAAATATAAAATTGCTGCATCTCTGTCCAAATGCTGCCTCTCATTAGAACATTTAGAATTTTGCATTATAAATACTGTATTCTAGTTAATTTTAGAATATCTTTTTTCCTTCATAGTTGATAAATGTTTAAATTTTTTTTGAAAAGTCAATTTATACTAAGATTGGTCACAACCAAACCTGGGAGAAGACATTCAGGATTATGTTGCAGGGCACGGTTGACAGGGACAGAACACACGATAGTCACAAGTTATATGAAACCAAATATGGGCCCAAAAATTCGGCCGTTCTCGGGTGAGTACTCAGTGCGTACTCACCCGTATTCATTCCCGAAGTGCCGGTTTCCTGCATGCACTGCGCATGCGCGGGAAACCGGAACTTCCGGTATGGTGAAGGGGGCGGTTCCTAGGTGAACCGCGTGTGCGCTAGAGGCTGCGCGCATGCAGCACACTTAGATTTTTTTTCAGGTTTCAACGCGAGGGTAAGTATTGAAGATTCTACGCTAGTAAAAAGGAGGCGTAAGACCCCTTTTCAACAAGGTAAGTAGTTAATTAAGTATAATTTAACATTTTTTTCAACAGGTTTATCTTTTTTAGATACTTTAAAGAAAGGTAAGTTTATTTTTATAACTTTTAAAAAGTATTTTAATCTTTACAAAAATTAAAATTTTTGTTTAAAGTGGTTAATTTATTTAACTATAGTTATTTTATAAATGTGATGGTTTTTAAAAAAAAATTTATTTGAGGTTTAGCTGTTCTTTTGGGGCCGATTTCAATTCACAGATTTGACAGGTCTCCTGTCAAATCTATGAATGAAAGATGGTCTGCTGCCATTGGCTCTCCATGGCCCACGTGATCCCAGGGGTCGCATCGCACTAACTGCGCCCCTGGAACACGCAAGCACTGCGCGCCGGCTCTTGGGAGAGGCCCAGGGACCCGAAGTTCCTGTGGGCCCAAAACACAACGGCAGGCGCGGTGGGTAAGAGTGCACGCAATCCTTACCCCCGCGGCAAGCCGGCCACGCGAATTTCTAGGCCATGATTGTTTAAATTTAATACAGACTAGGTACATTCATACACGGTTGCTACTCCCTACAAGCACACTGTTGAACTGCGAAATCTATGCAGAGAGAAAGCACGTATTGCACAGGGCACATTTACAGTAATGCTTAATATTTCAACAGTGACAAAAGATTAAATTCCTGACTGCTCCAATAGAACAGGTGCTGCCTGTGCATTAATCAGTTCCTTGCAATAATGTTAATTGGACCAAAACATCAGAGAGAAAACAAGGTAATGCAATGATTTGATGACAAGGTGCTTTTTTGGGGGCATCAATAATGCAGGGCAGACAATGCGACTTGCACTTGTTACACTGCCAGCGTCCCTGGGCTGCTCACAAGCAGCTGGGGTGCAGACCCAGGTTGATGGAGTGCTCCTGGTACAACACCAGCTCCAGGCTTCATTGCAGCTCTGCTTGATGAAGGGCGCATAGGGAAATTGAAGAGCACAGCAAGATCCCAAAATACCGAACCTCAGCCGTTGTAGGCGCAAAGCTGTTTGAAGCATATGTAATAACAGGACTGGTTGGCGGGCAGGAGTACAGTCTGTCTGATCCTATTGGTTGGATTCATCTAAAAACTAACTATTATACATTACATAGAAACATAGAAGATAGGAGCAGGAGTAGGCCATTCGGCCCCTCGAGCCTGTTCCGCCATTTAATGAGATCATGGCTGATCATCCAAATTCAGTACCCTGTCCCTGCTTTCTCCCCATATCCCTTGATCCCTTTAGCCTTAAGAAATATATCTAACTCCTTCTTCAATATATTTAATGAATTGGCCTCAACTGCCTTCTGTGGTAGAGAATTCCACAGGTTCACCACTCTCTGGGTGAAGAAATTCCTCCTCCTCTCAGTCCGAAATGGCTTACCCCTTATCCTTAGACTGTGACCCTTGGTTCTGGACTCCCCCGCCATCGGGAACATCCTTCCTGCATCTAGTCTGTCTAGTCCTGTTAGAATTTTATAAGTTTCAATGAGATCCCCTCTCATTCTTCTAAACTCTAGCGAATATAAGCCTAATCGACCCAATCTCTCTTCATACGTCATTCCTGCCATCCCAGGTATCAGTCTGGTGAATCTTCGCTGCACTCCCTCCATGGCAAGAACATCCTTCCTCAGATAAGACAACCGAAACTGCACACAATACTCAAGGTGTGGTCTCACCAAGGCCCTGTACAACTGCAGCAAGACATCCTTGCTCCTGTACTCGAATCCTCTCACTATGAAGGCCAACATACCATTTGCCTTCTTAACCGCCTGCTGCACCTGCATGCTTACCTTCAGCGACTGGTGCACAAGGACACCCAGGTCTCGTTGCACTTCCCCTTTTCCCAATCTATTGCCGTTCAGATAATATTCGGTCTCCCTGTTTTTGCCACCAAAAAGGATAACCTCGCATTTATCCACATTATACTGCATCTGCCATGCATCTGCCCAATCACCCAACCTGTCCAAATCATACTGGAGTTTCTCTGCATCCTCTTCACAGCACACACGCCCACCCAGCTTTGTGTCATCTGCAAACTTGGAGATATTACATCTAGTTCCCTTGTCTGGATCATTAATATATATTGTGAATAGCTGGGGTCCTAGCACCGATCCCTGCGGTACCCCACTAGTCACTGCCTGCCACTCGGAAAAAGACCCGTTTATTCCAACTCTTTGCTTCCTGTCTGCCAACCATTTCTCTATCCAAGACAGTACCTTACCCCCAATCCCATGTGCTTTAACTTTGCACGCTAATCTCTTATGCGGGACCTTATCGAAAGCCTTCTGAAAGTCCAAATACACCACATCCACTGGTTCTGCCTTATCTATTCTACCAGTTACATCCTCAAAAAATTCCAGTAGATTAGTCAAGCATGATTTACCTTTTGTAAATCCATGTTGACTTTGTCCGATCCTGTCACTGTTTTCCAAGTGCTCTGCTATTACATCTTTTATAATGGACTCTAGCATTTTGCCCACTACCGATGTCAGGCTTACCGGTCTATAATTCCCCGTTTTCTCTCTACCACCTTTTTTAAATAGTGGGGTTACGTCAGCTATCCTCCAATCCATGTGAACTGCTCCAGAGTCTATAGAATTTTGGAAGATGACCAGCAATGCATCTACTATTTCTAGGGCCACTTCCTTAAGTACCCTAGGATGTAGATTATCAGGCCCTGGGGATTTATCGGCCTTCAATCCCGTCAATTTCCCTAACACCATTTCCCTACAAATACTGATTTCATTCAATTCCTCCCTCTCATTAGACCCTATGTTCCCCGACATCTCTGGGAGGTTATTTGTGTCCTCCTTTGTGAAGACAGAACCAAAGTATGTATTTAATTGGACTGCCATTTCTTTGTTCCCCATTATAAATTCCCCTGATTCTGACTGCAAGGGACCTACACTTGACTTCACCAATCTTTTTCTCTTCACATACCTATAAAAGCTTTTACAGTCAGTTTTTATGTTCCCTGCAAGCTTACTCTCATCTATTTTCCCCCTCTTAATTAATCCCTTTGATCTCCTTTGCTGAATCCTAAACTGCTCCCAATCCTCAGGTATGCTGCTTTTTCTGGCCAAATTATATGTTCTCTCCTTGGATCTTATGCTATCCTTAATTTCCCTTGTTAGCCACGGTTGAGTCACCTTTTTTTTTATGCCAAACAGGGATGAACAAATTCTGCAGTTCATCCATGCAATCTTTAAATGTTTGCCATTGCCTATCCACCGTTAACCCTTTAAGTAATGTTCCCCAATCCATCCTAGCCAACTCGTCCCTCATACCATCGTAGTTTCCTTTATTTAAATTCAGGACCCTAGTCTCTGAGTCAACTACTTCACTCTCCATTTTAATGAAGAATTCTATCATATTATGATTGCTCCTCCCCAAGGGGCCTCGCACAACAAGATTGCTAATGAATCCTTTCTCATTGCATAATACCCAGTCTAAGATGGCCTGATCTCTAGTTGGTTCCTCGACATATTGGTCCAGGAAACCATCCCCCATATACACTCCAGGAATTCCTCCTCCACAGTATTGTTACTAATTTGGTTAGCCCAATCTATATGTAGATTAAAGTCACCCATGATAACTCCTGTGCCCTTATTGCACGCGTCTCTAATTTCCCATTTAATGCCATCCCCAACCTCAGCATTACTGTTTGGGGGTCTGTATACAACTCCCACTAACGTTTTCTGCCCCTTAGTATTTCTCAGCTCTGCCCATACAGATTCCACATCATCAGAGCTAATATCCTTCCTGACTATTGTGTTAATCTCCTCTTTAACCAGCAATGCTACCCCACCTCCTTCTCCTTTTTTCTTGTCCTTCCTGAATATTGAATACCCCTGGATGTTGAATTCCCAGTCTTAGTCACCCTGGAGCCATGTCTCCGTAATCCCAATTATATCATATCCGTTTACATCTATTTGCGCAGCTAATTCATCCACCTTATTACGAATGCTCCTCGCATTAAGACACAAAGCCTTCAGGCTTGATTTTTTAACACTCTTAGTCCTTTTAGAATTATTATTTACTGTGGCCCTGTTTGATTTACACCCTTGATTTCTCTGCCTTCCACTTTTGCTTTTCTCCTTCCTGTCTTTTGTTTCTATCCTTGCTTCCCTTTCCTCTGTCTCCCTGCACAGGTTCCCAACCCCCTACCAATGGAAAGGGCTGCTCAATTTGTGAGAGTTAACTTGTTAGAATTGTTTGTACTTGCTACTCAAGAAAGGAGGGAGAGAGAAAACAAGGAACTATAGGCCAGTTAGCCGGATATCTGTAGTACATAGAATTACCTAGAATATACAGCACAGAAACTGACCATTTGGCCCAACCAGTCCATGCCGGCCTTTATGCTCCACTCGAACCTCTTCCCATCCTTCCTCATCTAACTCTATCAACATAACCCTCTATCCCCTTCTCCCTCATATGCTTATCTAGCCTCCCCATAAATGCATCTATACTATTCGCTTCAACCACTCCCTGTGGTAGCGAGTTCCACATTCTCACCACTCTGAGTAAAGAAGTTCCTTCTGAATTCCCTATTGGATTTCTTGGTGACTATCTTATATTGATGGCCTCTAGTTTTGCTCTTCCCCACATGTGGAAACATTCTCTCTGTGTCTACTCTGTCAAAATCTTTCATAATTTTCAAGACCTCTTTTAGGTTGCCCCTCAGCCTTCTCTTTTCAAGATGTGGAGATGCCGGTGTTGGACTGGGGTGGACAAATGTGAGAAGTCGCACAACACCAGGTTATAGTCCAACAGTTTTATTTGAAATCACAAGCTTTCAGAGCACTGCTCCTTCGTCAGGTGACGAAGGAGCAGCGCTCCGAAAGCTTGTGATTTGAAATAAAACTGTTGGACTATAACCTGGTGTTGTGCGACTTCTCACATTTCTCTTTTCAAGAGAAAGAGACCCAGCCTGTTCATCCTTTCCTGATAGGTATAACCTCACATTTCTGGTATCATCCTTGTAAATCTTTTTTGCACCCTCTCCAGTGCCTCTATATCCTTTTTATAATATGGCGACCAGAACTGCACACAGTACTCCAAGTGTGGTCTAACCAAGGTTCGATAGAAGTTTAGCATAACTTCCCTACTTTTAAATGCTATCCCTCTGGAAATATACCCTAGTGGTTGGTTTGCTTTTGTAATGGCCTTGTTAATCTGCATCACAACTGTTAGTGTTTTATGTATTTGTACTCTCAGATCCCTTTGCTCCTCTACCCCATTTCAAATCTTATTTTCCAAGTAATATGTGACCTCCTTATTTTTCTCACCAAAATGTAATACCTCACATTTATCGGTGTTGAAATTCATTTGCCAATTATCTGCCCATTCTGCAAGTTTATTAATGTCTTCTTGGAATTTGTTGCAGTCCTCCTCAGCATTGGCTATCTCCCCCCCACCCTCTCAATTTGGTGTCATCCACAAATTTAGAAATTGTAGTTTTTGATTCCAAAGTCTAAATCGTTAACATAGATTGTGAACAACAGTGGTCCCAGCATCGATCCTTTTGGGACCCCACTTTCCACCTTCTGCCACGCTGAATAGCTACCTTTACCCCTACTCTCTGCTTCCTGTCTTGAAGCCAGCTAGCTATCCATAACGCGACTTGGCCCTGACTCTGCATTCCCTGACCTTATTCATTAGTCTATTATGTAGTACCTTATCGAAGGCCTTTTGGAAATCTAGATTAATTACATCTACTGCATTAAACTTGTCTACTCTCTCTGTTACCTCTTCAAAGAATTCAACGAGGTTGGTCATTCAAGATTTTCCCTTTTGACTATTTGTTATTATATTTTTGTTTCTAGATGTTCTTCTATTTTCTCCTTTAGTAGGGATTCCATTATTTTTCCTCCCACCGTTGTTAAGCTGACTGGTCTATAGTTCCTTGGACATGCTCGATCTCCCTTTCTATATATAGGTATGATGTTAGCTATCCACCAGTCCTCTGGCACTACACCTTTTTCTACGAATTATTAAATATATGTAATATTGTCTCTGCTACCACTTCTCTAGATTCTTTTAAAAGTAGGGAAAATGCATGAATCTATTATTAGCGACGTGGTAACAGGGCACTTAGAAAATGATAATATGATTAGGCAGAGTCAACATGGTCTTATGAAAGGAAAATAGTGTTTGACAAATCTATTAGAGTTTGTTGAGGATGTAATTAGCAGGGTAGATAACGGCGAACCAGTGAACGTAGTATATTTGGAATTTCAAAAGGCATTCAATAAGGTGCCACACAAGAGGTTGTTACACAAGATTAGGGCTCATGGGATTGGGGGTAATATATTAGCTTGGATTGCGGATTGGCTAATGGACAGAAAAGAGAGTAGGAATAAACGGGTCATTTTCGGGTTGGCAGGTTGTAAATAGTGGGGTGCCGCAAGGATCAGTGCTTGAGGCTCAGCTATTTACAATCTATATCAATGACTTAGATGAGGGGACCAAGTGTAATGTATCTAAGTTAGCTGATGATACAAAGCTAGGTGGGAAAGTAAGCTGTGAGGAGGATACAAAGAGGCTCCAAAGGGATATAGACACAATAAGTGAGTGGGCAAGAAGGTGACAGATGAAATATAATGTGGGGAAATGTGAAATTATCTACTTTGGTAGGAAGAATAGAAAAGCAGAATATTTTTTAAAAGGTGAGAAATTAGTAAATGTTGGTATGCAAAGGGATTTTGGTGTCATTGTACACAACTCACAGAAAGTTAACTTGCAGGCACCCCATCCACCACCTTAAACATTCACTCCCTCCACCACCGGCGTTCCGTGGCTGCAGTGTATGCCAATTAAAAGATGCACTGCAGCAACTCGCCAAGGCTTCTTTGACAGCACCTCCACCACCTAGAAGGACAAGGGCAGCAAGTGCATGGGAATGCCATCACCTGCAAGTTCCTCTCCAAGTTATACACCATCCTGACTTGGAAATATATCGCCGTTCCTTCATCGTCGCTGGGTCAAAATCCTGGAACTCCCTCCCTAACAGCACTATGGGAGTACCTTCACCACATAGACTGCAACGGTTCAAGGTGGCAGCTCACCACCACTTTCTCAAGGACAATTGGCGATGGGCAATAAATGCTGGCCTTGCCAGCGATGCCCATATCCCAGGAACGAATAAAAAAAAAGGTACAGCAAACAATTAGGAAGGCAAATGGTATGTTAGCCTTTACTGCAAGGGGGTTAGAGTTTCAAAGAGTAAGGAAGCCTTACTGCAATTATAAAGGGCTTTGGTGAGACCACACCTGGAGTATTGTGTACAGATTTGGCCTCCTTACCTAAGGAAGGATATACTTGCCTTAGAGGCGGTGCAACGAAGGTTCACCAGACTGATTCCTGGGATGAAGGGGCTGTCCTATGAGGAGAGATTGAGTAGAATGGGCCTATATTCTCTGGAGTTTAGAAGAATGAGAGGTGATCTCATTGAAACATATAAAATTCTTACAGGGCTCGACAGGGTAGATGCAGGGAGGATCTTTCCCCTGGCTGGTGACTTACCCCTGACTGGAGAGTCTAGAACAAGGGGTCACAGTCTCAGGATAAGGGGTTGGTCATTTAGGACTGAGATGAGGAGAACTTTCTTCACTCAGAGGGTTGTGAATCTTTGGAATTCTCTACCCCAGAGGGTTGTGGATGCTCAGTCATTGAGTACATTCATGAGATCGATAGATTTTTGGGCACTAAGGGAATCAGAGGATATGGGGATCGGGCGGGAAAGTGGCGTTGAGGTCGAAGATCAGCCATGATCTTATTGAATGGCGGAGCAGGCTCGAGGGCCGTATGGCCGACTCCTAGTTCTTATATTCTTACCATGTAATACTTGTGTATAGTTTTATTTCCTGTTGGAATGTCCAAATCAGTTTGAACTAATTATTTTGTGATGAGGGGAAGCTCATAAATAGAACTATTGAAAACTGATAACACTCTTCAGGGAATTTGCAATAAAGAACTTCTGTAAAAGGTAAATGATAAACAAAAGTACTGATCTCCCTGGCAAACCAAATTCTAACCAACAGTTGAAAGCCATAAACCACAACGATTGAGAAAGACTGAAAAGTATATTGGCCTCTCCTCTCAAATCACTTTGCAATATGCCAGTGATTCAGAAATGTTAACTTTTCCTTTAACAACAACAGTCTGTAACTAAAGGAAATAATTAGTCAGTGTTTATTTGAATGGCTATTAACACTTACCCCAACACCAGTAGACGTATCTTCGCTGAGCTTTTATTTCATCAATCAACGTTTAAATATGTTTTCCTAACTTCAACTGATGCAATTATGCTTATCTAAAATTCTAATACTCTTCGACGTGAGATTAGCTCCAACTGAAATGGAGATCTCAGGAAGTACCTGCCTTAAGCTACAGGAAAATGAGATCATTTGTTCAATGTGCCAAGTACTCCGATACTACAATGATAAATCCCCTCCCAGGCTCCATGTTTTCAGTTATTACTGATTTTCATTGAAATGTTTGCACTCTCCCCTCTCTCTCTCCCCCTTCCCCACCTCTCTCTCTCCCCCCCACCTCTCTCTCTCCCCCCCACCTCTCTCTCT
>CM059433.1:120556836-120698950 GCA_030390025.1 Squalus acanthias
CCCCCACCCCCCCTCTCTCCCCCCCACCCTCTGTCTCTCCTCCTCCACCCACCCTCTGTCTCTCCTCCTCCCCCCCACTCTCTCTTTCTCCTCCCCCTCCCCAAAATATGTAGCTTTAATCATTCTCATTGTTAATTCATTATCTTGCCATGCTTTTCCATAGCCATCAGCCCAGCACCCTCTTCTGAGGAATCATTTAACGGATGCCCAGTACTAAGACTTCCTCTTTGAAATCTGTTTCCGGTTTAATAAACAGCTTTTCATCGAGCCCCAGGCCACTTTACTTTGTTCTGCTGTGAAATGATTCGATTTGGGTGATGAAGAACCTCGAACCAACATCCCATTATCCAGGGTTGTAGTGTACGCATTCCTTCCAACTGTTCCTCGCCCAAGGCTCCAGGCTCTTGGGAAGAAGTGTTCGGGCATCTCCCCTGCGGAAAATTCTCGAACTTGCTGTTAAAATAGTACATTCTGAGCACTTTACACAGTTGGTAGATTTTTAAATAAAAAAGATGCCGTTGAGTGAATTTATGTGAGAATAGTCTCTACAATACCTGGAACCAGACACGTAGGGTTAATGAAGGCACTTTGTCAATAGGCTGAATTTGGACACAGACATAAGATATACTGGAGGCACAATTAATCTGAAATTAGAGTTTGAGTTTGAATTTTAAGTTTGTGCAATAATAGTGCCTGTGCTTGAATTCACAAGGGCAGCCTTATTACTAAAATTCATCACTTTATTCTGATTTATTGCTAGTCTGTAAAGAAATAAGATTATTCCCCTACATTTGATCACAAAGATCCATTCAACTGAAAAATAGTGCTTGGTGACTATTAAAAAAATAATCACCTCATAAATTCTAGTGTTTAGTCTGAAGCATTTTGAGTTTAACGACGATTGGCTGTGAAGTCCAGGCAGTACATAAACCAAATGTTTGAGCTGTTTTTCAGATAACACAACCCCAATCCATCCTTCATACATCTTTGTAACTAACACACGCATGTTCACATTGGCTGGGTTTTTTAAATGATTTTCTCCTGATGGCACAGGAATGAAACATCAATGGCAAGTAGACTAATCCAACACGGGCAATATGATTCAGTAAGATTCAATTTGATTATCAAAGTGACAAACACTAACCAGACCTTCAGACTAAAGGGCTTTTGCTTTGCTTTATCGAGTAGTTATAGTTACAGTAAATTAAATTCATCACAATTTAATGTTTTGGTCCTTAAGGTTTGACTAAAGATGTCAAATCCTGCAAAATAATTACATGTATTAACAACCAGACCTACTCATTGTGGAATCAGAATACGTTGCTACTCTCATTGGTTCTATATGTAGATGTGCACAATGTGAGAAGATTTATCAAGATAGCCTTTTAAGTGTCATTGCCAATAATTTACTGGCAATTACAAAATGTCAACGATATGGAATGCATTGAATCAATAAAGGTTAGTACTGTAAACGAAATGTAAATGCTTAGTGTGAATTCAGTTTAAAAAGCATTCAATATATATTCGAGGTTACAATTAAATGTATCTCAGTTTCATTTATAGGTTACATTACTTACAGGGAAGACTGTTAAATTATGTTGATGAAAATGAGATACAGGGGGGATGTGAGGAAAAAGAATGTTTACGCAGCGAGTGGTGAGGACCTGGAATTCGCTGCCGACGGAAGTGGTGGAAGCGGAGACACGCAATGTTTTCAAGAGGAGACTGGATAGGCACTTGAGGGAAATAAACTTGCAGGGCTATGGGGATAGAGCGGGGGAATGGGACTGACTGGATTGCTCTACAGAGAGCTGGCACAGACTCGATGGGCCGAATGGCTCTATGACTCTATATGCAAGTTGCGTTCCTGTGATACAACTCCATCCGCTCATAATTCAAATTAAATCCCACTCCCCCCCCATTTCGCAACACCACTGTCCAATCAGTATGTAAGTAGCAGGATACGTGATTGCAACAAGCCATTGGATTGCACTGAAAAGAAAATCACAAGCTGGTGTCCCAGATGTGTAAACGTAATCTAGTGCCAAGCCATTCAGGAGTAAAAATTAGGAAGCACTTCTTCACACAAAGGGTAATAGAAATTTGGAACTCTCCCCACCCCACCCCCGCAAAATGACAGTGGACGTTGGGTCAATTGAAATTTTCAAAACCGTGATTGATAGATTTTTGTTAGGTGAGAGTATCAATGGATAGGGAGCAAAAACAGGTAGATGGAGTTAAGATACAGATCAGCCATGATCTAATTGAATGGCCTCCTCCTGTTCCTATGTAAACGTTGGTCATGATTGCTGACTGACCCTCTCTGCTTACACTGCTACAGCCTCCCCAAAGGGTAAGAAATATACACATTTGAAGATAGTACGCATACCTGCTTAAGCCAGTGGCCATGCCCAGTCTGGATGAGCACTGCAAGCTGCAGAGCACTGCGCTGTTCCCAGCAGTGTGCAGTGCTTCCCATACAGACTCCAACCAGTTAACTTTTAAAACACAGCTCAGGACAGTGTACATTTTTGTAGAAACAGATGGTCCTATCCATTTTACTAATGTATGAGTGTCAGGGCCCTAATCTAATCTAATCTAATCTAATCCTTGCGTCAATCATTAATAGAAACATTATGCCCCAAATTTTCCCTCTCTCATGAATGCTTGGTGACGGAGGCGACGATTTCAGTGTTTGTAATGCCCGTTAATAAAAATTTCTTGAGTATGAGATTTCTTATGGCAGTTATATGTGCCATTGCTCCCCTTCGCAGCACTGGCAGTAACTGCCAGGGCACACCTTTTGTTACGCTGGCTTCAAACTCGTAAAGGAACTAAAAGAGCTGTGGAATGCGTTGAAATCACTTCAACAATTGTAAATCCAGTTGTTGACCAGATCTTCAGCATAGCCGACTAAATATTACCACAATGAAGCTCCCAGCAGCCGATACTCCTCTGCAAGACCTGAATCCCTCGTCAGAGCCAGACACTACTACTAGACCTGACCCACCCTGCCAGACACTACTGCTAGACCTGACCCACCCTGCCAGACCTGACCCCCTGTCCCACCAGCCCACGATTGCCAGGCCTCATCTCTGCTGCCAAACCCAAACCCCCGGCCCCTCAACCCCAGGACCACAAGTTCCTTCAAAAATCTACTTGATCGTGAATTGTGTTTCAAAACTTAACTGACTGGAACCTTTTGGAAAAGCAGTCCAGAGTGCAGCTCAGAACCTGCCCCCCGCACCCGCCCCCAGCCACACCCCCCCAACCTGCCCCCAACCACACCCCCCAACCTGCCCCCCCACCTGCCCCCCGCCACACCTCAACCTGCCCCCCGCAGCCACACCCCCCCAACCTGCCCTCCACCACCCCCCCCAACCTGCCCCCCGCACACTCCCCAACCTGCCCCCCCCACAACCCCAACCTGCCCCCCGCCACACCCCCCCAACCTTCCCCCCGCACACCCCCCCAACCTTCCCCCCGCACACCCCCCCAACCTGCCCCCCGCCACACCCCCCCTGCCACACCCGCCCAACCTGCCCCCCCTGCCACACCCCCCCAACCTGCCCCCCGCCACAACCCCAACCTGCCCCCCGCCACACCCCCCAACCTGCCCCCGCCACACCCCCCCAACCTGCCCCCCGCCACACCCGCCCAACCTGCCCCCCCTGCCACACCCCCCAAACCTGCCCCCCGCCACACCCCCAACCTGCCCCCCGCCACACCCCCCCAACCTGCCCCCCGTCACACCCGCCCAACCTGCCCCCCCTCCCAAACCTGCCCCCCGCCACACCCCCCAACCTGCCCCCCGCCACACCCCCCAACCTGCCCCCCGCCACACCCCCCACACACACCCCCCCAACCTGCCCCCCGCACACACCCCCCCAACCTGCCCCCCGCACACACCCCCCCCACACACACCCCCCCAACCTGCCCCCCGCACACACCCCCCAACCTGCCCCCCCTGCACACACTCCCCCAACTTGCCCCCCGCGCACACACCTCCAACCTGCCCCGCACGCACACACACCCCCAACCTGCCCCCCGCACACATCCCCCAACCTGCCCCCCCTGCACACACACCCACAACCTGCCCCCCGCACACACACCCCCAACCTGCCCCCGCAAACCCCCCCAACCTGCCCCCCCCGCACACACACCCCCAAACCTGCCCCCCTGCACACACCCCCACGACCTGCCCCCCCGCACACACACCCCCAAACCTGCCCCCCTGCACACACCCCCACGACCTGCCCCCCCGCACCCCCCCCCAACCTGCCCCCCGCACACCCCCCCCCACCTGCCCCCCGCACACCCCCCCCCACCTGCCCCCCGCACACCCCCCCCCAACCTGTCCCCCGCACATCCCCCCCACCTGCCCCCCGCACACCCCCCCAACCTGTCCCCCGCACACCCCCCCCCAACCTGTCCCCCGCACACCCCCCCCCAACCTGCCCCCCGCACCCCCCCCCAACCTGTCCCCCGCACATCCCCCCCAAACTGCCCCCCGCACACACACCCCCCCCAACCTGCCCCCCGCACACACACCCCCCCAACCTGGCATCCCTCATCCACTCTGACCCGGCTGCCACACCTGAATGCCACTAAATATGAGGTATCAGGTACAGTGGGATATATAATTGCCACAGAAGCTCAAGGATGCAGCCTGAATATCAGAATTCTTCCAATTAGCGTAGTGAGCACACTGCAATAAAGTGTCATAATGTCACGAGACTTTCAAAATGGAATAGAGATTAAGTGTGAACATAGAAACAGGAGTAGGCAATTCAGCCTCTCGTGCGTGCTCAGCCATTCAATCAGACTATGGATGATCTATACCTCAACTCCATATCCCTTGATACCCTTACCCAACAAAAGTTTATC
The DNA here is from genome assembly GCA_030390025.1 of Squalus acanthias. Classification (NCBI taxonomy): domain Eukaryota; kingdom Metazoa; phylum Chordata; class Chondrichthyes; order Squaliformes; family Squalidae; genus Squalus; species Squalus acanthias. The sequence goes on from CM059433.1 coordinate 120,561,724, forward strand.
TATCGCAGACTTGAAAGTTTCAATTGACCCAGCATCCACAGCTTTTTGGGGCAGAAAGTTCCAGATTTCCACTGCCCTTTGTGTGAAAAAGTGCGTCCTGATTTCGCTCCTAAATGACCTAGATCTAATTTTAAGATCATGTCCCCTTGTTCATGATTCCCTTAGTGGCATCGCACTAATTAATCTCAAAAAAATGGCTCTAAAAACCTAACCTGTTGCTTTGTCCATTCATCTTATGGGGACCATTTATTCATTTAATTCATAAGTGTAAGAAATGGACAACATAATCGGCCATGAATTTGTAGGTTGACCAAAGACTAGCCAGCATACCCATCTACAGCAGAGCCTGATCAGTTCTTTTAAAGCCTCACAAAGTAAGAGAGCTTAAGATATTACGGTGAGAAGCAACAATGCCCGACAATTGCAGAGAAAACCACTTGGTGCGAGGTGTAAAATGGGATCCTATTGTAAAGGCCATATGTTAGTGTGGTGTTTTGAACACACAGTGCCAACAAATGATTGGATGCAGATTCGCACTGCAGGTCTCCACAGTAATGCTGTTGTGGGAGGCAACAAATGGTTACCAAGGACGACCACACAGTGAGAAACTTGGAAAAGGTTCCAGATTCCAGAATCTATCCAAACTGTTTCCATTGGTTAGAACTAAACTAATGCCCAATATCATTCAGACAAAAATTACAGATTGGTTATTTGATCTGTATTTATATGGTTCCTGCTTTGTACTCAAGTATCTTGGAAGAGTGATATTTGCATTAGTAGGTACAGCAAGCAATTAGGAAGGCAAATGGCATGTTGGCCTTTATTGCAAGGGGGTTGGAGTATAAGAGTAAGGAAATCTTGCTGCAATTGTACAGGGCCTTGCTGAGACCACACCTGGAGTATTGTGCACAGTTTTGGTCTCCTTATCTGAGGAAGGATATACTTGCCTCAGAGGGGGTGCAACAAAGATTCATTAGATTGCTTTCAGGGATGAGAGGATTGTCCTATGAGGAGAGATTGTGTAGAATGGGCCTATACGCTCTGGAGTTTCGAAAGAATGAGAGGTGATCTCATTGAAACGTAGAGGGCGTGACAGATTAGATGCGGAGAGGCGGTTTCCTCTGGCTGGAGAGTCTAGAACTAGGGGGCCATGGTCTCAGGATAAGGGGTCGGCCTTTAAGACTGAGATGAGGTGAAGTTTTTTCCACTCAGAGGGTGGTGAATCTTTGGAATTTTCTATCCCGGAGGGCTGTGGATGCTCAGTCGAGGAGTATGTTCAAGGCTGAAATTGATAGATTTTTGGGCTCTCAGGGATCAAGAGATACGGGGATCGGGCAGGAAAGTGGAGATGATGTAGAAGTTCAGCCATGATCTTACTGAATGGTGGACCAGGCTCGATGGGTGGTATGGCCTACTCCTATTTCTTATTTTCTTATGTTTAACTGTATGCACTATACTGTTATAACTAAGGTGCGATTGTCAGTGAAGCTGATCTTTCAATACCTTTGTTTCTATAACACCAACTTTGGTATTTGCATTTATACACCTTCCCATGTTCAAACAAATTGCTTTATAATAAATTACAGTTAAATGCAGTGACTGGCCAGGATGGTTGGGCCCAAAGTTTAGCAGCAACTGCTGCTTGTTACTTTCCCATTCCCCGGACTCTCGAACTCCCATTGCTCCTATTTTTAAAAAAAAAATGTAAATCCTGTTCTTTCTGAAGTGTTACAATTGAGAGACGGGAAGAGGAGATTTTTTTGGCGTGGTGCAGGCTGAAGAAGTTTGACAAACGCTGAATCAGGGGGTTTTGTTCAAATTTATTGTCAAGAATGAAAATTGGCTCGAGAGAGAGAGAGAGAGAGAGAGAGAGAGAGAGCGCCTTGGAACATCAGGCCTCTGGAATCCCTACCACAATTTTGCTGAAAGTTGCATCTGTGGCCGTGCCTGTTGTTATACAAACAAATGCAGCTACCCATTCAGCACCGCGATGAGATGAATGATAATTTAATGGTGTTTTTGTTTGTTGGTTGAGGGAGGAATGTTGGTTAGGACAACCCTCTACTTTGAATAGTGCCACAGGATCTTTAACATCTACCTGAACCATCAGAATAGGCAGACAGGTGCAAAACATTCAAAGGATGGCACCCCTGACCATCAGTACTACAATGGAGTGCTTGCCTGGATTATGAGCTGAAACTCTAGTATGGGGTTTGAAACTGCAACCTTCTGACCCAAAGGTGAGAGTGCTACCAACTAGGACTAGGAACATTAGGAACAGGAGTAGGCCATTCAGCCCCTTGAGCCTGCTCGGCCATTCAATTAGATCTTGGCAGATCTGCACATCAACTCCATTTAACCGCCTTTGCTCCATATCCCTTGACACCTTTGCCTAACAAAAAATCTACCGATCCCAGTCTTGGAAGCTCCAATTGACCCAGCATCCACAGCCTTTTGGGGGAAGAGAGTTCCAGATTTCCACTACCCTTTATGAAAAAGTGCTTCCTGATTTCACTCCTGAATGGCCTGGCTCTAATTTTAAGAACATAAGAACATAAGAAATAGGAGCAGGAGTAGGCCAATTGGCCCCTCGAGCCTGCTCCGCCATTCAATAAGATCATGGCTGATCTGATCCTAACCGCCAATCTACTATCACAGAACCATCTCCTGAATCTAACAGAATTGGACACACGAAATAGGAGCAGGATCAGGCTACACGGCCCCTGGGCCCGCTCCGCTACCCACAGGGCCTTGACCGATCCGAACCTAGACTCAGGTCCAAATTCCTGCCCGCTCCCCGTAACCCTTAATTCCCTTTACTTCTAGGAAACTGTCTATTTCTGTTTTAAATTTATGTAATGATGTAGCTTCTACAGCTTTTTGGGGCAGCATATTCCATGGACCTACCACCCTCTGAGTGAAGTAGTTCCTCCTCATCTCAGTTTTGAAAGAGCAGCCCCTTATTCTAAGACTATGCCCCCTAGTTCTAGTTTCACCCATCATCGGGAACATCCTCCCCGCATCCACCCGATCCAACCCCTTCACAATCTTATATGTTTCAATAAGATCACAGAATCCCCACAATGCAGATAGAGGCCATTTCGGCCCATTGAGCCTGCACCGACACATATCCCACCCTATCCCCGTAACCCCACTTATTTAATCCCCCCTAACACTAAGGGTCAATTTTTATCATAGCCAAATCAACCTAACCATGCACATCTTTGGACTGTGGGAGGAAACCGGAGCACCCGGAGGAAACCCACGCAGGCATGGGGAGAATGTGTAAACTCCACACAGACAGTCACCCAAGGCCGGATTCGGATCCGGGTCCCTGGCGCTGTGAGGCAACAGTGCTAACCACTATGCCACCGTGTTTGCCTCTCATTCTTCTGAACTCCAATGAGTAGAGTCCCAATCTACCCAACCTCTCCTCATATGTCCATCCCCTCATCCCCGGGATTAACCGAGTGAACCTTCTTTGTACTGACTCGAGAGCAAGTATGTCTTTTCTTAAGTATGGACACCAAAGCTGTATGCAGTATTCCAGGTGCGGTCTCACCAATACCTTGTACAACTGAAGCAATACCTCCCTATTTTTATATTTTATCCCCCTAGCAATGAAAGCCAACATTCCATTGGCCTTCTTAATCACTTGCTGCACCTGCATACTAACCTTTTAAGTTTCGTGCACCAGGACTCCCAGATCCCTTTGTACTTCAGTACTTTCCAGTTTCTTGCCATTTAGATAATAACTTGCTCCACTATTTTTCCTGCCAAAGTGCATAACCTCACACTTTCCAGTATTGTATTCCATCTACCAAATCTCTGCCCACTCACCCAGCCTGTCTAAGTCCCCTTGCAGATTTTTTATGTCCTCCTCACTCACTACTTTCCCTCCCATCTTAGTATCATCTGCAAACTTTGATATGTTACACTCGGTCCCCTCCTCCAAATCGTTAATATAGATTGTAAAGAGTTGGGGACCCAGCACTGACCCCTGCGGAACACCACTAGTTACTGATTGCCAGTCTGAGAATGAACCATTTATCCCAACTCTCTGCCTTCTGTTAGATAGCCAATCCTCTATCCATGCCAGAATATTACCCCCAATCCCGTGATTTTTTATCTTAAGCAATAATCTTGTGTGACACCTTGTCAAATGCCTTTTGGAAGTCTAAATACACCACATCCACTGGTTCCCCTTTATCCACCCTGTATGTTACTTCCTCAAAGAACTCCAGAAAATTTGTCAAACATGACTTCCCCTTCATAAAACCATGCTGACTTTGTCCTATTAAATTCTGATTATCCAAATGTCCCGTTACTGTCTCCTTAATAATGGACTCCAAAATTTTACCTACCACAGATGTTAGGCTAACCGGTCTATAGTTTCCAGCCTTCTGTCTACTGCCCTTTTTAAATAAGGATGTTACATTAGCAGTTTTCCAGTCTGCCGGGATCTTTGCTGAGTCCAGGGAGTTTTGGAAAATTACCAATGCATCCACAATCCCTACTGCCACTTCCCTCAAGACCCTAGGATGTAAGCCATCAGGTCCAGGTGATTTATCCGCCTTGAGTCCCATTATTTTACCGAGTAACACTTCCTTAGTGATTTTGATCGTGTTTAGCTCCTCCCCCCCATAGACCCCTGTTTGTCCAGTGTTGGGATATTCTTAGTGTCCTCTACTGTAAAGACTGATACAAAATATTCATTCAGTGTATTTGCCATCTCCATATTTCCCACCATTAATTTCCCAGTCTCATCCTCTAAGGGCCACCCTTTTTCTTTTTATATAACTATAAAAACTCTTACTATCTGTTTTTATATTTTTTGCTAATTTACTTTCATAATCTATCTGCCCTTTCGTAATCAATCTTTTTGTTATTTTTTGCTGTCTTTTAAAGTTTTCCCAATCCTCTATCCTCCCACTAGATTTGGCTACCTTATATGCCCTTGTTTTTAGTTGAATATTATCCTTAATTTCTTTACTTAGCCACGGATGACTGTCTTTTCTTTTACACCCTTTCCTTCTCAGTGGAATATATTTTTTTTGGAAGTTGTATAATAACTCCTTAAATGTACACCACTGATCATGTATCGTCTTACCCTTTAATCTATTTTCCCAATCCACTCTACTCAATTCTGCTCGCATACCTTCATAGTCTCCTTTATTCAAGCTTAGCACGCTTGTTTGAGATCCAACCTTCTCACCCTCTAATTGAATATAGAATTCAACCATGTTATGGTCACTCATTCCAAGGGGATCCTTTACTAGGACATTTTTAATTAATCCTGCCTCGTTACACAGGACCAGATCTAAGGTTGCTTGCCCCCTGGTCGGTTCAGTTTCATACTGCTCAAGAAACCCATCCCTAATACACTCAATGAACTCATCCTCAAGGCAGCCCTGCCCAATTTGATTTGTCCAATTAATATGATAGTTAAAATCCCCCATAATTATAGATGTTCCCTTATTACAAGCCTCAACTATTTCCTGATTGATACTCCGTCCAACAGAGTTGCAACTGTTCGGAGGCCTATAGACTACGCCCACTAGTGTTTTTTCCCCTTATTATTCCTTATCTCCACCCAAACTGTTTCATTATCCTGATCTTTTGACCCAATATCATTTCTCTGTATTACTGTGATTCCTTCCTTTATTAACATAGCCACCCCACCTCCCCTTCCTTCCTGCCTGTCCTTCCTGATCGTTAAATAACCTGGTATGTTTAATTCCCAGGCATTGTCACCCTGCAGCCATGTTTCTGTAATGGCCACAAGATCATACCCATATGTAGTTATTTGTGCCATTAACTCATCTATTTTGTTACGAATGCTACGTGCATTCAGATAGAGAACTTTCAAATATGTTTTGAGACACTTAGTTCCTGCTTTTGCCCTTTTTATTACTTTACCTTTTACTCCATACCTTCTGTCCCTTCCTGACACACTCTGGTTTTTAATTTCCCCACTGCTATCGAAGTCTATGACCTTCTCTGTTGTCATTTTTATTATTTGCTCTCTAGGAACCTCCCCCCCACTAGTTAGTTTAAAGCCCTCTCTACAGCCCTAGTTATATGATCCGCCAGGACTCTAGTCCCAGCACTGGCCAAGTGAAGCCCGTCCCAACGGAACAGCTCCCTCCTGTCCCAGTACTGGTGCCAGTGTCCCAGGAAGCAAAACGCATTTCTCCCACACCAGTCTTTGAGCCACTCATTTAACTCTCTAATTTTATTTGTCCTAGCCAAATTCACTCGTGGCTCAGGTAATAATCCAGAGATTATTACCCTTGAAGTTCTGTTTTTTAATTTGACCCCTAGCTGCACATACTCCTTTAACAGAACCGGCTTCCTTGTCCTATCTACGTCATTTGTAACAACATGGACCACGACAACTGGATCCACCCCCTCCCACTGCAAGTTTCTTTCCAGTCCAGAGGAGATGTCCTTAACCCTGGCACCGGGCAGGCAACACAGCCTATGGGACTCTCGCTCTCGGCTGCAGAGAACTCTATCTATCCCCCTAATAATACTATCCCCTACCACTACAACATTTCTATTTACTCCCCCCTCTTGAATGGCCCCCCGTTCCACGGTGCTGTGGCCAGGTTGCTCATCCTCCCTGCAGTCCCTGCTCCAGTCCCCACAGGGAGTAAGAACCTCTAACCTGTTGGACAAGAGCAAGGGCTGCGGCTCCTCCAACACTACCTCCTGGATCCCCGTACCTGCCTCACTCATAGTCACACCGTCCTGTCCCTGACCATGGGCTACATCTGAATTGATTAACTTCATAGGTGTGACCACCTCCTGAAACACAGAGTCCAGGTACTTCTCCCCCTCCCTGATGTGTCGCAGTGTCTGAAGCTCAGACTGCAGCTCATCAACACGGAGCTGGAGTTCCTGTAGCAGCAGACACTTGTCACAGATGTAATCACCGTGAGCCTCAATGGGATCCACCGGCTCCCACATCTCACAACAGTAACACATCACCTGCTCCATTCTATGTAATTAATTAAATTTTTTATTGTTAGTTATGGACACTCTCTGCCCGATTATAGATGCTAGTATCCCCTTTAATTAATTGGATTTAAATTAAATCAATCCCTCTAAATTACACCAGTTAAATGGTTTACCAACAGTCACTCTGCACCAGAAAGGCCTTATTAACTACAACTCACAGAGTTAAAGGTTGAAAAGAGCACCCTACACCCCACTCACCTGAACTCTCACACTTACCCAAACTCACAGCACTCTCTGCTGACTCGCACTAGCACTGGTCTTTTTATACTGTTTGTTTGTTTACAGCCAAATGAGTCACCCCTGCTGATTGGTTAGAAAACTGGTTTCCACTGCCTGCTGTGCCAATTTACTCCTACTGCAGTGTAACCTTGTTTTACTCTTCTTTCTCTTTTTGATAAAACCAATTAAATATCTGTAACTCAGTAAAACTTTAAAGGAAACTTAACAAATCAAATTAAAATTTGGTAGTCCGGGGTGACGATGCACTCCAGTCCCCGCGGCGCCCACCGGTCGCGGAAAAACTCAAGCGTGCCGGCGGACACCGCGTGCTCCATCTCCAGGGCCACCCGGGCGCGAACATGGCCGCGGAAGAGAGGCAGGCAATCGGGCCGAACGACCCCCTCGACCGCCCGCTGCCTGGACCAATTAATGGCTTTCTTAGCCAGGCCCAGGAGCAGTCCCATGAGGAGGTCCTCCGACCTGCCCGCTCCCCTCCGCACCGGGTGACCGTAGATCAGGAGCGTGGGGCTGAAGTGCAACCAGAAATTGAGGAGCAGCCCCTTCAAGTAATGAAAGAGGGTGTTTTACTCTTCTTAAACCAACAGAATCCCAAATATTTAACTTTTCATAAACTTAACATAAGATTATGTCCCCTTGTTCTTGATTTCCCCCATCAGAGGAAATAGCTTCTCTGTATCTACCCCATCGAATCCTTTTAACACTTTAAACATCTCGATCAAATCACCCGTCAATCTGCTATACATAAGGAAATACAAGCAAAGTTTATGCAACCTGTCCTCATAATTTAGCCCTCTAAGCCCAGATATCTTTCTGGTGATTCTGCACTGCACCCCCTCCAAGGTCAATACATCCTTCCTGTGGTGCGATGCCCAAAACATACAGTATTCCAGTTCTGACGAAAGGTCATCGACCTGAAACGTTAACTCTGTTTCTCTCTCTCCACAGATGCTGCCTGACCTGCTGAGTATTGCCAGCATTTTCTGTTTTTATAGAGTACTCCAGATGGGGTCTGGCCAAGGCCCCGTACAACTGAAGCATAACATCCTCCCCTTTGTATTCCAGCCCCCGTGAGATGAAGGCCACCGTTCCATTAGCCTTTTTGATTGCTTTTTTGTCCCTGTCGACTAGCTTTTAGTGATTTGTGCACTTGGACTCCCAAATCGCTCTGCTCCTCTACAGCACCCAATTTCTCACCATTTAGAAAATACACTGATTTATCTTTCTTAGGTCCAAAGCTGATGACCTCACACTTACCCACATTGAAATCCATTTGCAACTTCCTTCTCCCATCTGCACGACTTACTGTCCCTCCTAATTTAATGCCATTTGCAAACTTGACTAGCTCCAGTCTATGTTCATAAAGGTTATCCTAGATAGCACCAATTCAGTTGTGTTGTGTAAAAGAAAGAACTTGCATTTATATAGCGTTGTTCACATCCCCAGGACGTCCCAAAGTGCTTCACTATTAAGCGGGCAAACACGACAACCAACTTGTGCATAGCAAGGTCCCACAAACAGCGATGAGATAAGCGAACAGTAATCTGTTTTTGATGGTGTTGGTTGAGTGATTAACATTGGTCAGGGCAACAGGACAACTTAAATAACAACAGAAAATGCTGGAAGCACTCAGCAGGCCAGGCAGCATCCGTGGAGAGAGAAACAGAGTTAACGTTTCAGGTCTGGGACCCTTATAGAGTCATACAGCACAGAAAGAGGCCCTTTGGCCCATCATGTCCATGCCGGCCTTCAACCCCTGTCTATTCTAATCCCATTTTCCAGCACTTGGTCCGTAGCCTTGTATGCTATGGCATTTCAAGTGCTCATCTAAATGCTTCTTGAATGTTGTGAGGTTCCTGCCTCTACCACCCTTTCAGGCAGTGAGTTCCAGATTCCAACCACCCTCTGGGTGAAAAAGTTTTTCCTCAAATCCCCTCTAAACCTCCTGCCCCTTACCTTGAAACTATGCCCCCTGGTTATTGACCCCTCTACTAAGGGGAAAAGTTCCTTTCTATCTACCCTATCTATGCCCCTCATAATTTTGTACACCTCAATCAGGTCCCCCCTCAGCCTTCTCTGCTCTAAAGGAAAACAACCCCAGCCTGTCCAGTCTCTCTTCATAGCTGAAGCGCTCCAGCCCAGGTAACATCCTGGTGAATCTCCTCCGCACCCTCTCCAATGCAGTCACATCCTTCCTATAGTGTGGCGACCAGAACTGCACACAGTATTCCAGCTGTGGCCTAACTAGCGTTTTGTACAGCTCCATCATAACCTCCCTGCTCTTGCCTTCATTAGCCGAGGCATAGAATATAAGTATCCCATATGCCTTTTTAACCACCTTATCTACCTGTCCTGCTGCCTTCAGGGATCTATGTACATGCACACCAAGGTCCCTCTGATCCTCTGTCCTTCCTAGGGTCCTACCATTCATTGTGTATTCCCTTGCCAAAATGCATCACCTCACACTTTTCAGGGTTAAATTCCATTTGCCACTGTCCTGCCCATCTAACCAACCCGTCTACATCGTCCTGTAGCCTGAGGCTTCCCTCCTCGCTACTTACCACTCCACCAATTTTCGTGTCATCTGCAAACTTACTGATCATACCTCCTACATTCATATCTAAATCATTAATGTACATTACAAACAGCAAAGGACCCAGCACCGATCTCTGCGGTACACCACTGGACACAGGCTTCCAGTCACAAAAACAACCTTCGACCATCACCCTCTGCCTCCTGCCACTAAGCCAATTTTGGATCCAATGTGCCAAATTGCCCTGGATCCCATGGGCTCTTACCTTCTTGACCAGTCTCCCATGTGGGACTTTGTCAAAAGCCTTACTGAAGTCCATGTAGACTACATCAACTGCACTACCCTCATCCACACATCTAGTCACCCCGTTGAAAAATTCAATCAAATTAGTTAGACATGATCTCCCCCTGACAAAGCTATGCTGACTATCCTTGATTAATCCTTGCCTCTCCAAGTGGAGACTAATTCTGTCCCTCAGAATTTTTTCCAATTATTTCCCTACCACTGATGTTAGGCTCACTGGCCTGTAATTCCCTGGTTTATCCCTACTACCCTTCTTGAATAATGGTACTACATTAGCTGTTCTCCAGTCCTCTGGCACCTCCCCTGCGGAGAAACTACGCCATGTTCTTCGCAGCCTTCAACATGTCATCGATGACGACAAACACCTCGCTAAGGCCATCCCCACGCCTCCACTACTTGCCTTCAAACAGCCGCCTAACCTCAGAAGTACCATCGTTCGCAGCAAATTACCCAGCTTTCAGGATAACAGCGACCACGACACCACACAACCCTGCCATGGCAAACTCTGCAAGACATGCCAGATCATCAACACAGATACCACCATCACACGTGAGGACACTACCCACCAGGTACATGGTACATACTCACGTGACTCGGCCAACGTTGTCTACCTCATACGTTGCAGGAAAGAATGCACCGTGGCATGGTACATCGGCGAGACCATGCAGACACTGAGACAACGTATGAACGAGCACCGCGCAACAATCGCCAGGCAGGATTGTTACCTCCCAGTCGGGGAACACTTCAGCAGTCAAGGACATTCAGCCTCGGATCTGCGGGTAAGCGTTCTCCAAGGCAACCTTAGAAACACACGACAACGCAAAATCATCGAGCAGAAACTGATAGCCAAGTTCCGCACTCATGAAGACGGTCTCAATCGGGATCTTGGGTTTATGTCACGATACATGACGTGATCCGGACTCGAGTCGTCGTTAGCTTGTTCACAGATGTGATTCCCAGTAAAAAAGTAAAAATTTTCCCAGTAAAAAAGTAAAAATTTTCCCAGTAAAAAAGTAAAAAAATGTTAAAGCTTTTCGTTTTACATACAGACGGCAGCTTTTGACACGTTAGAACCCCTGCGACTACACCTCATTGTCTCAGTTGTATCTTGCTATGTCTTTGATGTGGTACCTTCCTGGCTGACTTAATTAACTTTATCACACCTTGGCAGATAGTCAGGATGATTTAATTTATTGGTCTGCAATTGTAAAGTACACATGCTTTGTTTTCCATCTATATATGCTTTGGAGATTCTGTATCTAATTTACTTCACCTGAGGAAGGAGCAAATCGATAGCTCCGAAAGCTTGTGATTTCAAATAAAACTGTTGGACTATAACCTGGTGTTGTGCGACCTCTCAATTTTGTCCACCCCAGTCCAACACCGGCATCTCCGCATCATGACCTCCCCTGTGGCCAGAGAGGTTCTGAAAATTTGTGTCAGAGCCCCTGCAATCTCCTCCCTTGCCTCACACAGCAGCCTGGGATACATCTCATCTGGGCCTGGGGATTTATCCACTTTTAAGCCCGCTAAAACCGCTCGTACCTCCTCCCTCTCAATACTAATTTGTTCAAGTATATCACAATCCTTCAGAACTGGAAAAGGCTAGAGATGTAACAGATTTTAAGCAGGTGCAGAGGCAGGGGGAGGGGAAGGATCTGAAGGAATAATCTGTGCTAGGGTAGGAGGCAGGAAAGATTAAATGTTGCAAATGGGAATGGCAGGACAACTTTCCTGCTTTCCTTTGAATGGGATGCATGGGATCTTTTACATCCCCCCGAGAAGGCAGATGGGACCTTGGTTTAACGTCTCATCTGAAAGTCGGCACCTCCGACAGAGACAGAGCGCTGCTCTGCCTCAGTCCTGCACTGGAGTGTCACATCGCTGCAGTGATGTGATTAAGAGATCTTAAAAGGAGGGGGTAATTTTAGGAGGGGCGAAACGGAATTAAAATAATATATTGAATGTTTTCAAACAGAGTTACTTTAGTTGCTAGATATAATCTGAAGTTTCCACACTGACCCAGGATCGCCAGTGTGTATATAATGGGATTGAGATGTGCTTCAATTAAAATCCCGGTTCCAGCTGTCTGCCCATGTGAGGAACACCCAAGAGTTGTGAGAATAACTGGTTTTAAAAAGGTAATAGAGCAACTAGCCACACGCTATAATCGAGTAATCGCTAAAGGATGGTATACACGAGGAGAATCTCAAGTGACAAACACTACTCGAGAACTGAACCCATCAGCTGCCATCATTGACAAAGCACGATCTACTGGTGGGAAGTCAGGTTAAAATTTTCATATTAAGAACTGAATACTACTGGGATTAATTAATAAGACAGTCCCGGAGTTACCGAGATTTCAGAAATGATTTTTTTGGGGATGTTCAGTAATGTTGCCCAAACCCGGGACCTATTTTGATGGATCAATAAGGGTGGCACTGGATTGCCCCAGGTTAGCGCACCTCGAGCCGGAGAAACATACCGTCCAATCAAACTTAAAGCAGCCAAAAAGGCCATCCTTCTCACGGTTACTAGTAAATAGAATATAGGGAGGAAAGAGTAGAACCGGAGGCTCCATATTTCAAGCAGAGGAGTGTTATAAAAAAACCCACACACAATCGATGAAATTGGAATCATTTCATAGACAAGACGGCTCCCTGAAGGAGATTAGAGTCAAGACAGGTTAGAACTCGCCCCATTTCCGTGCGGACTGATCATTCATCGTCCCCGGCTTCAGTCTGCAGCACCGGCATCAAACTCCCTGCAGCCGCGTGGCGGGAGGGAGGAGAGCTTCCAGCCGCCTCAACAAGTTAGAATGTATCTATATTAAATGTATCTATTAAATGTATCCATTATATACACGCACCGTATAGGTCGCGGGTTCAAGTCCCACTTCTAGACATACATATATGAAACAAAACTCTACCAAACCGACCATTAGCGGGTTGCCCACCAATAATGGAAATTGACCCACTCTCTGAAACTGACACCTCTGGTTCAGTTACTTTGGGCGAGGCACCTGAGCGGTTTCTGAAAGCCCTATATCCAGAGAGTCAACTTTCACTATTTCACTGCTTTAATTTACCGCCCGGGTCCACGAGGGAAGCGTTTCTAAATTGGCTTTACATTTAAATTAAATTTTAACACCATTGAAGCAACGCAACCAACTTTAATCATGGCGATCCAGTTCTTCTCTCTTACCTGTCCTTGAATTGTTTTGGCGGTGGTTGGGGGTTGATTGGTTCTTGAGCTCTTTCCCCCCCACCTTGCCTCTTTTCTCTCTCTCTCTCTCTCTCGTTCGGTTTATCCTGGTGTTGCTGTGAGATATGACAGCTCCTGCGCTGATCCTTGCGCCTTCCCCCTGCTCGTTAAGCCTCTCCCTCCAGTCACACTGCATTCGCGCTAACCCATCGGATCCCGCGGCACCATCCTCTCTCACACACACACACAAAACCTGAGACTCCCACAGTCATTTCTCTGAAAGTTACTCCAAAACCATACATCGTGGCTTTAAATGGTTGAGGGCGCCCCCACCCCCCAAAATAACTGGGCTGGGGCAGAAGCTAGTTGGAAGGAAGGCGGTCAGGAGGATATAGTAACAGCAGAGGAAGGTTAAGGTGGGTTGAACAGATCACCTGCGGTTAAATATGACTCATGTGAGCTCTCAAGTTGGGGCGAGGAGGGAAGGTGAGCAGAAGCGTTGTTCCCGGCATTAGGATGTCAGGCCTGGCTGGGTTGGTTGCACTCTCGCCTCGAAGTCAAAAGGTTCGTGTGGTTCAAGCCCCACTCCCGAGATTTGAGCACATAAATCTCGGCGGACAGTCCCAGTGCAGCACTGAGGGAGCCCTGTCAGGTTGACCTGAAAGATCCCACAGCCAACATTTATTCCTCAACCAATGCCATTAAAACCGATTATCTGGTCATTGCTGTTTGTGGGAGCTTGCTGTGCGCAAATTGGCCGCCCCGTTTCCTAGATTACAACAGTGACTTCACTTCAAAAGTACTTTGTTGGCTGTCAAGCGCTTTGGGATGTCCTGAGGATGTGAAAGGTGCTATATAAATGCAAGTCCTTTCTATATCGATGGCAACAGGCACATGTGTAGCTCCTCAGGGTCGCTTTTTGCATATTTGAGTGTTTAACCTCCCCGCCCCGCCCCGCCCATCCATCGTTAATAGTGAGACCTGGATCTCCCTCTCTTAGACAACCCCCCTGCAGGGAGATGCCTGCCAATCCAGAAATCTAGCAAAACGCTGACCAACACGGTGGCATAGTGGTTAGCACTGGTGCCTCACAGCGCCAGGGACCCGGGTTCGAATCTGGCCTCGGGTGACTGTCTGTGTGGAGTTTGCACATTCTCCCCGTGTCTGCGTGGGTTTCCTCCGGGTGCTCCGGTTTCCTCCCACAGTCCAAAAATGTGCGGGTTAGGTTGATTTGGCTATGATAAATTGACCATTAGTGTTAGGGGGGGATTAAATATGTGGGGTTACGGGGATAGGATGGGATATGTTAGGGGGAATTAAATACGCGGGGTTACGGGGATAGGGTGGGATATGTGTCGGTGCAGGCTCGATGGGGATTCTGTGTGAGAAAGCAGGGACAGGGTACTGCATTTGGATGATCAGCCATGATCGTATTGAATGGTGGAGCAGGCTCGACGGGCCGAATGGCCTACTCCTGCTCCTAGTTTCTATGTTTCTAATAGCCTCAAAGAAAGCTGACCGCCTGCAAAAATAGCTCTGAATAGAAGTCTCATGACATGTGAAGGTAAGAGTTAGACTGGAAGTGCAGTTGGACACCAGCTTGTCATAACTTAAGTTGTAGGCATACCCAACATTCAATCACTGAAGATTCAAAGTACACAAACACACAGGGCTGGATTTTGTCTTGGGGTCGGGTTGGGGTCGTGTTAGCCGCATTTCGTGTTATCCACCCGCCTGAAATTGGATGTGGGCGGTTGATGCAATTTTCACTTAATTGGGCAATTGAGTTCCAGCATGTGGGAACCCATGAATCAATTACTGATTTCAGTCTGGAAGTCGCCTCTGATGATGTCATCATTGCAGGTCAGAGACTGAGTGCCTGGTCTCAGAGCCTGCCTGGCTTTTGCTGTGAGAGGACCTGGATGCAAAATGAGCAGCAATAGCAGGAGAGAGAGAGAGAGACATTTTTTTGCAACCAAGTCCTCCCAGGCAGTCTCTGAAGACATTCAATGCAACAGCATCAGAGGCGACTTTCAGACCTAATACTACTACTACCTTCATCACATCTCCGTTGTAATAGTGGACCTGCAGCTGATAGTCAGCTATCCACTTGTGCTCCCGCCAGGTTTCACTGGAGTGTTTCACATCAGGCGTACTTCACGTTGGAAAAGGGTTAAACTAGCTACAGCATTTCAAAATGGCATTACAGAGCCAATTTAGGGCTTGTTAAGGGCTTTAATGGCCTCTCCCGCCTCTTGGAGGCGGGACAGAGTCGGGAACCCCGTGACCGATTTTGTCAAAATTGCGTGGAGGTGGGATGGGGTCGGGACCCCCGACCCCGTAACTTTAACCCCCCACACGCCTCCAAACCCGACTCCACGGCTCATTGAAAATCCAGCCCACAGTGTGCAATAGAAGCATATTTAGAAATGACTGGAGGGAAATCTGAAGGTATTCCCACTCTCTCCGACTACAACAACTTTAATGTTGTTTGGTATATTTTCCAGCATGTTATAATTCTGTATTTCAAGCTAAGATAATGGGGGTGACTTTAACTTTGGGGCAATGGTGTAAAACGGGTGATTGTTGTTTTGTATGACAGGAAAAGCTTCTAATGGGATGTCTAGTTTGGCTATCCATTCGATGGTCTCCTGAGATGCTGAGTGGAGAAATGAGGTGCATCCCACAACAGATCTCAGTGGGCAGGTTGATGTGATGTGTTCCATGGTCTGGGACTCATCGCCACCGTCGCATTTCGGGTCATCTCTCATGTTACACTGTAAAACGGGTGATATTGAATTAGCGGCCCATTATACACCACGCCCGATTTTTTTCCCTTTCTGTTGAAGTAAATCAAGAGTAAGAGGATAACTAAAGAAAGGGTAGGGCCTATTAGAGATCATGAGGGTAATCTGTGTGTGGAGGCGGGAGACGTCGGTAGGGTTCTTAATGAATACTTTGCGTCTGTTTTCACAAAGGAGAGGGATGAAGCAGACATTGCTATCAGGGGGGAGGAGTGTGAAATATTAGATCAAATAAACATAGTGAGAGAGGAAGTATTAAGGGGTTTAGCAGCTTTAAAAGTGGATAAATCCCCAGGCCCAGATTAAATGTATCCCAGGCTGTTAAGCGAAGCAAAAGAGGAAATAGTAGAGGCCCTGACCATCATTTTTCAATTCTCTCTGGCTTCAGGTGTGGTACCGGAGGACGGTTAATGTGGTACTCTTGTTTAAAAGGGAGAAAAGGATAGACCGAGTAATTACAGGCTAGTCAGCCTAACCTCGGTGGTGGGAAAATTATTGGAAAGAATTCTGAAGGACAGGATAAATCTTTATTTAGAAAGACATGGATTAATCAAGGATAGTCAGCACGGATTTGTTAAGGGAAGGTCGTGTCTGACAAACTTGAAGTGAATTTTTTGAGGAGGTAACAAGGAGAGTAGATAAGGGTAGTGCATTTCATGTAGTGTATATGGACTTTAGCAAGGCTTTTGATAAGGTTCCACATGGCAGACTGGTCACGAAGTTAAAAGCCCATGGGATCCAGGGCAAAGTGTCAAGTTGGATTCAAAACTGGCTCGGAGACAGGAAGCAGAGGGTAATGGTTGATGGGTGTTTTTGTGACTGGAAGGCTGTTTCCAGTGGAGTTCCGCAGGGCTCAGTACTAGGTCTCTTGCTTTTTGTGGTATATATCAATGATCTTGACTTGAATATAGGGGGTATGATTAAGAAGTTTGCAGATGATACTAAAATCGGCTGTGTGGTTGATACTGAAGAAGAAAGCTGTAGACTGCAGGAAGATATCAATAAATTGGTCAGGTGGGTAGAACAGTGGCAATCCGGAGAAGTGTGAGGTAATGCATTTGGGGAGGGCTAACAAGGAAAGGGAATATACATTAAATGGTAGTACACTGAGTAGTGTAGAGGAACAAAGGGACCTTGGAGTGCATGTCCACAGATCCCAGAAGGTAGCAGGCCAAGTAGATAAGGTGGTTAAGAAGGCATACGGAATGCTTGCCTTTATTAGCCGTGGCATAGAATACAAGAGCAGGGGGTTTATGCTTCAACTGTATAAAACACTAGTTAGGCCTCAGCTAGAGTACTGCATGCAGTTCTGGTCACCACATTACAGGAAAGATGTGATTGCACTAGAGAAGGTACAGAGGAGATTTACAAGGATGTTGCCGGGAGTAGAGAATCTTAGCTATGAGGAAAGACTGGATAGGCTGGGTCTGTTTTCCTTGGAACAGAGGAGGCTGAGGGGAGACCTTATTGAGGTGTATAAAATTATGAGGGGCATAGATAAAGTGGATAGAAAGGACCTATTTCCCTTAGCAGAGGGGTCAAAAACCATGGGGCACAGATTTAAAGTAATTGGGGGAAGGTTTAGAGGGGATTTGAGGGGAAATTTCTTCACCCAGAGGGTTGTGGGGGTCTGGAACTCACTGCCTGAAAGGGTGGTAGAGGCAGAAACCCTAACCACATTTAAAATGTACTTGGATGTGCACTTGGGATGCTCTAACCTGCAGGGCTACGGACCAAGAGCTGGGAAGTGGGATTAGGCTGGATAGCTCTTTGTTGGCCGGCGCGGATACAATGGCCCGAAATGGCCTCCTTCCGTGCTGTAACTTTCTATGATTCTATGAAATGCAAGGGGAAATCAGACGGGGTGTATAATTGCTGCCAATTCGATATCGCTCATTTTACACCATTGCTCCACAGTTAACATTACCCCCAATCTTTCCTGGAAATATATTTTAAATAGAAAAATAGAATTAGTTGTGGGGACCTGAATATGTTCACAGGGTCTTGTTGTTTTCACTGGGAATCTAATCCAGAAACATAATGTTAATTTGTGAACTGAAAGCCTACAATAATCCTAACTGGCAGTGCAGTCCCTGTTCCCAAGGCTAAATTACCCCTCTATAGCATTTCTCCCTATCCCACATCCCTTTGCAGCCAAGGGTCTAACCGGGATTACCTGGATTAACTGGATGCTGATGTAACCATTTCCCAATATAAATAAAAATCTATCTTTGTTATTTTTAAGTAGCTTCAGGAGGATTTCAGAGCAAATCAATATAGTTGAAACAGCCCTTAGAGCTGAGTTTTGATGAACGGTCACACCTAAATATTAACCTCTCATTTCAATGGTCAACATACTGTGTCTTTCAAACATTTAGAATTTTTAAAACCTTAAACACTAGGCTAGAAAG
Organism: Squalus acanthias; assembly: GCA_030390025.1. Taxonomy (NCBI): domain Eukaryota; kingdom Metazoa; phylum Chordata; class Chondrichthyes; order Squaliformes; family Squalidae; genus Squalus; species Squalus acanthias. Next base: position 120,580,239 of record CM059433.1, read on the forward strand.
TACCATTGGCAATATTGGTGGCTGGAGGCAGTACATATTTGTATGGCATTCCTCTGTCTACTGCTTTAACGGAAGTGTTAACTTGTTTAAAACATATGAAGCATTCGCTCACTATTATTGCCAACGGTAATTTCAAACTTGCGTTACTCTTTTGAACCTGTCATAAAGGGCTATTTTCTTATATATGGGAAAAGAAATCACCACATACCACAATCGTTAAAGAATAAACTAAGTGTACAAGAAATGCGGTTTGTGGGAATGGGAATGAGGCTGAACTCTGTGCTCTCGGATGGACCTGAGTGACTGCCTTCAGTCTGGGGTTTGCCATCTGTTGTAAACTTATCGACTAGTAATGTTGTTTCACGTTTCCCTGTGAATGCTGCTTCAATATGCATGGTGTGGGCTCACTCCTTGGCTAGTACATAGTAACCACAGGAATTCCATTACAAATGTGTAAACAATCGTAAAAAAAATGTTCTCAAAGTTACAGAACACAACCTTGGCACAAACAAGTTACCTACAAATTGGTCCACATCACACATCAGAGTACTACTACTTCGTCTGGCCAATGTAGAGGTAGAGCAACAACTATAATTTTACATTTAGGTGGTTACACCAGATAATTGCGCCAGGAGTAGTGGAGTGTATCGCTGTGATGCTTCCTTCGTATTTGTGAATCAGGCATTGAGCCGTTATATGTTCCATGGTCTGTTCTGGGTGACCACAGTCGCACACTGGAGAGTTTTTAACTCTCCATTTGTGGATTAAGTATCCGCATCTGCCATGGTTCGTGCGGATGCGGTTTAGGGTTGCCCATAAGCTTCGCGGAAGATCGCAGCCAGGGATCTTCCGCATCAGGTCTTTCACAAGGAGTTGGTTTGTGACTTCCTGTGAACTCCATTCGGCTTTCCAAGCATCGTCAGGGTTGAAGTCGCATTGTCGAAGGTTAAACACGTGGGTCCAAAAGGGCTTGCACGACTTCAAGTGGTGGTGAGGGACATTGATGAGATCCTGGTGGATGGGGAGTCATTCGTTCTCCATGATTCGCTGGATTTCTCGGAGGGTCGTGGCATTGCGGCGAACGGATGGGGGAGCGATGTGTGACAGCACGGGCAGCCAGGGCGTTGGGGTTAACTTGAGGGTTCCAGTGATGAACTGCATTGTAGCGATCAGTTGGACAAAAAACAAGTTGAGCGTGGCTACTTCTGGCACAGTACTTGGCTACACACCAGATTAGTACATGGTCATAAAATCCTAAATATGGGAATCTCAGTATCATTTTGCTTTTATGTTAAGTAAAATTTATCACCGTTCTAAGCCCACAAGCCCAGCAACTACAAATCTTAGAGATAAAAATAGAAAATTGGCAAATGCTGAAAGGTTTGAAATAAAGGATGCCATGCACTTAGTTTATTTTTTCATGATATGTGGTATGTGGTGATTTTTATTCTCCTGTCTTGAGCCTGAGTAACAGTCAGCGCAATTCAAAAGTAATTGATTGGTTGTGAAATGTTTTGCGATGTCCTATGGATGTGATCAGGAGTTATATCAACGCAACTTCTTTCTTCAGCATCTGTTAATTTTTTTTAAGCTATCACAGGACAGAAGGAAGACTTGTTGGGCCATTGCACCTGTGCTGTGTTGGACATGTTGGAGAGTTAAGAGTTAATAAAGAAACTGAACTGTATAAACCAGAACTAGTCGATGGGACAGTATGCTGCCTAGGTATAAGAGGAGAGATGGAGCTGTAGGCTGCTGCCTGTGAGTGAGGGGGGGATGAATTATGTTCCACTCCAGATGCCTTCTCATCATCTGTAAAGAATGCCTGTGCAAGGAAATCCGTGACTTGAACATCGACCATGAGTGATTAATATATAACTTTAGTGATTAGTGTAACAAATATAAGTAGAGGGATCAATTAACCATAGTATAGAATGGATGCCTGTTACAATTTGGGTAAACAAGCTGTCCTTGGGAAGGGTCGGAGACAGCTAAACCACTAAGTCTAGAGATAGTTAATCATGAAGGAGTTAGAAGTCTGATGATCTAATTAGCAGTGAAATGTACTTTTGGAGATATATAAGAAGGAGGGTTAAGGACTAGTTATGTAGCTACAGAGTGAGTAACACGATGCTATCCTTGTACTGTATAGTCTGATCACCTATACTGTATAAATAAAGTCTGTTCCGTATACTCAACTGTCTCGTGCTTACTTGAAGCATGTTGCAAGAACTACAGAGGGAAGGAAAGCGAAATACTGCAGATGCTGGAAGTCTGAAATATAAACTGATAATGCTGGAACTACTCAGCAGGTCAGGCAGTACTTGTGGAGAGAGAAACAGAGTTAATGTTTCAGGTCGATGACCTTTCATCAGAACTGGAAAAATTTACGGCTCCATCTCCTTATACCTCGGCAGCGTACTGTCCCATCGATCAGTTCTGGTTTATACAGTTCAGTTTCTTTATTAACTCTTAACTCTCCAACAAGTCCAACACAGCACAGTGCAATGGCCCCAAATGTCTTCCTTCTGTGCTGTAATACAGGTATTGATATATTTTTTAACATGCTGAAGAAGTTACATTGATATAACTCCTGATCACATCCATAGGACATTGCAACCATAGGCTGTTGAGAGACATTGCTAGGTTGTTTTTGCAGAAGATAACAGTCACTCTGTGGCACCTCACAAGATGCATAGCATCCTAAACCAAGGATCCCACCCCTAGTAAGCAAGACAACGATTCCATCTCCTGCAAGCAGGAGCGACGTTTGCCTTGTAGGAGCTCCGTTCAAAAGTTCGGTTTGGGACCCCTAGGAACACATGGAACTGCTAGACGAGAAAATGCCAAGATCCATCTTGTTCACCTTCTTTCATCCTGGTTGTGGTATGATACAGCGATAATACAGTTGTTGATTTTTTTAAAAATTCGTTTATGAGATGTGGACGTCACTGGCAAGGCCAGCATTTATTGCCCATCCCTAATTGCCCTTGAGAAGGTGGTGGTGAGCCGCCTTCTTGAACTGCTGCAGTCCATGTGGTGAAGGTACTCCCACAGTGCTGTTAGGTAGGGAGTTCCAGGATTTAGACCCAGCGACGACTAAACATAGCAATCAATCTCTATCAATTAGTCTACAACAGATCCAGACACGAGGTGTGGAAAACCCCAGTGGTGCAAAGCTTTGGGGGCCATAGATCCAATGTCACCTGTTCCTCCCAACGTATGCTAAATTTTACTAGGCACTGATGCTAAATACTACCTACTTAATCTGGTGTCACATCTTCACACTTACTACGGCGAAGAGCCATGTTTGCATTAGGCAATATAAAAATAGCTGACAAAATGATCAGGGATCAGTTGTTACCGTTGCATTGGGGGGTCATTTCACTGGGTCCGCTTGGGTCCCGACTGGCTCTGAGCCCTGCGCAATTGCACGGTCCTAATGCCACCTCTGCCAGTGCAAGCGTGGCAAAGTCTACATTGGCGAGATTGGCCACAGCTATTCCTTAATGAACATGGGCTGATTAAAAAAATGAAGCCATCAGCCGCTGCAGCCCACAGAGTTGTAACCAAAATGATTGTTCCTGCTCTCTATGATTTTACATAGGATATACGGCACAAAAACAGGCCATTCGGCCCAACCAGTCCATGCCGGCGTTTATGCTCCACTCGAGCCTCCTCCCGTCTTTCCTCATCTAAATCTATCAGCATAACCCTCTGTTCCCTTCTCCCTCATATGCTTGTCTAGCCTCCCCTTAAATGCATCTATACTTTTCGCTTCAACCACTCCCTGTGGTAGCGAGTTCCACATTCTCACCACTCTTTGGGTAAAGAAGTTTCTTCTGAATTCCCTATTGGATTTCTTGGTGACTATCTTATATTGATGGCCTCTAGTTATGCTCTTCCCCACAAGTGAAAATATTCTCTCTGTAGCCACTCTATCAAAATCTTTCATAATTTTAAAGACCTCTATTAGGTCACCGCTCAGCCTTCTTTTTTCAATAGTGGCCATGATGCGGAGATGCCGGTGTTGGACTGGGGTGGACAAAAGTGAGAAGTCGCACAACACCAGGTTATAGTCCAACAGTTTTATTTGAAATCACAAGCATTCGGAGATAAAACTGTTGGACTATAACCTGGTGTTGTGCGACTTCTCACTTTTCTTTTTTCAAGAGGAAAGAGACCCAGCCTGTTCATCCTTTCCTGATATGTATACCCTCGCATTTCTGGTATCATCCTTGTAAATCTTCTCTGCACTCCAGTGCCTCTATATCCTTTTTATAATATGGCGGCCAGAACTGTACACAGTACTCTCAGTGTGGTCTAACCAAGGTTCGATACAGGTTTAGCATAACTTGCCTACTTTTCAATTCTATCCCTCTAGAAATAAACCCTAGTGCTTGGTTTGCTTTTTTTATGGCCTTGCTAACTTGTGTCGCAACTTTGTGATTTGTGTATTTGTACTCCTTGATCCCTTTGTTCCTCTCCCCCACCTAGACTCGCACCCTCCAAGTATTAAGTGACCTCTCTATTCTTCCTACCAAAATGTAATACCTCCCATTTATCTGTGTTGAACTTCATTTGCCAATTATATGCCCATTCTGCAAGTTTATTAATGTCCTCCTATAATTTGTTGCAGTCCTCCTCATTATTGACTATCCCCCCCAAGTTGGTGTCATCCGCAAATTTAGAAATTGTGTTTTTGATTCCAAATTCTAAATCGTTAATATAAATTGTGAACAACAGTGGTCCCAGCACTGACCCTTGTGGAACACCACTACCCACCTTCTGCCATTGTGAATAGCTACCTTTTACCCCTACTTTCTGCTTTTTGTCTTGAAGCCAGCTAGCTATCCATTCTGCTACTTGTCCCCTGACTCCGCATTCCTCTTTGCCTTCCTAATTGTTTTTTGACTTCTCTCCTAATCTCTTTGTATTCTCCCTTATCATGCACTCCCCTGCTGTCTATGTACTTAATGCCTCTTTCCTTACCCTCAATTGTTCCCTTATGGCTTTATTCATCCCCGGAGTCTCATTAGTGTTTAGCTTGTTCTTTCATTTTAGCGGAATATATTGTTCCTGCACTTTGTTGAACACCATTTTAAATGTTTCCCATTGCTGTTGTTTGTCAATATTGTTGCCCATTTTATTTTCTCAAGTTCTATTTTCAGTCCCTCCAAATCAGCTTTTCTCCAATCTATTACCCTGGTTTTCGTCATACTTATGTCCTTCTCTATTATCATCTTAAAGCATATTATATTATGGTCACTATTGTCTAGATGTTCCCCTACTTTTACTTCTCTTATCTGCTCTGGTTCATTCCCCATTACTAGATCCAATAGCGAATCCTCCCTTGTTGGGCTTTTTACATATTGGGTTAGAAGGAGTCCTGTACACATTGTAGGAACTCCATTCCCTTATCCCCTTTACCTACCTCTTCTGTTCAATTAATATCGGGGTAATTGAAATCCCCCATGATTATTATTCTATTTTTTTACTCTATTTCTTCCTCCACCTCCCTTCCACTATTAGGTGGTCTGTAGACTACACCTATTAGTGTGATTGATCCTTTATTATCTTTTATCTCTATCCATATGGATTCTATTTTTGTCTTGCTGGTGGCTGCATCACTTTTTTCTACTGCTTTCATATTATCCCTAATAGGTACAGCTACTCCACCTCCCCCTTTTCTCTCTATCTTTTCTAAATATGTTATACCCTGCAATGTTTAATTACCAGTTCTGATTTTTCTGTAGCCATGTCTCAGTAATCCCTACTATGTCTGGTTCCTCACAATGCATGATTGCCTCCAGCTCCCCTGTTTTATTACAGACACTGTGTGCATTGCTTTACAGACAGTTTAACTCATTTTAATAGGATTTCCTCTCACTTTATGTTTAACCATCTTTTTAGACTCTATAAGAGAGTTCTATAACTCTTTTTATTCCCTTGCCATCAATGTCCTCCCTTACTTTATTCTTTCCTATGCTCTCTTTTCCTGTTTTGTTTATATTTAGGCTAGTTACATTTCTTGTAGATCCCTCTCCCCATCTTACTAGTTTAAAGCCTTTGCCACCTCCCTATTTACCCTTTCCGTTAGGACACGGGTCCCATCCCGGTTCAGGTGGAACCCGTTCCATCGATACAGCTCCTTCCTGTCCCAGAACTGGTGCTAGTGTCCCGTGAAAAGGAACCCCTCTTTCCCACACCAGCCCTTTAGCCACGTGTTAATTCTCCTGATCTGTCTTCTTCTATGCCAATTTGCACATGGCTCAGGCAATAATCCAGAGATTATTACCCTCGAGGTCCTGCTTTTTAATTTAGAGCCTAACTCCTGATACTCTTTCAGCAGGACCTCCTCCCTGTTCCTGCCTATATCGTTCGTTCCAACATGGACCACGACAACTGGATTTCCACCCTCCCTTTCCAAGTTCCTCTCCAGCCGCCGTGAGATATCCCTTACCCTGGCACCAGGTAGGCAACACACCCTTTGGGATTCTCGTTCTTGGCTGCAAAGGATGCTATCTATCCCCTTAATTATAGAGTCTCCTATCACTACCACATTTCTGTTCTGCTCTTCCCCCCCTTGGACAGCCTTCTGAGCCACGGTGCCTTGGTCTGCATTGTGGCTGGCCTCCCCGCAGTCTTTCTCCTTGTCCTCACAGGTAGCAAGTACTTCATACTTGGGCAACACGGTGGCATAGTGGTTAGCACTGGTGCCTCACAGTGCCAGGGACCCGGGTTCGAATCTGGCCTCGGGTGACTGTCTGTGTGGAGTTTGCACATTCTCCCCGTGTCTGCGTGGGTTTCCTCCGGGTGCTCCGGTTTCCTCCCACAGTCCAAAAATGTGCGGGTTAGGTTGATTTGGCTATGATAAATTGACCCTTAGTGTTAGGGGGGGATTAAATATGTGGGGTTACGGGGATAGGATAGGAAGGGATATGTTAGGGGGAATTAAATACGTGGGGTTACGGGGATAGGGTGGGATATGTGTCGGTGCAGGCTCGATGGGGATTCTGTGTGAGAAAGCAGGGACAGGGTACTAGATTTGGATGATCAGCCATGATCGTATTGAATGGTGGAGCAGGCTCGACGGGCCGAATGGCCTACTCCTGCTCCTAGTTTCTATGTTTCATACCTGTTGGACAGGACCAGTGTCTGCGGGACCTCCTTCTCAACCTCTCCTAAATCCCCGCTACCTGGCTCTCTAGCAGTCACACCCTCCCCTTCCTGAACCTGTGCTTTCTTCTGGGGTGTGACTGTATTCTGGATAAAACTGTCCAGCAATTCCTCCCCCTCCCTTATATGTCGGAGTGTCTCCAACTCGCACTCCAGCTCAATGACTATGAGCCGGAGAAATTCGAGATGGAGACATCTGCTGCAGACGTGCTCACTCGGGACAGTCTTGCTGTCCACAAACTCCCATACACTGCAGTCCAGACACACAGCCTGCCCTGCCGTATCTTAGTCTAGCCTTATTTTATTTATTTAATTCGTTAAAGTCTTTATTCAATGATTATTTATAGTTATATTAATTAGTTTAACTAGTTAAGCTATAAATTTAATACAGTACTTTGTAGTTTCCTACACCTAGTTTAAACCACTGCCCTAGGTTAGAGAGAAAAGAGAGTGGAAAAAAAACCTTAATACTCACCAACCAATCACCTACCTGCTGTCCTGTGACGTCACTCCTTGCTTTTTTTGCAAATTGTCGAAGGTTTGGCCGCTGCTGATACCGCCTCCAATTAGGTTGCAGCAGACAGTTTAAAGGCAATTTAATTCATTCCAAAGATGGATTTATCATTAGGAACATCTGGCTATCTGTAACTGGAGTTACCAAGGCAATTGCTAAAAGGATTTTGCCAGCTTCTTTGATTTCTGGCTATCTGTAATTGGGTTACCTCGGCAGCGGTTAAAAGCTTTGCTAATTTGCAGTCTCATACACCTGTTGTTGTTTTAGCAGCCCTTTCATTTACTGTTTTAACAGCTCACATTAGTACTTTCTGTCACTTCAGTTTTAGATTTTTTTATTCTTTTGAATGCTTACCTTTGCTTATTCCCCATTTCACACCATTCTGTCACCCTGCATCTCGTTAATGCATCTTTCAGACAACCCTTGTTTAAACTTACATTCAATCAATGAAACGAGTCAGCCTAGAATTGCAGTACGCATTTTAAAGATCTTGAGATTTTGGCCACGATTTCCCCTACCTGGGCGGGTCTGTGGCGGGCGCTGCAAGGAAAGATTTTTCCGTAACGGAGCTTGTTAAGCCCGCCCTGCCGCGTTACCCGGCCCAATTAAAAAGTGCGGGTCTGGTGATGTCAGCGCTGACGCGTTTGGTGCTGGTATATTTAAAGGGGCCATGGCCCCATTTGATTTTACTTCTCATTTAGGGCAGTTGAGCCTGCTGATAATGCTTCTTTGGCTGCAGGATGAGTTCACAGAGGCAGAGGGCTGCTCCTCTATTCTGATTGTGGAGGGAGTCAGAGCACGCAGGGAGGTTCTCTTCCCTGCCGGTGGCCGCAAGAGACCGCCCCAGGAGACCAAGGCAGCCTGGCTGCAGATAGTGGAGGAGGTGACGAGCAGGTCGGTGGTGATGAGGACCTGGGTGCAGTGCCGCAAGCGCTTCAATGATCTTCTAAGATCAGGAAAAGTGAGTATAAAGCCACACTTACCTTCATGCTGCTGTGCCTCTCATCACATCCCCATCACTCTGCCTTCCCAACCCTACCCCTGCACATCCTTACGCACCCCAACATCCCTTGCACCTTCACCCATCCCCCTCTCTCTATCTACATTATCACATCCCCATCTTACTAAGCAGCCCTCACACTCACCCTCATCCTAATGCAATCATACCAACTAACAACACACAAGGAGGCCACTTGGTATTGCCACCCCACTCCATCATAGTCTCCCTCTAAAGATCTAACCCATCCATTCCTTACACTCATTCCATCACTCTCACTCATTCCATCACTCTCACTCAACCTTCTCTTCTTTCCCTCCTTGCAGGAAAAGAGAGCCCACAATAAGAGGGAGAGGGAGAGAACAGGAGGAGGCCCTCAATTGTTAGCAATCCTCACTAGTGCAGAGGAGGCTGCCCTGGAGATTACTGGAGCGGTTGACCAGTCGGCAGTGGGGGACGGAGAGAGGGGCTCATCACAACAAGCTGGTGACTGAATCAGTTTCCGTACAGCCACATGGCATTCATCAGTCACTCATATGGGGGCTGATGTCAAGAGACATTGAATGCTCATCATGTGCATAATGGCATCTGTATGCAATCTGCATATCATATATCAAACTGACCTCTTTACTCTCCCACAAGTCCATCAAGAGCCCCCACCCCCACCCCCACTGTCCAGGAGGAAGAGCGAGAGGACTCCTCAGAGGAGCCTCCAGCCTCTGAGGATGCAGCGTCACCTGAGACAAGGCAAGCCAGCACCAGCACAGCTACAATCACCTCAGTGGATCCGTCGCGAGATAGAGGAGTGTTGTCACCTGGTGTCTCTCAGATCACAGGTGAGCAAGAGCAGATGGTGGAGACAGTGACAGCAGTGGAGACTCCTCGTTGGGGGGCGCAGGAGTCTCCTAGCTCTGCTCAGCTGCATGCAGACGCTGAGCCTCGGGGGCCATCCAGGAAGAGGGCGATCCTGGAGCTGCAGGAACAAGTGCAGGAGGCTCTGACTGGTTTTACGACCGCGGTGAGGGCGAGTGTGCAGAGAATGAAGGAGCCCATCTCCAGCATGAGCACCACCGTGGCGCAGGCAATTGTGGCTGTAGGTTCCTCCATGGATAGGCTGGCCCCATATGAGTGACTGATGAATGCCATGTAGCTGTATGGAAACTGATTCTGTCACCAGGTTGTTCTGCATGGAGGACCTAATGTGCCAGTCGCACGAGCACATGGTGTCTATGCAAAATAGATGGGCATCTACGGAGGATAGAAACCAGAGGCTCATAGACGTCCTCTCTAGGAGGGATGTCAGTATAGACCTGGGTCCTCATGGCCCCACTGATGTGTAGCAAGGTGCTCTCCAGCTACTTGCTAGCAGAGAAGTGCAGGTGGCCCATGAGAGGGATGGTGGTGGGAGGGGACATGGAAGTGGGGGCTCCTCTCCAAGCACTCACACTTCTCCCCCCTTGCCAACCCCTCGATCAGAGCCCCAGATGCCTCCTTGGACAGCGATGGCTGAGTCTGCCCCTGCACAGCCGCAGGAGGAGCAGACTTTGGCAGGGGCCCTCACAGGCTCCAAAACCCTGAGGACGTCCACCAAAGGCGTGTAAGCAGGCGCAGCAGGGAAGGGAGGAGGCTGCCTCTACCTCTGCTGGAGCCATAGGGGTACCACCACACAAAAGAAAGATGCCACACAAGTAGAGTCACAAGAGTAGCCACTTGGGTGATTTCTTAAATGCTATTATAAAGTTTACATTCAATTCATCTTTTGTATTAAATCATTTATTTTGAAAACTTTGCAGTCCTTGACAAATTGGAAGTGGCAGAGTGAATGGTCAGGGCTACCTTAAGCTCCAGCAATGGTGGTGACAGTGAAAAGAATGGACTGGTCATTGTAGGGATGCTTTATGGTGTTGCCAACCTGGCTACGCATGTGCCAGCCACATGGCTGTGCTTCGTAAAGTTAAATAAATCTGGCAATGTGGCCGTATACTAGTGGAATCTGGACTGCCAGTTCCTCCAGGTCTTCCTCATCCTCGTCTTCCACCTCATGCTGCTCCTCCTCCTCCGAAGAGGCTGTGCACTCTGTGCCTTGTTCCTCATGCAGCGATAATCCTCGCTGCTGCCCTATGTTGTGCAGGGCGCAGCAGACCACAACGATTCTGGAGACCCTGGCTGGTGTGTACTGAAGGGCTCCTCCAGATCTGTCCAGGCATCTGAAGCGCATTTTGAGCAACCCTATTGTCTGCTCTATGACACTTCTGGTGGAGATGTGGCTTTGATTATAATGTTTCTCAGCCTCATTTCTTGGCCTCCTCAAAGGTGTCATGAGCCACGTCTTCAGGGGATAGCCCTTGTCTCCAAGCAGCCATCCAGTAAGTCTGTTTGGAGGTGCGAAGAGCTGAGCGACAGTGGATTGGCGCAAGACGAAAGAGTCATGGCAGCTGCCAGGGAACTTGGCGCACACATGCATGATGATCCTCCTACGGTTGCAGACGAGCTGCACAATGAGGGAGTGGTAGCCCTTGCGGTTGACAAAGACTGCTGGGTTATGATGGGGTGCCCTGATGGCCACGTGTGCAGTCGATGACGCCCTGCACCCCTGGGAAGCCAACCAGAGCCACAAAGCCGAGCGCCCGCTCAGTAACACTGGCTTCATCAGTGGCAAAGTTGATAGAATTGGCAGACTTGTCAAAGAGGGCATCGGTGAGCTGTGTGATGCAGCTGTGGGCGGCCAACTGCAAGATGCCTCAAATGTCTGCTGCAGATGCCTGGAAGGAGCCTGAGGCAAAGAAGTTGAGGGCAGTGGTGACTTTGACAGCTACTGGTAAGGTGTGTCCACCCGCTCTTCTGGGCTGCAGGTCTTGCTCCAGCAATCAGCAAGTGTCTGTGATGACCTGGCGCGATAGCCTGAGCCTCCTTTGGCACTGGTGCTCAGTCATGTTGAGGAAGTTAATCCTCTACCTGTATACCGTGTTGGGGGTATCGCCTCCGGCATGGTCCAGCCCTGCGCTGATGCCCTGTGCAGCATCAGGTGGTTGCGGAGAAGGTTTGCGGTCTTGTTGGTGCTGCTGGTGTTGCAGCTGATCATGGTCAGATTCTGAGGACCAAGGTGAGAGAGTATAAACCGTACCCATTCTGATGTAATAGATGGCAGGTGAAGTTGAGATGACAGAAGCAATCTGTCAATGGTGAGAGAGGTTGTTCCAATGAGGTGACACTGGATAGAGAGTTTGCTCCAAACACTTGCAGCCTGCATAAAGCTCAATCTGTCTTCCGAATGCAGTAAGCAACAGCTTCTAACCTTGGAAAGTGAACAGCTGTGAGATGGGAGCTTTTATAGCACATTTCAAGCTGTCAAGTAATGAGATGATTCCCTGGCCTTTCAACTCCCGCCCAGCTTACCAGACATGATCCCAGAGCAGCGTGGACCCCGTGGGCGACCTGGTAAACTCTGAAGGTGAGCTCAAAATAGTTGTTAATCCTCTGTTACCAAGGTCATAATGAGCTGCATTGCCTCCCCCGCCGCTGCACCTCAGGTCTGCTCAGCGCTGACAGACCCGACATTTGGGAAAGGCAAGCAGTGGCGGGTTGACAGCGGAATCCCGACCCGCTATCAAAAAAAACTTTCCCACCCGACCCGCCACTGATCGCACCCACTGACCCCACGGAAAATTCCCCCTTTATCTCAGTATTTTCATGACAGATCAATACTGGCAGGGCCAACTATTCACCTCTCTGTCCTTGGCCTCCTAAACAGTGAAGCTCATCGCAAACTCGAGGAACAGCACCTCATCTTTCTGCTGGGCGCTTTACAGCCTTCCGGGCTTAACATTGAGTTGAACAACTTTAGACTTTAACCACCACACTGATTTTCTCTCAGGCAGCAGGTGCTGGTAATGGAGGATGGCTGTACCACAGCCACGGGGAATGGAGGAGGTGCGGGCTGGTGCTTGGGGTGGGGATCCCCCATCAGTACACAGCCAGTGGGGTGGTCCACACCCCTGGGGTCCACCTGCCTTTCTTCCACCACATTCCTGAGGTATGGGCACCTTCTCTTTGTCTGATATTCCATGCTTCTCTCCTCCTCCTGCTGTGACCATTTACACCTCCTCTGGACCCATCTTTTGTTTCTGTACTTGTCTCCTTATCACCTCCTTTTGCCTTGCACCATCATCATTTTTGTAATTTAATCACTCCTGCCCTCCAGCCTATCACAGACCACTGCCTTTTGTTCTTTTCCTGCCGCCCCCCCCCCCCCCCCTCTTCCCTGGCTCTGTATTTGCTTAATAACCATTACATCTCAAACTTCTTCCAGTTCTGCTGAAAGGTCAACAGCCTAACACTATGGGCTGGATTTTCATTGACCCGTGGAGGTGGGTTTGGAGGCGTGTGGGGGGTTAAAATTGCGAAAACTGGCAGGCGGGCACAAGTCCGCCTCCATCCTGCCTCCACACAATTTTCATTAAATCGTGTCTGCTGGTCCCGACTCTATCCCGCCTTTGAGAGGCGGGATAGGCTGTTAAGGCCCTTAACAAGCACTAAATTGCCTCTATAATGCCATTTTGAAAGGCCTTTGTGATTTTAACCCTTGTTCTACGTGAAGCACGCCTGTTCTGAACCACGATTGTGAAACCTGGCTGGCTGGCTATGCATATATGGATGGCTATGTGGATAGATGTATATATGGATGGATAGAGAGGAGACATATCTGGGAGTGGTGGTGTAAAAATATCTGGGAGCAGACTTAGGGCTGCTGCTTATTTTGCAGGTCCTCTCACAGCAAAGGCCAGGCAGTCTTTGAAGACCTTCAATGCAGCAGCAATGATGACATCATCAAAGGCGACTTTCAGACTGAAAACACTAATTGGTTCATGGGTTCCCACATGCTGGAACTCAATTGCCCAATTAGGTGAAAATTGCATCAATCTCCCACATCCAATTGCAGTCAGGTGGATGACACGACCCCAACCCACCCCATTATCAAAATCCAACCCATCAACTCTGTTTCTCTCTCTACAGATGCTGCCTGACTTGCTGAGTGTTTCCACAATTTTCTGTTTTTATTCCAACCATTCACCTGTTCAAGTCGATATTTTCGATTTTAAATGAAGATTAGACCCAGGTTGTTAAGACCTTTACATGTCTTCTTCAGTTAGCATTCACCACAGCTTGAATGCCATTCTGACTGTTTTTGAATCCAGTTGGACCTCTGACACCGAGTATGACCATGGCATTTCCACATCCAAACGAAGGAAGTAAAACCTATTTTTTTAATTCATTTGTTTCCCAGTTTAGAACCCAATGCGTCTTTACTCTGTGAAAAGCTCATGTAAACACTCCACATTGACTTTTACAGTGACCTTTTGCTGCATCCGCTTAATGTGGAATAAACATTTTGCAGTTAACTCTGTAAACACTTTAATCTTTTGTAGAAATAGACACTTTAATATACTCCAGACTGGGTTGCTTGGTGCAGTAGACATCCACATGTAAACTTTAATGTAATACAGAAATACATGTAAACCCTTTAACACATTATAGAAATAAACATATAAGAGGATGATATTCTGACTTGCACATAGAACATAGAACATAGAACATAGAACAGTACAGCACAGTACAGGCCCTTCGGCCCTCGATGTTGTGCCGAGCATTGTCCGAGACCAAGATCAAGCTATCCCACTCCCTATCACTCTGGTGTGCTCCATGTGCTTATCCAATAACCGCTTGAAAGTTCCTAAAGTGTCCGACTCCACTATCACAGCAGGCAGTCCATTCCACACCCCAACCACTCTCTGAGTAAAGAATCTACCTCAGACATCCCTTCTATATCTCCCCCCATGCACCTTATAGTTATGCCCCCTTGTAACAGCTGCCTCTACCCGAGGAAATAGTCTCTGAACATCCACTCTATCTATCCCCTTCATCATCTTATAAACCTCTATTAAGTCGCCTCTCATCCTCTTCCGCTCTAAAGAGAAAAGCCCTAACTCCCTCAATCTTTCCTCATAAGACCTCCCCCCCAAACCAGGCAGCATCCTGGTAAATCTCCTTTGCACTCTTTCCAATGCTTCCACGTCCTTCCTATAGTGAGGTGACCAGAACTGCACACAATATTCCAAATGTGGTCTCACCAAGGTCCTGTACAGTTGCAGCATAACCTCACGGTTCTTAAACTCAAACCCTCTGTTAATAAACGCCAACACACCATAGGCCTTCTTTACTGCTCTATCCACTTGAGTGGCAACCTTCAGAGATCTGTGGATATGAACCCCCAGATCCCTCTGTTCCTCCACGTTCCTCAGAACACTGCCGTTGACCCTGTAATCCTTATTCAAATTTGCCCTACCAAAATGAATCACCTCGCACTTATCAGGGTTAAATTCCATCTGCCATTTTTCGGCCCAGCTCTGCATCCTATCAATGTCTCTTTGCAGCCTACAACAGCCCTCCACCTCATCCACTGCTCCACCAATCTTGGTGTCATCAGCAAATTTACTGATCCACCCTTCAGTCCCCTCCTCCAAGTCATTGATAAAAATCACAAACAGCAGAGGACCCAGCACCGACCCCTGTGGCACACCGCTGGTAACTGGTCTCCAGTCCGAAAATGTTCCATCCACCACCACCCTCTGCCTTCTATGAGATAGCCAGTTACTTATCCAATTGGCCAAATTTCCCTCTATCCCACAACTCCTTACTTTCTTCATTAGCCGACCATGGGGAACCTTATCAAACGCCTTACTAAAATCCATGTATACGACATCAACCGCTCTACCTTCATCCACACACTTAGTTACCTCCTCAAAGAATTCAATCAAATTTGTTAGGCAAGACTTACCCTTCACGAATCCGTGTTGACTATCCCTGATTAAGTTGCCCCTTTCCAAATGGTCATAAATCCTATCCCTCAGGACCTTTTCCATTATCTTACCAACCACCGAAGTAAGACTAACCGGCCTATAATTACCAGGGTCATTCTTATTTCCTTTCTTGAAGAGAGGAACAACATTCGCCACTCTCCAGTCCTCTGGCACCATTCCCGTGGACAGTGAGGACCCAAAGATCAAAGCCAGAGGCTCTGCAATCTCCTCCCTTGCCTCCCAAAGAATCCTAGGATATATCCCATCTGGCCCAGGGGACTTATCGACCCTCAGGTTCTTCAAAATTGCTAAAACATCTTCCCTCAGAACATCTACCACCTCCAGCCTATCCACCTTTATCACACTCTCATCCTCAAGAACATGGCCCCTCTCCTCGGTGAACACTGACGAAAAGTATTCATTCATCACCTCTCCTATCTCTTCTGACTCCATGCACAAGTTCCCACTACTGTCCTTGACCGGCCCTACCCTCACCCTGGTCATTCTTTTATTTCTCACATAAGAGTAAAATGCCTTGGGGTTTTTCTTGATCCGACCCGCCAAGGACTTCTCATGCCCCCTCCTAGCTCTCCTAAGCTCTTTTTTTTAGCTCATTCCTTGCTACCTTGTACCCCTCAATCGACCCAATTGAACCTTGTTTTCTCATCCTTACATACGCTTCCTTTTTCCTCTTGACTAGACATTCAACCTCTTTTGTGAACCATGGTTCTCTCACTCGGCCATTTCCTCCCTGCCTGACAGGGACATACCTATCAAGGACACGCAGTAATTGCTCCATGAAAAAGCTCCACTTTTCGTTTGTGCCTTTCCCTGATAGTTTCTGTTCCCATCTTATACTCCCTAATTCTTGCCTAATCGCATCATAATTACCCCTCCCCCAATTATAAACCCTGCCCTGCCGTATGGCCCTATCCCTCTCCATTGCAATAGTGAAAGTTACCGAATTGTGGTCACTATCTCCATAGTGCTCTCCCACATACAAATCAAACACTTGGCCCGGTTCATTACCCAGTACCAAATCCAACGTGGCCCCAGCTCTTGTCGGCCTATCCACATATTGTGTCAGGAAACCCTCCTGCACACACTGTGCAAAAACTATCCCATCCGAACTGTTTGACCTATAAAGGTTCCAATCAATATTTGGAAAGTTGAAGTCACCCATGACAACTACTCTGTGACCTCCACACCTATTCATAATCTGCTTTGCAATTTCTTCCTCCACATCTCTATTACTATTTGGGGGCCTGTAGAAAACTCCTAACAACGTGACCGCTCCTTTCCTATTTCTAACTTCAGCCCATATTACCTCAGACGGCAGATCCCCCTCGAACTGCCTTTCTGCCGCTGTTAAACTATCCTTGATTAACAATGCTACTCCTCCACCTTTCTTACCAACTTCCCTACTCTTACTGAAACATCTATACCCCGGAACTTCCAACAACCATTCCTGTCCCTGTTCTAACCATGTCTCCGTAATGGCCACCACATCGTAGTCCCAAGTACCAATCCACGCTCCAAGTTCTCCTACCTTATTCCGGATGCTCCTTGCATTGAAGTAGACACACTTCAAGCCATCTTCCTGTCTGCCGGTACATTCCTGCACACATCTAAATGATCTTTAAACAATTATGCAATGGTAAATGCTTTCACTAACTGGTCAAGTGACAACATTACAATATCCGATAAGTAGCAGCTTAACTTACTGCCAATGGTAAAAGACCCAACTGAGTACAGTTTAGTATCTAAGCAAGCAAAAAGTGTGCAACGTGACTCCTATAAGTCACTAGGCAAGCATTAATCCATCTGTGTTGGTTACCCTTTCATCATTGCCACATAAGATACAGCTCTCAGTCCCAGGAGAGGCCATTCATTGACTTGGTGAAATCTAAGAATACACTGTCTTCCTGGATAGTAATGAGATCTTCAGTCACCATAGGTTTAGTGGAGGGGTAGTGGGAGGAACATAGGAACAGGAGTAGGCCATTCAGCCCCTTGAGCCTGTTCCACCATTCAATTCGAGCATGGCAGATCTGCACCTCAACTCCATTTACCCGCCTTTGCTCATATCCCATGAAACCCTTGGGAGGAAAGGGAAGTTGCCCAAGTTTGTGGATCACCAAGTCCACACCCATGGCTGAATTTCAAGGTTGGTCAAAGTTTCCAGATCCTTTTTGTGAACTGGAACATCAGTTATTTACATTTGTCACATGTGCAAACGGAGTAGGCTTCATCTGCCTATTAAATCCAACTTGAAAATAGCGCTGGACCGTCGCCATTTCAGACAGATATAGTCTGTACTCCAGAGTATGTGTTATAATTTAGACTTCTTCCAATACACATTACTTATGCTCAACACAAAAATTAGCTTCCAAAGGCAAGCTCATGATTCTTAACTTGACCAAAGAGAAAAATATTTGGATGGCAGGCTGAATAAACCCTACTGCTGTTGGGGTATGTACTGAAATTAGTACAGCCTACCCACTGTGTGCTGCGGATCTCTCTGAACTATGCAAAATACAATGTTTACAGACAGTATAATTCAGGTTAAAAACTATGGATTCGTGTTTATTAAAAGCTACGATGATACAGAGGAAGAGCTTCCTGAATAAGTTATCAGTTACGTTCTTGGTGCCTCAACCAGGATGACATGGTGGATCTCTTATGTTACTGTGGAAGGAGCTGAAATCATAAAAAATTGAGTGTCATGGGTCCATGACTGTCATTGACAGTGCAGTCTGGATTGCAGATATTGGGTGGAGGTATAGAAGATAGCAGACATTAGTCATTGCCTCCCTGCTAAACCATTGCCTTTCTAAGGCACTGCGCTTCATGCATGTGCATGAATGGTACACCTGCTGGATGGCATAGGTTGAGACAATATATTTTTGATGCCATTATTTTTTGCTTCTGTTCATCTTCCTCAACCATGTCCAGTGTTGGGGGTGCACTGAATGTACTGCCCATTGTGTAGTGTATGCAGAACAACCTGTTGTCAAAACCACTGGCTTACTCAGGGTTCCCCACTGTTGTCAATCACAGCTGGTTATTCAGGACTATCCACTGAAGTTTCATGACTTCAGGTCAAACGAGGTCAAAGGAAGCTGCCGCCAATCATCACCTAATAGTCTTCGCTCAACTGACGAAGCAGTACTCCATGTTGAACATCACTTTGAGGAAGCACTGATGGAAACAAGAGCAAAGAATGTACTCAGGGTGGGGAATGTCAATGTACATCATCAAGAGGAATACCACTGGTAGTAACACCACTGACCGAGCTGGCCAAATACTGATGGACTTAACTGCCCAACTGGGCCTGCATCAGTTGATGAGGGAACCAACATGAGATAGTAACCTACTCAACATCATTCTCATCAACCTACCTGTTACAGACACATCTATCCATAATAGAAGTGACCATCACACAGGTCTGGCAAAGACAAGGTCTCATTTCTACAATGAGGACATCCTCCATTAGGTCGTGTGGCACTACCATCATGGGACAGACTAAAGGCAGTGCTAGCATAATGAGACTCTGTGGGCCATCAGCAGCAACAGAATTGTATAAAGAAAGAAAGAGAGCATTTATATAGCTCCTTTCATAACCTCAGGACGTATAGCCATAGTACATAGTATTACATAGAATTACATAGTATTTACAGCACAGAAACAGGCCATTTGGCCCAACAGGTCCATGCTGATGTTTATGCTCCATACGAGCCTCCTCCCACCCTTCTTCATCTAACCCAATCAACACATCCTTCTATTCCTTTCTCCCTTGTGTTTATCTAGCTTGCCCTTAAATGCATCTCTGCTATTCGCCTCAACCACTCCTTGTGGTAGCGAGTTCCACATTCTAATCACTCTCTTGGTAAAGAAGTTTCTCCTGAATTACCTATTGGAATTCATTAGTGATTATCTTATATTTATGGCCCCTAGTTCTGGTCTCCCCCACAAGTGGAAACATCTTCTCTACGTCTACCCTATCAAAACCGTTCATAATCTTAAAGACTTCTATCAAGTCACCCCTCAGTCTTTTCTTTTCTAGAGAAAAGAGACCCAGCCTATTTAATCTTTCTGGATAGGTATAACCTCTCAATTCTGGTATCATACTAGTAAATATTTTTTGCACCTTCTCCAGTGCCTCTATATCCTTTTTATAATATGGAGACCAGCTGCAGCTACTGGCAGACCGCATTGCGGCGCTGGAGCTGTGAATGGATGCATACTGGAGCATTCGTGATGCTGAGGACATCGTGGATAGCACGATTAGGGAGTTGGTCACACTGCAGGTAAAGACTGCACAGGCAGGAAGGGAATGGGTGACCACCAGGCAGAATAATAGGCGCAGGCAGGTAGTGCAGGGGTCCCCTGTGGACATCCCCCTCTCAAACAGATATACCACTTTGGATATTGTTGAGGGAGATGGCTTATCGGGGGAAGTCAGCAGCAGCCAACTTCCTGGAACCATGGGTGGTTCTGCTGCACAGGACGGGAGGAAAAAGAGCGGGAGAGCTATAGTGATAGGGGATTCTATGGTAAGGGGAATAAATAGGCGTTTCTGCGGCCGCAAACGAGACTCCAGGTTGGTATGTTGTCTCCCTGGTGCAAGGGTCAAGGATGTCTCGGAGCGGCTGCAGGGAATTCTGGAGGGGGAGGGTGAACAGCCAGTTGTCGTGGTGCATATAGGTACCAACGATATAGGTAAAAAATGGGATGAGGTCCTAAAAGCTGAATATAGGGAGTTAGGAGGTAAATTAAAAAATAGGACCTCAAAGGTAGTAATCTCAGGATTGCTCCCGGTGCCACGTGCTAGTCAGAGTAGAAATAGAAGGATATTTCAGATGAATACGTGGCTAGAGGAATGGTGCAAGGGGGAGGGATTCAAATTCCTGGGACATTGGAACCGGTTCTGGGGGAGGTGGGACCAGTACAAACTGAACGGTTTGCACCTGGGCAGGACCGGGACCGATGTCCTAGGGGGAGTGTTTGCTAGTGCTGTTGGGGAGGGTTTAAATTAAAATGGCAGGGGGTAGGGAAACAGAGGAAAGGGAAGTAAGGATAGAAGCAAAAGACAGGAAGGAGAAAAGCAAAAGTGGAAGGCAGAGAAATCAAGGGTGTAAATCAAACAGGGCTACAGTAAATAATAATTCTAAAAGGACTAAGAGTGCTAAAAAAACAAGCCTGAAGGCTTTGTGTCTTAATGCGAGGAGCATCCGTAATAAGGTGGATGAATTAGCTGCGCAAATAGATGTAAACGGATATGATATAATTGGGATTACGGAGACATGGCTCCAGGGTGACCAAGGCTGGGAATTCAACATCCAGGGGTATTCAATATTCAGGAAGGACAGACAAAAAGGAAAAGGAGGTGGGGTAGCATTGCTGGTTAAAGAGATTAACACAATAGTAAGGAAGGATATTAGCTCTGATGATGTGGAATCTGTATGGGTAGAGCTGAGAAATACCAAGGGGCAGAAAACGTCAGTGGGAGTTGTATACAGACCCCCAAACAGTAATGCTGAGGTTGGGGATGGCATTAAATGGGAAATTAGAGACGCGTGCAATAAGGGCACAGCAGTTATCATGGGTGACTTTAATCTACATATAGATTGGGCTAACCAAATTAGTAACAATACTGTGGAGGAGGAATTCCTAGAGTGTATACGGGATGGTTTCCTGGACCAATATGTCGAGGAACCAACTAGAGATCAGGCCATCTTAGACTGGGTATTATGTAATGAGAAAGGATTAATTAGCAATCTTGTTGTGCGAGGCCCCTTGGGGAGGAGCGATCATAATATGATAGAATTCTTCATTAAGATGGAGAGTGAAGTAGTTGACTCAGAGACTAGGGTCCTGAACTTAAATAAAGGAAACTACGATGGTATGAGGCGCGAGTTGGCTAGGATGGATTGGGGAGCGTTACTTAAAGGGTTGATGGTGGATAGGCAATGGCAAACATTTAAAGATTGCATGGATGAACTACAGAATTTGTTCATCCCTGTTTGGCATAAAAATAAAACAAAAAAGGTGACTCAACCGTGGCTAACAAGGGAAATTAGGGATAGCATAAGATCCAAGGAGAGGACATATAATTTGGCCAGAAAAAGCAGCAAACCTAAGGATTGGGAGCAGTTTAGGATTCAGCAAAGGAGGACAAAGGGATTAATTAAGAGGGGGAAAATAGAATATGAGAGTAAGCTTCCAGGGAACATTAAAACTGACTGTAAAAGCTTCTATAGACATGTGAAGAGAAAAAGATTGGTGAAGTCAAGCGTAGGTCCCTTGCAGTCAGAATCAGGGGAATTTATAATGGGGAACAAAGAAATGACAGACCATTAAATACATACTTTGGTTTTTTCTTCAGAAAGGAGGACACAAATAACCTCCCAGAGATGTCAGGGAACATAGGGTCTAATGAGAGGGAGGAATTGAATGAAATCAGTATTTGTAGGGAAATGGTGTTAGGGAAATTGATGGGATTGAAGGCCGATAAATCCCCAGGGCCTGATAATCTACATCCTAGGGTACTTAAGGAAGTGGCCCTAGAAATAGTAGATGCATTGCTGGTCATCTTTCAAAATTCTATAGACTCTGGAACAGTTCCCATGGGTTGGAGGGTAGCTAATGTAACCCTACTATTTAAAAAAGGTGGTAGAGAAAAAATGGGGAATTATAGGCCAGTAAGCCTGATATCGGTAGTGGGCAAAATGCTAGAGTCCATTATAAAAGATGTAATAGTAGAGCACTTGGAAAACAGTGACAGGATCGGATAAAGTCAACATGGATTTACAAAAGGTAAATCATGCCTGACTAATCTACTGGAATTTTTTGAGGATGTAACTGGTAGAATAGATAAGGGAGAACCAGTGGATGTGGTGTATTTGGACTTTCAGAAGGCTTTCGATAATGTCCCGCATAAGAGATTAGCGTGCAAAGTTAAAGCACATGGGATTGGGGGTAAGGTACTGATTTGGATAGAGAACTGGTTGGCAGACAGGAAGCAAAGAGTTGGAATAAACAGGTCTGTTTCCGAGTGGCAGGCAGTGACTAGTGGGGTACCACAGGGATCGGTGCTAGGACCCCAGCTATTCACAATATATATTAATGATCTAGACGAGGGAACTAGATGTAATATCTCTAAGTTTGCAGACGACACAAAGCTGGGTGGGCGTGTGTGCTGTGAGGAGGATGCAGAGAAACTCCAGTATGATTTGGACAGGTTGGGTGATTGGGCAGATGCATGGCAGATGCAGTATAATGTGGATAAATGCGAGGTTATCCACTTTGGTGGCAAAAACAGGAAGGCAGATTATTATCTGAACGGCAATAGATTGGGAAAAGGGGAAGTGCAACGAGATCTGGGAGTCCTTGTGCACCAGTCACTGAAGGTAAGCATGCAGGTGCAGCAGGCGGTTAAGAAGACAAATGGTATGTTGGCCTTCATAGCGAGAGGATTCGAGTACAGGAGCAAGGATGTCTTGCTGCAGTTGTACAAGGCCTTGGTGAGACCACACCTTGAGTATTGTGTGCAGTTTTGGTCGCCTTATCTGAGGAAGGATGTTCTTGCCATGGAGGGAGTGGAGCGAAGATTTACCAGACTGATACCTGGGATGGCAGGAATGACGTAGGAAGAGAGATTGGGTCGATTAGGCTTATATTCGCTAGAGTTTAGAAGAATGAGAGGGGATCTCATTGAAACTTATAAAATTCTAACAGGACTAGACAAACTAGATGCAGGAAGGATGTTCCTGATGGCGAGGGAGTCCAGAACCAGGGGTCACAGTCGAAGGATAAGGGGTAAGCCATTTAGGACTGAGATGAGGAGGAATTTCTTCACCCAGAGAGTGGTGAACCTGTGGAATTCTCTACCACAGAAGGCAGTTGAGGCCAATTCATTAAATATATTCAAGAAGGAGTTAGATATATTTCTTAAGGCTAAAGGGATCAAGGGATATGGGGAAAAAGCAGGGACAGGGTACTGAATTTGGATGATCAGCCATGATCTCATTAAATGGCGGAGCAGGCTCGAGGGGCCGAATGGCCTACTCCTGCTCCTATCTTCTATGCTTCTATGCTAAATGTTCACAGTACCTAAAGTGTGGTCTAACCAAGGTTCGATACAGGTTTAACATAACTTCTCTGCTTTTTAATTCTATCCCTCTCAAAAGTTTGTTTGCTTTTTATGGTCTTATTAACCTGCGTCACTACTTTTAGTGATTTGTGTATCTGTACCCCCAGGTCCATCTGCTCCTTTACCCCATTTAGTCACTTATTTTCCAAGAAGTATGAGGCCTCCTTATTTTTCCGACCAAAATGTACCACCTCACACTTATCTATATTGAAGGTTATTTGCCAATTGCATGCCCATTCTGCAAGTTTGTTAACGTCCTCATGTATTTTGTCACACTCCTCCTCTGTATTAACTACACCCCCCAATTTTGTGTCGTCCGCAAATTTTGAAATTGTAGTTCCCATTCCCAAGTCCAAATGGTTTCTGTAAATGGTGAACAACAGTGGTCCCAGCACCGATCCCTGTGGAACACCACTTCCCACCTTTTGTCAGTCTGAATAACTACCTTTACCCACTTCTCTCTGCTCTCTGTTTTGTAGCCAGCTTGCTGTCCATTCTGCTACCTGTCCCCTGACTCCACATGTTCTAACCTTAGTCATGAGTCAGAGGGCAGACGGAGCCTAGGTGTAACCTCTGACTATGCTGCACTCCCTCTGTTCTGCACTGAAGTTTCAGCCTGGATTTTGTGCTCAAGTCTCTGGAGAGGGGCTTGAACCCACCACAACCTGTAACCTTGTGGCCTGCTACATCCCTCACTTCTCTATCACCATCAATTCGGGTTCAATAGGGAGTGTACAAGGGTGTGACAGGAGCAGCAACAGGCATCCCTTAGTATCAAGTGCCAATCTAGTGAAGCTACAATACAGGGTGACCTGCATGCTAAATACAAAAATCAGCAGATTATGGACAGAAATAAGCAGTCAGAGCAAAGCTCTGTAGCCCGACTACATTCAGTTAAGTACTGTGTTGGACAATTAGGCAACTAACAGGAGGAAAGGGCTCTGTGAACATATCCATTCCCAACTATAGTGCAGACCACCATTTGAATGCAAGAGACAAGGCTGAAGTATTTGCAAGTGTCTTCAGCCAAAGATACGAAGTGGACAATCATACATGGCCTCCTCCTGAGGTCCCCGCCGTCATAGGTGCCAATGTCCAGCCAATTTGGGGCACTCTATGTGACATTAGGAAGCAGCTGAGTGCACTGGATACAACAAAGGCCCTGACAGGCTATCATAGAAACATAGAAGATAGGAGCTGGAGGAGGCCATTCGGCTCCTCGAGCCTGTTCCGCCATTTAATGAGATCATGGCTGATCATCCGAATTCAGTACCCTGTCCCTGCTTTCTCCCCATATCCCTTGATCCCTTTAGCCTTAAGAAATATATCTAACTCCTTCTTGAATATATTTAATAAATTGGCCTCAACTGCCTTCTGTGGTAGAGAATTCCACAGGTTCACCACTCTCTGGGTGAAGAAATTCCTCCTCATCTCAGTCCTAAATGGCTTACCCCTTATCCTTAGACTGTGACCTCTGGTTCTGGACTCCCCCGCCATCGGGAACATCCTTCCTGCACCTAGTCTGTCTAGTCCAGTTAGAATTTTATAAGTTTCAATGAGATCCTCTCTCATTCTTCTAAACTCTAGCGAATATAAGCTTAATCGACCCAATCTCTCTTCATACGTCATTCCTGCCATCCCAGGTATCAGTCTGGTAAATCTTCGCTGCGCTCCCTCCATGGCAAGAACATCCTTCCTCAGATAAGGCGACCAAAACTGCACACAATACTCAAGGTGTGGTCTCACCAAGGCCCTGTACAACTGCAGCAAGACATCCTTGCTCCTGTACTCGAATCCTCTCGCTATGAAGGCCAACATACCATTTGCCTTCTTAACCGCCTGCTGCACCTGCATGCTTACCTTCAGCGACTGTCGTGCTGAAGTGCTGCGTACCAGAGCTACCCACCTCTCGAGCCAAGCGGTTCCGGTACAGCTCGGACACTGGTGTCTACCCGGCAGTGTAGAAGATTTCCCAGGTATGTTCTATCCACATAAAAACGGTAAATCTAATCCATCCAATTACCGCCCTTTTGAGCTTCTCCCAATCATCACTAAAGTGATGGAAGGAGTCATCAATAGTGCCATCAAGAAAAACCTACACACTGATAACCTGCTCAATAATGCTCAGATTGGGTTCTGCCAGATCCACAGGGCTCCAGACCTAATTACAAGAGCTGAACGCCTGAAGAGAGGCAAGAATAGCTGTTCTCAACAGCACGGTAGCATTTGACTGAGTATAGCACCAATGAGCCCCAGTAAAATGGAGGCCAATGGGGAGCAAAGGACAAAGCCTCCAGTGGCTGGAGTCATACCTGACACAACTGGTTGTGGTTGTTGGTGGCCAAAGAGCGAGGCATCAGTTCCTCAGGGTAAAGAGAGAAATGACTTGCATTTATATAGCGCCTTTCACAATCTCAGGATGTCTCAAAGCGCTTTACAACCAATGAGGTACTTTTGAAGTGTAGTCACTGTTGTAACGGAGGAACTGCGGCAGCCAATTTGCACACAGCAAGCTCCCACAAACAGCAAAGGAATAAATGACCAGATTATCTGTTATAGCTATTGAATGAGGGATAAATGTTGAGCAGGACACTGGGAAAACTCTCCTGCTCCTCTTTGAGTAGTGTCATGGGATCTTTTACTTCCTCCCGAGAGGGCAGATGGGGCCTCGGTTTAACATCTCATCCAAAAAATGGCATCTCAGACAGTGCAGCACTCCCTCAGTACTGCACTGGAGTGTCAGCCTGGATTATATGCTCAACATCCTGGGGGGGTCACCATTGACCAGAAACTGAACTGGACCAGTTACAAAAATGCTGTGGCAACTAGAGCAGGTGAGACACTGGGTATTCCTAGGCGAGTGGTTCAACTCCTGACTTCCCAAAATACTCTCCACCACCTACAAAGCACAAGTCAGATGTGATAGAATACTGGGAAGGGTCTTCGACCTGAAACGTTAACTTTGTTTCTCTCTCCACGGATGCTGCCTGGCCTGCTGAGTTTTTCCAGCATTTTCTGTTGTTATTTGTGATAGAATACTGTCCACTTGCCTAGGTGGGTGCAGCTCAAACAACACTCAAGGAGCTTGACACTATCCAAGGCAAAACAGTCCGCCTGATCGGTACCCATCTATTGGCTTAAACATCCACTCCCTCCACCACTGGCATAACGTGGGTGCAGAGTGCGCTATCTACAATGCACTGCAGCAACTCGCTAAGGCTTCTTTGGTAACACCTCCCAAACCCGCGACCTCCACCACCTAGAAGGACAAGGGCAACAGGTGCATGGGAACACCATCACCTTCAGGTTCCCTTCCAAGGTGCACACCATCCTGACCAACATATATCGCTATTCCTTCATTGTCGCTGGGTCTAAATTCTGGAACTTCCAACCTAACATCATCGAGGGTCCACCTTCACCACATGGACTGCAACGGTTCAAGAAGGCGGCACACCATCACTGTCTCAAGGGAAACTATTGATGGTCAATAAATGCCGGCCTTGCAAGCGACGCCCACATCCTGAGATTGAATATTTAAAAAAAGTCTCTGGAGTCGGACTTGAACCCATGACCTTCTGACTCAGAGATGACCGACACTCAACAACAGAAAAGAGCTGATCGTCACACCAGCCCTCTAGCTGTAGAAATATCACCAACATTTAAAGACCAGCGAGGGAGCAACATGTATGCATTTAAAAATACAACTCTGCACTGCCTTCTCGAAACTCGCCATTAAATGGTACCCATATCAGGCCAGTGCCTGAAGTACAACTTCGCTAAGTGACAGTGCTACGACCCAAGTCTCCAATTAATCATAATTCACATAACGTATATCTCGCTGTAAGATTTCACAGATTACGATTAGTACAGAAAATATTATGGGCCGAAAATTGATCCCGGGACGCGAGAGTACGCACTGCATACTCTCGCGTATTCCCACTCCAATTGCCGGTTTTCTGCATGCCCTGCGCATGCGCTGAAAACCGGCAATTGCTCTTCTGAAAAGGGGGCGGGGCCTGGGTGCATCGCGTGCGCACTACAGGCTGCGCGCACGCTGTGCACTTCATGCTTTGGACGCGCAGGTAAGTAGGGAAGATTTTGGAAATGTAAAAAGGAGGAGTAAGACCCGCTTTTAAGAAGGTAAGTAGTGAATTAAGTATTTTTTTGAATTTTTTTTTACAGGTATATCTTTTTTAGAGACTTTAAAGACAGGTAAGTTTATTTTTATAACTTTTTAAAAGATTTTAAATTTTTTCAAAAATTTAATTTTTTATTTAAAATGGTTAATTTAATTAACTATACTTATTTTATTAATGTGATGGTTTTTTTTTTAAATTTAATTGAGGTTTAGCTGTTATTTTGGGGGGGTGTAAGATTCATAGATTTCACAGCCATGCTGTGAGACTTATGAATGGAAGATGGTGTGCTGCCATTGGCTCTAACTGAGTCACGTGATCCCACAGCTCGCACGAATTCACTACGCCGCTGGGATACGCAAGCCCAGCACAGCTGATGTCTGGAACATCAAGTTCGTGCGAGCTGGATCTGAAAAAGCATAAGCGAGGTGAGACATCGCGGGGAAGGCTTACCCCCGCGGGAACAGAGCGAGATCAATTTCTGGGCCAATGTTTTTCCTTGCCTTTATTTTTTATTATAAAGAGCTGGTGCCAAGCTGGAATGGCACTTTAGCAAGTCAAGTTGAACCGTTGGGAAATGCTTTCCTTATCATCTTGTTCTGCATGATTAGTTGATGCTTACACAATGCATCTTATCAAGATAAACCTAACCATGCAACTGATCTGAAGACCATGATTAAACAAACCATTTGACTGATTTGTAAATTCACACAATGCACATCTAAGCACTGCAAAGGAGTTCAAATGAAACACACAGGGCACGATGGCAGCTTTAACAGGAATGGGAACAATGGAAATCTGTTTCTTCAGCTAATGCTAATGGGAAATCCACACTGCCCACAAGCAATTTACTTTCAGTAATAGGCAGCTGCCAGGAGGGCTTGGAGTGGAGGTGGCAGGCAGTCCCATCTCCTGCAATGTGCTGCGCTATACATTTCCAACACAACCCCCGCCCCTCCCCTCACCACCACACCCCCCACCCCCACAAAATTATACATCACTCAGACAGCCCATCTATCCACAGGTGGGAGCCAAAAATAAATAAACTTTATCCTAATTAGAGGCACTTGGGCTAAATTGGCAGCACTCTCATCTGTGTCAGAAGGTTGTGGGTTCAAACCATCTCCAGAGACCTTAGCACATATTCTAGGCTGGCACCTCAGTGAGTACTAAGGGAGTGCTGCACTGTCAGGTGCGCTTTTTCAGAGGAGGTGTATTTAATAAAAATGTTTTAATTCGTCCCTGGGAGGTGGGTGTCGCTGGCAAAACCAGCATTTATTGCCCATCCCTAATTGCCCTTGAGAAGGTGGTGGTGAGCCGCCTTCTTGAACCGCTGCAGTCCGTGTGGTGAAGGTACTCCCACAGAACTGTTAGGGAGGGAGTTCCAGGATTTTGACCCAGCGACGATGAAGGAACGGCAATATATTTCCAAGTCAGGACGGTGTGTGACTTGGAGGGGAACTTGGAGGTGATGATGTTCCCATGTGCCTGCTGCTCTTATCTTTTGGTTGGTAGAGGTCGTAGGTTTGGGAGGTGCTGCTGAAGAAGCCTTGGCGAGTTCCTGCAGTCGATCTTGTAGATAGTACACACTGCAGCCACAGTCTGTCGGTGGTGGAGGGAGTGAATGTTTAAGGTGGTGGATGGGGTATCAATCAAGCGGGCTGCTTTGTTCTGGATGGTGTCGAGCTTCTTGAGTGTTGTTGGAGCTGCACTCATCCAGGCAAGTGGAGAGTATTCCATCACACTCCTGACTTGTGCCTTATAGCTGGGGAGTCAGGAGGTGAGACACTCACCACAGAATACCCAGCCTCTGACCTGTTCTTGTAGCCACAGTGTTTATGTGGTTGGTCCAGTTAAGTTTCTGGTCAATGGTGACCCCCAGGATGTTGATGTTGGAGGATTCGGCGATGGTAATGCCATTGAATGTCAGGGGGCGGTGGTTAGACTCTCACTTGTTGGAGATAGTCATTGCCTGGCACTTGTGCGGTGCGAATGTTACTTGCCACTTATCAGCCCAAGCCTGAATGTCATCCAGGTCTTGCTGCTTGCCGGCATGGACTCCTTCATTATCTGAGAAATTGCAAATGGAACTGAGCACTGTGCAATCATCAGCAAACATCCCCACTTCTGACATTATGATGGAGGGAAGATTATTGATGAAGCAGCTGAAGATGGTTGGGCCGAGGACACTGACCTGAGGAACTCCTACAGCGATGTCCTGGGGGTGAGATGATTGGCCTCCAACAACCATCTTCCTTTGTGCTAGGTATGACTCCAACCAGTGGAGAGTTTTCCCCCTGATTCCCATTGACTTCAATTTTACTAGGGCTCCTTGATGCCACACTCGGTCAAATGCTGCCTTGTTGTCAAGGGCAGTCACTCTCACCTCACCTCTGGAATTCAGCTCTTCTGTCCATGTTTGGACCAAGGCTGTGATGAGGTCTGGAGCCGAATGGTCCTGGCGAAACCCAGGTGTTAAATTGAGGTCCAATTCAAAACCTAAAAGGTTCTGTCAAAGAGGAGCAAGGGGGAATCCCACCTGTGGATAGACAGGCTGTCAGTTATATATAATTTTGTGGGGGTGGGTGGGAGTGGTGTTGGAAATGTATAGTGCAGCACATTTCAGGTGAAGGGACTGCCTCTCCCCACTCTACTCCAAGCCTTCCTGGCAGCTCCCTCTTGACTCGACTATTCCAATCCTCTCCGGGCTGGCCTCCCACCTTGCACCCTGCGTAAACCTGAGCTCATCCAAAAATCTGCTGCCCTAACTCACACCGTCCCGTTCACCCATCACCCCGGTCGGTGCTCGCGGACCTACATTGGCTCCCGGACTGACAAGTCTTGATTTTAAATTTCTCCTCCTTGTTTTCAAATCCCTCCATGGCCTCGCCCCTCCCTCTCTCTGTAATCTCCTCCAGCCCCACAACCCTCCGAGTTCTCTGCGCTCCTCCAATTCCGCCCTTTTGCATCCCTGATTTTCATTGCTCCACCATTGGCGGCCGTCCCTTCAGTTGCCTAGGCCGTAATTCCCTCCCTAAACCTCTCCGCCTCTCCGTTTCTCTCCTCCTTTAAGATGCTGTTTAAAATCTACCTCTTTGACCAAGCTTTTGATCACTTGCCCTAATATCTCCTTGCCGTCTTTCCAGGTGTTTTTTTTTTAAAAAGACTAACACAAGAACCAACACAAATTGACAGGATATGCAGCCAGCAGGTGTTTTGACACGTTGGACCCCCTGGGACACATCTCATTGTCTTGGCTGTGTTCTTAGTGTGTCTTTGATGTAGGGAAAGATTTGAATAGATTTTCTCTGTGTTTATATTGTGAATTCTGGGAGATTCTCTCACTGCTACCCTACCTGAGGAAGGAGCGAACCGCTCCGAAAGCTTGTAAAATTAAATAAATCTGTTGGACTATAACCTGGTGTTGTGCGACTTCTCATTTTTGTCCACCCCAGTCCAACGCCGGCATCTCCACATCATGACCTAATATCTCCTCACATGGCTCGGTGTCAAAGTTTGATTGATGATCTCTCCTGTGAAGCGCCTTGGGACGTTTTACTACGTTAAAGGTGCTATATAAATACAAGTTGTTGTTGTCTGGCCGGTGTCCCGGACAAAATTTATCTCTCACCCTCCACCAAAAAAAAGCAGTAACTAAATGTTCTTCTCAGTTGCGGTTTGCCAATCTTGTCGTTTGCAAATATGTTTGTCTACATAGCAAGAGAACTTCAAACAAAGTTAAAATAAAAACAGAAAATGCTGGAAATACTCAGCAGGTCGGGCAGCATCTGTGGAGAGAGAAACAGAGCTAACGTTTCAGGTCAATGACCCTTCGTCAGAACTTCAAACAAAGTTAATTGATTGTGAAATGCTTCGAGACATTCTGGGACATGGTGATGTGCTGTACAAATGAAAGTCCTTCCAGACTGTTGAGAACACTGAATGAAAGCATCATTGCTGCACGGTGCAAATACCAACCTGGGTATAGCTGTCACACTACACAGGCTAAGTCTCAGCCACAGGAGTGGTGGACCATCCCATGTCTATGAATGACTTTTAGTTCTGCCACTCCACTCAGCCATCTTTTTAATTGTCTTTGCACCCTTACAGAAAGAGCATCCAAACAGTTCTCAAACATAACCTCAGAAGTTCCCATGTTTCTATCTCAAATACACACCGTAGTCGTTGTTTGGGAGTGTGTGCCTGAAGTTCCTTAGTTGAATTACTGAATTAAAGGACAAAGGGCGAAAAATTGAGTTGCGCCCCCTTTAGGGCGCTAACTTCGCCGGGGTGCTACTTTCAAGAGGGAAGCAGGGTGCTCCTATTGGGGCGCCCCGAGGGAATACGCCGCGATATTGCAGGCCTTCCTCCCCTTCTTAAAGGGGAGGGGCCTTGCGCAGCGCGACCCGGGGCCCAGCTGGGCCACCAGGGATCGGGAGTGCCGGCAAAAGAGCCCGGCACTCAAGAGGTAAGGAGGCCGGGGACGGGAGCGGAGGCAGCTTCTGGCAGGCGGCCAGCAACAAAAATGACTGCCCGACACCTCGCCTTTACTTAGCGCTGCCCCGGCCACAGGTAGGCCCCCCTGACCCCATCGGACATAGCGTCCAGCGGTAAGTCAGGGGGCGCTACCGAAGTTCGTGGCCGGGGCACTGCGCACGGTGATGACGTCATCGCCGGCAGCACAGTGCCATGGGGCACTAACGGTTAGCGCCACCGCTAACCTCCCGCTGAATTTCGCGGGAGGTGTTGGCGGCACTGCGCCCGGGCGCCAGTTGCTTTGAGCCCCATTAGTGCCCTAAGAGGGCGCTAACAAGAGGCGCAAAGCAACTGAATTTTTCCCCCAAAGACTGTCGATCATATTTTGCAAGAGCAGTTCACACACGAAGCTCATTCCTGGCATTCAATCGCTAATTGACATTTCCCACATTTACATTGAGTACTTCTTAACTTTTAACAGCTACGTACAGTTCGTCCAGCCTTTCACTGCACCTGCCTGAGGTGGAACCTGGAAATGACAGCTCGGCACAATTACAGAACATCACCAACTAACATGGTGACAGTCCAAAGACACGTAATCAATCAGTCAACTTCTAGTGATTTTTATTTTGCTTGTGATCTCCCGCAATATCCACCTGCCCGAGCTGAGAGGATGAGCTGGAGATTTCCTCCTCGGCCTCTGCCAACTCTACAGTGACCAAAAGGTGTGCAAGAGCAATCTGGACGGTAACTGCCTTCCAATTGTTGATCCTGCCCCAAGGGGAAGAACCTACAACAACAACACCTTGTATTTATATAGCGCCTTTAATGTAGTAAAACTTCCCAAGGTGCTTCACAGGAGCGTTATAAAACAAAATTTGACACCGAGCCACATAAGGAGATGTTAGGGCAGGTGACCAAAAGTTTGGTCAAAGAGATAGGTTTTAAGAAGCTTCTTAAAGGAGGAGAGAGGGGCTGAGAGGTTTAGGGCGGGAATTCTAGTTGAGTGTTGGTGGAGGCCGAGGAGGAAATCTCCAGCCCAGCCTCTCAGTTGGGGCAGGTGGACCCGTGTTCTACCACTCCCCCGACATAGATTGCTGGATCTCTAACACACCAACTTATCACCGTCAATCAGCTTTTAAGTTTCAAATGGGGTTTGACAGCAAATTAAGCAGCAGTGAACTATACTGAGGAACTGAGTAAGGGAAAACTCACCAAGGGGTCTCACCGGCCTGCTACAATATAGTCACAGTAGATCTAATTGCATCACGTTTGCCTGGTCCAGTTTGTCGGTGTTAAAACGGTGTCTGTTACTGTGGAAGATACCATTGTGGCTCCTCACCTTTATCAAGTGAACATTTCATTAGATCAGCAGAAACAGATGCTTAAATTCCATGTGACGATGCCACCTTTCATACTAGTGCTTCCGATATGTCTTCCTTTTTCCTCAACCGAGGATTCCCCTCTACCGTGGTTGACACGGCCCTCGACCGTGTCCATTCCATTTCCCGCACTTCTGCTCTCACCCCTTCCCCTCCCTCCCAGACCACAATAGGGTTCCCCTTGTCCTCACCTTTCAACCCACCAGCCTCCACATTCAACGGATCATCCAACGCCATTTCCACCACCTCCAGCGTGATCCCACCACCAAACACATCTTCCCCTCCACCCCCCCCCCACCTTTCAGCATTCCGAGGGACTGCTCCCTCCACGACACCCTGGTCCACTCCTCCATCACCCCTTCCCCTTCGCCCAGCATCGTCCCATGCAAGCGCAGTAGATGCAACACCTGCCCTGTTACCTCCTCCCTTCCCACTGCCCAGGCCCCAAACACTCCTTCCAGGTGAAACAGCGATTTACTTGTACTTCTTACAATTTAGTATACTGTATTCGCTGCTCATAATGCGGTCTTCTCTACATTGGGGAGACCAAATGCAGATTGGGTGACCGCTTTGTGGAACACCTCCGTTCAGTCCGCAAGCATGACCCCGCGCTTCCGGTCGCCTGTCACTTTAATTCTCCACTCCACTCCCACTCTGATCTCTCTGTCCTCGGCCTCTTACACTGTTCCAATGTAGCTCAACGTAAGCTCGAGGAACAGCACCTCATCTTTCAATTAGGTACTTTACAGCCTTTTGGACTTAACATCGAGTTCAACAATTTCAGATCATAACCTCGACCCCTATATTTTTCCCCCCTTTTTTTCCCTCACATGGCAGCTGTTGATGATTCTGCCATCGCCATTTACACCTCATCTAAAGTCATCTTGTTTCTTACCTTGTCCCATCACCTCTCTTTTTGCCTTGCACCATCATCTCTTTTGTCAGTCAATCTCTGCTGCCTTCCATCCTATCACAGACCTTCCCTTTTGTTCTTTCCTCCCCTCCTCCCATTCCCTGCCCCACACTTGCTTAAAAATCTCTCTTCTCCAACCTTTTCCAGTTCTGATGAAGGGTCCTCGACCCGAAACGTTGACTCTGTTTCTTTCTCCTCGATGCTGCCTGACCTGCTGAGTGTTTCCAGCACTTTCTGTTGTTATTTCTTAAATTCCACATTCTGCTAAATCCCAAAAATAAGACTTGGG
This sequence comes from Squalus acanthias, assembly GCA_030390025.1. Classification (NCBI taxonomy): domain Eukaryota; kingdom Metazoa; phylum Chordata; class Chondrichthyes; order Squaliformes; family Squalidae; genus Squalus; species Squalus acanthias. Next base: position 120,615,137 of record CM059433.1, read on the forward strand.
GAAAAAAAAATTTCGCCGTACAGTTCGAAAAACACAGCGGTAGAAATACACATCGGGTCCAACAGCAAAACAAAGGGAGAAAAAAAAAAGGCATGTTAATGTTTTTCAGCTGTGGCTAAACCTGCTGCGTATTTCCAGCATTTTCTTGCTTTTATTTCAGATCATCCGCGTTTGCCATGTTTTTCTTTTTAGTGGTAATTTTATAAATTTGTGGTCTTTGGTGTGGCCCTTTGCCCCATCCTCCCCCCACCGGGGAGTGCCCATCAGCAATACAGCTTAACGCCCGTCACCATTTTCTGTCCATTCATTTCAATGAAGAGGAATTCGGGAGGGTGAGGAGAGCTGTCCCCGAATCTGTGCAAGTTCAAGTTCCTAAAATTATCCCTTTTATGCTAAATTGTAATTTCCTCAATGATAGCATCAATTAAATAAAGAAAAATTTAAACAAACTGTTTACCATACCAGTAATAACTTCACCGAAAACCGAACATGGCTGTGGCACAATTCCAGACACGAGCATCCCTTCCAGTTTCTTATTGCCATTTGGCTCTGTATCTCATTAACTGATCTGTGAAAAAAAAATTAGACAGGTTTTCAAAGTAGAATTTTAAAAATAAAATGAATCCAACTGTGGAGCTAAACATTAGCAGAGATGGAGTTCTGGCCACATGGGCTGAAACAGGTGCAGAGATTTTAAAATGTGATAATCATTCACAATTGCACAAAATGTAATTTAGTATCAAAATAGATGTTGCACGTGGATCTGATATCTGCCTTCCTTCAGGGTTGTACCTGAAACTGCCTTGTTTATACAGTGGGTTATGGTTTCACGAGATGGAAGACAGAAATAAAATGGCTGCCACTTGCCCACAACCACTCCTTGTAGCCAGCTCCCTCCGTCACGAAGCGGTTTGCTCCTAATATTACCTGCAGAATGGTCCTGGCAGGAGAAACCACTACATTTTACGAATGTGGTACTGGGATAGGGCTCAGAGTGGAGGGATAACGATGAATATGGGCTCTTAGTAAAGAGGACAGCCCTGACAGACTGAGCATGTTTCCATTGCAGAATAGGTGTCCGAGTGTGGGGGACATGATCTAGGTATTTAAAATTCCAGGTAATGTAAATGTATGCAAGGTATTTAACAACACAGAATTGGAGGACTGGAGGTCGGGAGTACATTAGCAAGCCTTGTCCCCGTGTTGCCATGGAATACCATCTGTGGCTTGTAGCTGGTTCGAGTGGAATAAGATGAAATTGTAAGGTTTGGTGATGCATTTACGGGGAAACTAGATAAACACACGAGAGAGTAAGAAGTAGAGGGTTATGCTGATCGGGTCAGATGAAGAAGGGGTAGGAGGAGGCTCGTGTGGAGCATAAACACCAACATGGACCTGTTGGGCCCAATGGCCTGTTTCTGTGCCGCACATTCTAAGTAAGTTTTTTTGGTGCTGTTTATATCTGACTCTTAGAACACGAATACAAGAACAAGCAGCAATCACAAGTAGAGCAGAACACAGCAGAATAAACATGACACAGAGTGTACACAGCGCAGTACAAGCACATACATACGAATAAATATAATTACACTGAAACAGTAGGTCGAAGCTCAAACGGAACGAGGGCAGCAGAGCAGCCAGGGAATGGACAAAACATCTCCCAGGACTGCAAGGGTTAAAAATAAACTCAAGGCAGACAAACATGAACAAAGCAGCTGGGGTCGCTCCCACAGATGCCCGTCGCGGCGCACTGCAGAGAAATTGGAGTCGCACCGTTTCCTTTGGGCATCGGGGAAAACTGTCAGCGCTTTTATGGCAGGAGTTTTATTATAGAAGGTGATTCACCTCCATCAGGAGAATCAATAAATTGTGGAGAGTCCACAATTAACAAATAACACACGGCCTATGAAAGAATGGGCTTCACTGGTACATGATCTTTCCTCCTCGCACATACGTGTGCGTGCGTGCGCACGCGCGTGACAATAGTGCGTGCTTGCAATAAAAATAAAGGCCCAAGAAAGTCTGCTTATGCTCAGTTGAGATTTAAAAACAAAAATGCATACTGTAAAATTGAAATAAAAACAGAAAATGCTGGCAATACACAGCAGGTCTATCAGCATCTGAAGTTACCCTTGGGTTGATTTTGACTGCCTTCGCCTGGTGTTAGCGGGTCGGTAATGACTTCAAAATGGGGTCAGTAATTTTACCGCCCCGTCAACACCGGCGATGCGGCCGGCTCCATTCTGAAAGGGGCCTATCACCAGGTGTCCTAAGCACCTGCCTGGTTCAGGCAATAGGCCCCTTTTAATATGGAAATATAAACAGGACCCAAATTGCCATTTTAGGGTGGAACTGCTCGGAGTCTGCGCAGTGCCACGGGCGAGGGAACCGAAGAGGCCCGCCAAAGGCAAGTGTTTAATTATTTTTGTGGGCCCCGGTGGAACAGGAGTGCATCTCCGGGGCTTCTCAGCCACCCACAAGACCCCCACCCGATGCGATCGCCACCCCCAGTACTTTGCTGGCAGCCCTGCCCGGCCCAATCTTGAGGCCTCAATCCGCCGAGCTGCATCAGGACGCTTGTTTGGCACTCAGCGGTTTGCCTACCACCTTTAAATGAGCTCGGGGCCTTAAAATGGCAGGGGCCTCTTCACCACCAGAACGGGTGGCCAATTGGTCGCCCAAAAGTCAAAATCGGTGCTCCCCCTTTTAAATCAGATCTTACAGTCCCGATTCAAGGGGTCAATTTTTACCTTTAGTCTTCCAAGCACAGAACTTCCATATGGTAGGAGTGTGCGTCGGGTATTCGTGCACATGCCCCAACCCCCACCATTATTCGCCCAGTAAAATGAATGATAGTGGGCCAGTTAATTGGGCGTGCACCTGAACTCTCGATACGTGTTCCTGGCTCACAAAGCAGCGCAGGAGATTAAAGACAAAAAATACCCTGACAGAACCTTTGGCTATTTTCCCTCCTCCCTCCCACCCACCCACCTACCCAGGGATACTGATGTGATCGCTGACATTCTCCATTTCTGAGCTTCGCTCTTTTTCTGTTGAAGCGTTACCTGTTTATTGGTGATTTCCCTGGCTGTCGGTTAGGACAGCCACCCTAACATGAGAGAGGCAGCTAATAAGAATGTAAGAATTAGGAGCAGGAGTCGGCCATACGGCCCCTCGAGCCTGCTCCGCCATTCAGTAAGATCATGGCTGATCTTTGACCTCAACTCCACTTTCCTGTCTGATTCCCATATTCCCCGATTCCCCGAGAGTCCAAAAATCTGTCTATCTCGGCCTTGAATATGCAAAAAAAAAACTACCTCTCTGGCCCTGGAAATGAACTATTACAAGTATGGAGACATTCCTTCAGGGTTTGAATTTTTCAGGGAGATTTTAAAAGTGTAAAATGTTCTTACTTCCCCTTTCTGTCTCTTTTCTCTCTTACTCCAATCCTTCTTTCCCTCTCTATTTTTCTTTCTGTACCTGATTTGACATCGAATTCATCTCCTTTAATTCACCCTCTTTCTCAGTCATTCCTGCGTTTATTTCATAATCCTTAAATCTCATTGGTTAAGGAGATGCCGTTTGCTCAGGTCCCAGATGCCCTTTCCCCCCCGCCCCCCCTCGCTGTGCCGTTATCAGCTCACACTTTCAGCAACTTTGTGAGCAAAAATGTTTTGCATTGAAGGGTGCAGGGCCAAGTCTAACTAATGTCATTAGAAGCCCTGCAACAGCAAATTCTGGCCGAACATTTCCTGGACTTGGGGAGCTCTGAAGCAGTCCCTCATATTTAATTTTGCAAAGCTACCTTGCAGGGACAGACTCTGTTCAAGGTTCTGCATGTTGGAAGGAAAACTGATCATTTCCCACATATGCCACAAAGCATATTTGAAAGTTCTCCATCTGAATGCACGTAGCATTCGTAACAAAATAGACGAGTTAATGGCACAAATAACTACATATGGTTATGATATTGTGGCCATTACAGAAACATGGCTGCAGGGTGACAATGCCTGGGAATTAAACATACCAGGTTATTTAACGATCAGGAAGGACAGGCAGGAAGGAAGGGGAGGTGGGGTGGCTATGTTAATAAAGGAAGGAATCACTGTAATACAGAGTAATGATATTGGGTCAAAAAATCATGATAATGAAACAGTTTGGGTGGAGATAAGGAATAATAAGGGGAAAAAAACATTAGTGGGCGTAGTCTATAGGCCTCCGAACAGTTGCAACTCTATTGGACGGAGTATCAATCAGGAAATAGTTGAGGCATGTAATAAGGGAACATCTATAATTATGGGGGATTTTAACTATCATATTAATTGGACAAATCAAATGGGGCAGGGCTGCCTTGAGGATGAGTTCATTGAGTGTATTAGGGATGGGTTTCTTGAGCAGTATGTAACTGAACCGACCAGGGGGCAAGCAACCTTAGATCTGGTCCTGTGTAACGAGACAGGATTAATTAAAAATGTCCTAGTAAAGGATCCCCTTGGAATGAGTGACCATAACATGGTTGAATTCCATATTCAATTAGAGGGTGAGAAGGTTGGATCTCAAACAAGCGTGCTAAGCTTGAATAAAGGAGACTATGAAGGTATGCGAGCGGAATTGAGTAGAGTGGATTGGGAAAATAGATTAAAGGGTAAGACGACACATGATCAGTGGTGTACATTCAAGGAGTTATTTTACAACTTCCAAAAAATATATATTCCACTGAAAAGAAAAGGGTGTAAAAGAAAGGACAGTCATCCGTGGCTAAGTAAAGAAATTAAGGATAGTATTCGACTAAAAACAAGGGCATATAAGGTAGCGAAATCTAGTGGGAGGACAGAGGATTGGGAAAACTTTAAAAGGCAGCAAAAAATAACAAAAAGATTGATTAAGAAAGGGAAGATAGATTATGAAAGTAAATTAGCAAAAATATAAAAACAGATAGTAAGAGTTTTTATAGTTATATAAAAAGAAAAAGGGTGGCTAAAGTAAATGTTGGTCCCTTAGAGGATGAGACCGGGAAATTAATGGTGGGAAATATGGAGATGGCAAAAACACTGAATGAATATTTTGTATCAGTCTTTACAGTAGAGGACACTAAGAATATCCCAACACTGGACAAACAGGGGGCTATAGGGGGAGAGGAGCTAAACACGATCAAAATCACTAAGGAAGTGGTACTCGGTAAAATAATGGGACTCAAGGCGGATAAATCACCTGGACCTGATGGCTTACATCCTAGAGTCTTGAAGGAAGTGGCGGTAGGGATTGTAGATGCATTGGTAATAATTTTTCAAAACTCCCTGGATTCCGCTAAGGTCCCGGCAGACTGGAAAACTGCTAATGTAACACCCTTATTTAAAAAGGGCAGTAGACAGAAGGCTGGTAACTATAGACCGGTTAGCCTAACATCTGTGGTAGGTAAAATTTTGGAGTCCATTATTAAGGAAACAGTAACAGGACATTTGGATAATCATAATTTAATAGGACAAAGTCAGTATGGTTTTACGAAGGGGAAGTCATGTTTGACAAATTTGCTGGAGTTCTTTGAGGAAGTAACATATAGAGTGGATAAAGGGGAACCAGTGGATGTGGTGTATTTAGACTTCCAAAAGGCATTTGACAAGGTGCCACACAAAAGATTATTGCTTAAGGTAAAAAATCACGGGATTGGGGGTAATATTCTGGCATGGATAGAGGATTGGCTATCTAACAGAAAGCAAAGAGTTGGGATAAATGGTTCATTCTCAGACTGGCAATCAGTAACTAGTGGTGTTCCACAGGGGTCAGTGCTGGGTCCCCAACTCTTCACAATCTATATTAACGATTTGGAGGAAGGGACCAAGTGTAACATATCAAAATTTGCAGATGATACAAAGATGGGAGGGAAAGTAGTGAGTGAGGAGGACATAAAAAACCTGCAAGGGGACATAGACAGGCTAAGTAAGTGGGCAGAGATTTGGCAGATGGAATACAACACTGGAAAGTGTGAGGTGATGCACTTTGGCAGGAAAAATCCTAGAGCAATTTATTATCTTAATGGCAAGAAACTGGAGAGTACTGAAGTGCAAAGGGATCTGGGGGTCCTGGTGCACGAAACTCAAAAGGTTAGTATGCAGGTGCAGCAAGTGATTAAGAAGGCAAATGGAATGTTGGCTTTCATTGCTAGGGGGATAGAATATAAAAATAGGGAGGTATTGCTTCAGTTGTACAAGGTATTGGTGAGACCGCACCTGGAATACTGCATACAGTTTTGGTGTCCTTACTTAAGGAAAGACATCCTTGCTCTCGAGGCAGTGCAAAAAAGGTTCACTCGGTTAATCCCGGGGATGAGGGGGTGGTCATATGAGGAGAGGTTGGGTAGATTGGGACTCTACTCATTGGAGTTCAGAAGAATGAGAGGCGATCTTATTGAAACATATAAGATTGTGAAGGGGTTGGATCGGGTGGATGCGGGGAGGATGTTCCCGATGACGGGTGAGACGAGAACTAGGGGACATAGTCTTAGAATAAGGGGCTGCTCTTTCAAAACTGAGATGAGGAGGAACTACTTCACTCAGAGGGTGGTAGGTCCATGGAATATGCTGCCACAAAAAGCTGTAGAAGCTACAACATTAATTAAATTTAAAACAGAAATAGACAGTTTCGTAGAAGTAAAGGGCATTAAGGGTTACGGGGAGCGGGCAGGAATTTGGACATGAGTCTAGGTTCGGATCGGTCATGGTCCTGTGGGTAGTGGAGCGGGCCCAGGGACTGTGTAGCCTGATTCTGCTCCTATTTCGTGTGTGCAATTCTGTTAGATGCAGGAGATGGTTCTGTGATAGATAGTAGATTGGCGGTTAGGATCAGATCAGCCATGATCTTATTGAATGGCGGAGCAGGCTCGAGGGGCCGATTGGCCTACTCCTGCTCCTATTTCTTATGTTCTTATGTTCTTATGTTCTTCCCACCAAGAAAACAGCGGACCCGCGGGAAACGAGGCGGCGGCGAGATTTAAAAGAGGCGGCAGAGACCAGGTAGGCGACCAATCTCCGAGCTCAGAGGGAGGGAGAGAAGTAAAAAGTAATCGAAGTGTGACGTCACCAGAAAGCAGGTAAGTGATTGGTTGGTGAGTATTTCTCTCTTTTTAAACTTAAACTCTGTGGTTTATAGTTTCTAAGCTCTCTGTGGTGTAGCGGGGACTGTTGGTAAACCAGGGCCCTTAAGTATATCATTTAACTGTAGTGTAATTGGTGGGATTGATTTGATTTAATTTAATTTGAATTAATTAAAGGGTAAGTCATGGCAGGAGAGCTCGGCCCCGTGGTATGCTCCTCCTGCGCTATGTGGGAACTCAGGGACACTTCCTGTGCCCCTGACAACCATGTGTGCAGGAAGTGTATCCAGCTACAGCTACTGGCAGACCGCATTACGCCGCTGAAGCTGCGATTGGATACATACTGGACCATTCGCGATGCTGAGGACGTCGTGGATATCACGTTTGAGCAGTTGGTCACACCGCAGGCAAAGGATGCACAGGCAGAAAGGGAATGGGTGACCAACAGACAGAGTAGTAGGTGCAGGCAGGTAGTGCAGGAGTCCCCTGTGGACATCCCCCTCTCAAACAGATATACCACTTTGAATACTGTTGGGGGGGATGACTTATCAGGTGAAGGCAGCAGCAGCCAACTTCCTGGCACCAGGGGTGGCTCTGCTGCACAGGACGGGAGGAAAGAGAGTGGAAGAGCTATAGTGATAGGGGACTCAATTGTAAGGGGAATAGATAGGTGTTTCTGTGGCTGCAAATGAGACTCCAGGATGGTGTGCTGCCTCCCTGGTGCAAGGGTCAAGGATGTCTCAGAGCGGCTGCAGAACATTTTGGAAGGGGAGGGTGAACAGCCAGTTGTCGTGGTGCATATAGGTACCAACGATATAGGTAAAAAAGGGAATGAGGTCCTAAAAGCTGAATATAGGGAGTTAGGAGGTAAATTACAAAATAGGACCTCAAAGATAGTAATCTCAGGATTGCTACCAGTGCCACGTGCTAGTCAGAGTAGAAATAGAAGGATATTTCAGATGAATACGTGGCTAGAGGAATGGTGCAAGGGGGAGGGATTCAAATTCCTGGGACATTGGAACCGGTTCTGGGGGAGGTGGGACCAGTACAAACGGGACGGTCTGCACCTGGGCAGGGCCGGGACCGATGTCCTAGGGGGAGTGTTTGCTAGTGCTGTTGGGGAGGGTTTAAACTAAAATGGCAGGGGGTTGGGAACCTGAGCAGGGAGACAGAGGAACGGGAAACAAGGATAAAAGCAAAAGATAGGAAGGAGAAAAACAAAAGTGGCAGTCAGAGAAATCAACGGTTTAAGTCAAACATGGCCACAGTAAATAATAATTCTAATAGGTCTAAGAGCGTTAAAAAAACAAGCCTGATGGCTTTGTGTCTTAATGCGAGGAGCATTCGGAATAAGGTGGATGAATTAGTTGCGCAAATAGAGGTAAATGAATATGATTTGATTGGGATTACGGAAACATGGCTCCAGGGTGGCCAAGGCTAGGAACTCAACATCCAGGGGTATTCAATATTCAGGAAAGATAGGCAAAAAGGAAAGGGAGGTGGCATAGCATTGCTGGTTAAAGAGGGGATTAACACAATTGTAAGGAAGGATATTAGCTCTGATGATGTGGAATCTGTATGGGTAGAACTGAGAAATACCAAGGGGCAGAAAACGTTAGTGGGAGTGGTATATAGACCTCCAAACAGTAATGCGGAGGTTGGGGATGGCATTAAATGGGAAATTAGAGACGCGTGCAATAAGGGCACAGCAGTTATCATGGGTGACTTTAATCTACATATAGATTGGGCTAACCAAATTAGTAACAATACTGTGGAGGAGGAATTCCTGGAGTGTATACGGGATGGTTTCGAGGAACCAACCAGAGAGCAGGCCATCTTAGACTGGGTATTATGCAATGAGAAAGGATTAATTAGCAATCTTGTTGTACGAGGCCCCTTGGGTCGGAGCGATCATAATATGATAGAATTCTTCATTAAGATGGAGAGTGAAGTAGTTGACTCAGAGACTAGGGTCCTGAATTTAAATAAAGGAAACTACGATGGTATGAGGCGCGAGTTGGGTAGGATTGATTGGGGAATGTCACTCAAAGGGTTGACGGTGGATAGGCAATGGCAAACATTCAAAGACCGCATGGATGAACTACAGAATTTGTTCATCCCAGTTTGGCATAAGAATAAAACAAAAAAGGTGACTCAACCGTGGCTAACAAGAGAAATTAGGGATAGCATAAGATCCAAGGAGAGGACATATAAATTGGCCAGAAAAAGCAGTAAACCTGAGGATTGGGAGCAGTTTAGGATTCAACAAAGGAGGACAAAGGGATTAATTAAGAAGGGGAAAATAGAATATGAGAGGAAGCTTTCAGGGAACATAAAAACTGACTGTAAAAGCTTTTATAGATATGTGAAGAGAAAAAGATTGGTGAAGTCAAGCGTAGGTCCCTTGCAGTCAGAATCAGGGGAACTTATAACGGGGAACAAAGAAATGACAGACCAATTAAATACATATTTTGGTTCTGTCTTCACAAAGGAGGACACAAATAACCTTCTAGAGATGTCGGGGAACATAGGGTCTGATGAAAGGGAGGAACTGAAAGAAATCAGTATTTGTAGGGAAATGGTGTTAGGGAAATTGGCGGGATTGAAGGCCGATAAATCCCCAGGGCCTGATAATCTACATCCTAGGGTACTTCAGGAAGCGGCCCTAGAAATAGTAGATGCATTGCTGATCATCTTCCAACATTCGATGGAATCTGGAACAATACCCATGGATTGGAGGGTAGCTAATGTTACCCCACTATTCAAAAAAGGTGGTAGAGTGAAAACGGGGAATTACAGACCGGTAAGCCTGACATCGGTAGTGGGGAAAATGCTAGAGTCCATTATAAAAGATGTAATAGCAGAGCACTTGGAAAACAGTGACAGGATCGGACAAAGTCAACATGGATTTACAAAAGGTAAATCATGCTTGACTAATCTACTGGAATTTTTTGAGGATGTAACTGGGAAAATAGATAAGGGAGAACCAATGGATGTGGTGTATTTGGACTTTCAAAAGGCTTTCGATAAGGTCCCGCATAAGAGATTAGCATGTAAAGTTAAGGCACATGGGATTGGGGGTAAGGTATTGACTTGGATAGAGAACTGGTTGGCAGACAGAAAGCAAAGAGTTGGAATAAACGGGTCTTTTTCCGAGTGGCAGGCAGTGAACTAGTGGGGTACCGCAGGGATCGGTCCTTGGACCCCAGCTATTCACAATGGCCCGAAAATTAAACCTAATACGCGAGAGTACGCACTGTGTACTCTCGCGTATTAGATCCCGAATTGCCGGTTTCCTGCATGCACTGCGCATGCGCAGGAAGCCGGCACTTCGTGAATTGAAAAAGGGGCGGTTCCTAAGTGAACCGCATGCGCGCTACAGGCTGTGCGCACGCAGTGCACTTAGTTTTTTTTCCAGCTTTGAACGTGCAGGTAAGTGGTGAAGATTTTACACACAAAGAAAGCAGGCGTAGGACCCCCTTTTAACAAGGTAAGTAGTTAATTACGTGTTATTTAAAAAAAATTTCAACAGGTTTATCTTTTTTAGAGACTTTAAAGAAAGGTAAGTTTATTTTTATAACTTTTAAAAAGATTTTAAAAAATGTCAAAAATTTAATTTTTTGTTTAAAGTGGTTACTTTATTTAACTATACTTATTTTATTAATGTGATGGCTCTTTTTTAATTTAATTGAGGTTTAGCTGTTCTTTTGGGGGTGTGTAGTATTCATAGCTTTGACAGCTCTTGCCGTCAAAACTATGAATGAAAGATGGTGTGCTGCCATTGGCTCTAACTGAATCACGTGATCCCAGAGCTCGCACGAACTAATTGCGCCTCTGGGTCACGCAAGCACTGCATGGTTCCAACAGAGAGAGCCTTTGAAACTAAAGTTCGTGTGGGCCCGGAGCAAAAAGGTAGGCGCGGAGTGCGATATCGCGGGGAATCCTTACCCCCGCGGGAACCATCCATGTTTAATTTCTGGGCCAATATATATAAATGATCTAGACGAGGGAACTAGATGTAATATCTCCAAGTTTGCAGACGACACAAAGTTGGGTGGGCATGTGTGCTGTGAGGAGGATGCCGAGAAACTCCAGGATGATTTGGACAGGTTGGGTGATTGGGCAGAAGCATGGCAGATGCAATATAACGTGGATAAATGCGAGGTTATCCACTTTGGTGTCAAAAACAGGAAGGCAGATTATTATCTGAATGGCAATAGATTGGGAGAAGGTGAAGTGCAACGAGACCTGGGTGTCCTTGTGCACCAGTCGCTGAAGGTAAGCATGCAGGTGCAGCAGGCGGTTAAGAAGGCAAATGGTATGTTGGCCTTCGTAGCGAGAGGGTTCGAGTACAGGAACAAGGATGTCTTGCTGCAGTTGTGCAGGGCCTTGGTGAGACCAAAATGAGAAGTCGCACAACACCAGGTTATAATCCAACAGTTTTATTTGAAATCACGAGCTTTCGGAGCGCTGCTTCCTCGCCAGGTAAAGTGAGGGAATACAAATCAGCAAAGCATATATAGACAGAGAACAATGGCCTAGAAATTCGATTCGGAGGCTTGCCGCGGGGGTAAGGATCGCGCGCGATATCACCTACCGCGTCTGCCGTTCTTGTTTGCCCCCGCAGGAACTTTGGATTTTTTGAGCAGCACTCCCAGGCAGCGTCTGACGTCACACCGCCCTGGAGCGCAGTGTGCGCAGCGCCTCCCGTGCGGAGGGCAGTGAAGACACGCCCTGGAAGGTCGCATTAGCATAGGCCATGCCCCCAATTTTTTTTAACTCCTGGCAAGCTTTGGTAATAGCAACACAAGGATTTCAAGCGCCGCAGGACTTTGCTATCAAAGTAAGTTGTATTTAAATGCATGTTTTGCAAACTTTTAAAGCCTTTTACATGAATTGGAAGAATTTTAAACAGTTTTAAAGAGATTTGAAGTAATTTAAATAGTTTTAAAAGCCCTGAAAGCATTTTTTTCATTCATTTTATTTTATTTAATCAGCAAAGTGAAATGGCTGGAATGAGCACAATTCAAATTATCAAAAGAACTCAAAATTTCAGTGACGATGATCTCAGCACACTCCTCGACGAGGTTGAGGCGAAGCGCTTGTGGATAATTGGAACTGAGAAGTCCAAGGCGCCACGAAAAGGCCAAATGTTAGCTTGGCAAGAGGTTGCGCAGGCTGTCAGCGCGAACTCCACCATTCCACGGATAGCGGAACAATGCCGCAAGAAATTCAGTGATTTATTGCGAACTCTCAAGGTTTGTATAGTTATTACAAAAGTCAACTGTAAAATGTCTTTAAATTTAACTGAACTAGTTTTAAAAATATATATGTACGTGTTTGTTTACTCAAGTGAATTACCTGCAGTCACAAGATGTTGCCATAAATTTTTATGGCTTTTGGGGCCAGCTCAGGGTCATCCATTGTGCTCTTATCTTGATTCCACTGCTTTGAGTTGTTTAGTGAGTTAAACAGAAACTGTCTGCAAAGCTGTGTGTGTCCCAATGCACTTTGGGTGTAGGTATATTTAGAAAAACCTTACATTTCATGACATTTCATATTTTCTGTTTTCATTTTAGAGTAAAACTGCTCACAACACCAGAGAACGTGCACTGACAGGCGGTGGTGTTGTCACGTTAAGGGCTTTATCCAAACATGAGGAAAGGCTCGAGCATATACTTGGATTTAGTAGCGGCTGCCCCTTTGAAGCTGTACGAACCGACACTGGTATGCATAACCGTGATTTGCTCTGGCCAGCTATATGTTTAAAAATGTTAGATGTGTTTTGAATATCAGCTTCTGTGATGTGGCACATCATGCTTTACCTTTGCTAATGTTTACTGTTTCCTTTCCATAGGTTTACAGCAGACTTCTCACACGCGGGATGAGCAGTGCGTTGAGTCTGCAGCCGCAGAGGGCTTTGGGGAAGGGGTTGTTGAGGCAATGGGAGCAGTGAGTGAGGTGGTGGTGGAGGAGCAGGAGCACCTTGTTGATGTAGTGGAAGAGGAGGGTATGGAATCTGGGTTGCTGGAGAGGTCCTCTCCATCTCCTGGCCCCTCTGGCTCTGTGCCAGACAGACACCAGCTTGATACTGCAGTGCATGTGGGAGAAGCAGATATACATGCAGCAGAACAGGAGTTACAAGGTCAGATGCAGCATCTTGAAGGGTTGAAGCAATCGATGTGTTCTCTTACAGAGAAACAAGTTGACTCTCTTGCCTCGATCAGGCAGGGAATGGATTCTATTGGCATGTCACTTAATCAAATAAATGAGTCTGTCCTTGAAATTAGAGAAGCGTGCAATAAGAGCACAGCTGTCATCATAGGTGACTTTAACTTACATATAGATTGGACTAGCCTAATCAGTAAAAATAATGAGGAGGAGAAATTCCTTGAGTGTTTAAGGGATGGTTATCTGGATCAATATGTCGAGGAACCAACTCGGGAACAGGCTATATTGGACTGGGTACTGTGCAATGAGAAGGGACTAATTAGTAATCTTGTTGTACGGGGACCCTTGGGTCAGAGCGATCATAACATGATCGATTTCTCACTCGAAATGGAGAGCGAAGAAATTGACTCAGAGACTAAGGTCCTGAATTTAAACAAGGGGAATTATGATGCCATTAGACGGGAACTGAGTAGGTCTGATTGGACAACGTTCCTGGGAGGACTGGAGGTAGATAAACAATGGCAAGCATTTAAAGATAGAATGACAAAATTGCAAAAATTGTTTATACCAATCTGGCATAAAAGGAAATCTAAAAAGGTGACTCAACCGTGGATAACAGGGGAAATTAGAGACAGCATAAAATCCAAAGATAGGGCGTATAAAATAGCCAAAAAAAGCGCCAGAGCGGAAGATTGGGAACAGTTTAAGATAGAGCAAAGGAGGACAAAGGGCTTAATCAAGAGGGGCAAAATAGCTTACGAAAGCAAGCTGGCGGAAAATATAAAAACTAACTCCAAAAGCTTTTATAAGTATATCAAGAGGAAAAGACTGGTGAAAACCAAAGTTGGTCCATTGCAGTCAGATACGGGGGAATATATAACGGGAAATAAGGAAATGGCAGACCAACTAAATGCATACTTTGGGTCAGTCTTTACGAAGGAAGACACAAAAAACCTCCCTGGGATATCGGGAAAAATAGGGACATTGGCAAAGGAGGAACTGACGCAAATCAATATCTCTAAGGATATGGTGTTAAGGAAGCTAAAGGGATTGAAGGCAGACAAATCCCCAGGGCCTGATAACATGCATCCTAGGGTACTGAAGGAGGTGGCCCTAGAGATAGCGGATGCACTAAGTATGATTTTTCAGAATTCATTAGACTCGGGAACAGTGCCCATGGATTGGAGGGTAGCTAACGTTACCCCACTATTCAAAAAGGGGGGTAGGGAAAAAGCAGGTAATTACAGACCTGTAAGCCTTACATCAGTTGTGGGCAAAATGCTGGAGTCCATCATTAAGGATGAAATAGCGGAGCACTTAGCAAATGGGGACAGGATAGGACAGAGTCAACATGGATTTACAAAGGGTAAATCGTGCTTGACTAATCTATTGGAATTTTTTGAGGGAGTAACTGGTAAAATAGATGGGGGAGAGCCAGTAGATGTGGTGTACCTGGACTTCCAAAAGGCCTTCGACAAGGTCCCACATAAAAGATTAGCATGGAAAATTGAAGCTCATGGGATAAAGGGGAAAGTATTGACGTGGATAGAGAACTGGCTGTCAGATAGAAAACAGAGAGTTGGAATAAACGGCTCATTTTCTGAATGGCAGGCAGTAACAAGTGGGGTACCGCAGGGATCTGTCCTGGGTCCCCAGCTGTTCACAATTTACATTAATGACCTGGATCAGGGAGTCGGATGCAGCATTTCCAAATTTGCAGACGACACTAAACTAGGAGGGGGGGTGGGCTCAGAGGAGGAGACCAGGAAGCTCCAGAGCGATTTGGACAGACTGGGTGATTGGGCGGATAAATGGCAGATGCACTATAATGTGGACAAGTGCGAAGTTATCCACCTTGGGTGCAGGAACGGGAGGGCAAATTATTATTTAAATGGCAATAAATTGGGAGAGGGGGAAGTACAGAGAGACCTGGGTGTTCTTGTACACCAGTCACTGAAGGCGAGCATGCAGGTGCAACAGGCGGTCAAGAAGGCAAACGGTATGCTGGCCTTCATAGCAAAAGGGTTGGAATACAGGAACAGGGATACCTTGCTGCAGCTGTACAGGGCACTGGTGAGACCACACCTCGAGTACTGTGTACAGTTTTGGTCGCCTCATCTGAGGAAAGATGTTCTTGCCATGGAGGGGGTGCAGTGGCGATTCACCAGGCTGATACCAGGAATGGCGGGATTGACCTATGAGGAGAGACTATGTAGTTTAGGGATGTACACACTGGAGTTTAGAAGATTGAGAGGGGACCTCATAGAAGTGTATAAAATTCTGACAGGTCTAGACAGACTAGATGCAGAAGGAATGTTTCCCTTGGCGGGTGAGAACAGAACTAGAGGACATAATTTAAGGATAAGGGCTAAACCATTTAGGACAGAAATGAGGGGGAATTTCTTCACTCAGAGGGTGGTGAACCTGTGGAACTCATTGCCACAGAGGGCAGTGTACGCCAGCTCATTAAATATATTTAAGAGGGAATTAGATATATTTCTACAGGCAAAAGGGGTTAAGGGTTACGGAGAGAAGGCGGGGACGGGATACTGAATTGGAGGATCAGCCATGATCTCATTAAATGGCGGAGCAGGCTCGAAGGGCCGGATGGCCTACTCCTGCTCCTATCTTCTATGTATCTATGTATCTATCTATGACTTTTGCACAAACCAAATGTGGGAATGGAGCTTCATCAAATAAATGAGTCTCTCGTTGGACTCTTGCATATGCTTCAACCACCTTCTGCTGCCATTACTGTGACTCCCGCAGAACCGCCCTTACCTGCTCCCAGCGCAGAAACAGTGCGGGCCCAAGAGCCAGCTGCTCCGCCAGTTGTGATGCAAGCAAACATTGCCTTGCAGCAGCAGCAGCAGCAGCAGCAGCAGCAGCAACCCTGTCAGGAGTTTCTACAGGCATAGTGGTTAGCACTGGTGCCTCACAGCGCCAGAGACCCGGGTTCGAATCTGACCTCGGGTGACTGTCTGTGTGGAGTTTGCACATTCTCCCCGTGTCTGCGTGGGTTTCCTCCGGGTGCTCCGGTTTCCTCCCACAGTCCAAAAATGTGTGGGTTAGGTTGATTTGGCTATGATAAATTGACCCTTAGTGTTAGGGGGGATTAAATATGTGGGGTTATGGGGATAGGATGGGATATGTTAGGGCGGAATTAAATACGTGGGGTTACGGGGGTAGGGTGGGATATGTGTACTGTGGGGATTAAAGCAGGGACAGGGTACTGGATTTGGATGATCAGCCATGATCGTATTGAATGGCGGAGCAGGCTCGACGGGCCGAATGGCCTACTCCTGCTCCTAGATTCTATGTTTCTATGTTTCTATGTTAGGAGGCAATTGCTGAAGGACAAGAGATGGCAAACAGGGCCCTTTCAAGTTGCAGCACAGGGCTCCGGTCACAGGGAGCGGGAAAGCGCAGGAGACGGTAGGGTGTCACCTTTTCCACAATGCACATCCATTGACCCTCAGGCATAGATGCGAGGGGGTAAATCGTTCAATTGTTTAATTTTTCGTTTTATTTAAATGTTACATGTTTTCATTGTTTTTTTTATTGAAATATATATTTGTCACTGAAAGTGTATGTAACCTTTTCATTTAAAAAGTACAGTCTCTAGTCACTTTGAAAAAATTCAACTTGTTTATTTGCAAAAAAATTTCACATTACAACTGTTTTAAATTTAGAAAATACAGTAGCTAGTTTCCATCTTGAATGTCTTTATTGCAGTAACAAACCAAAAAAGTCACTGTAAACTGTTTACAAATTTTATTCTAACCTATTTATGTTTACGAATGTTTGAAAAGCTGAAAATAGCTAGTTAACATTTAAAAGTTATAAACTATGTACATCAACACTGAACCTCAGAAGTCTTTAATGCTGCAATAAAAGTGCACTGTTTCACTTTAAATTGTGTCTGTTCCTTTCTTTGCCTTGCTGGGGGAGGGGGAGGTACAAGGCGACACTACCTCGTGAAGGTGTTGGCTACCAGCTGCTCCCGAACAGCCTTACTTTGAGCAGCACTTGGCTCGTCCACATCACGCCTTCCCACAGGCACATTGGCATTGTCCTCGTCCTCCATTTCAGCAGGTAGTTCCTCTGCAGCGTTAAGGGTCAGTCCTTCCCGCAGGGCAAAGTTATGCAAAGCACAACAGGCCACCACAATCTTTGCCACTTTCTGAGGAGAATACTGCAAGGTCCCCCCTGAACTGTCCAGGCACCGGAAGCGTGATTTCAGAACTCCGATTGTCCTCTCCACCACTTGCCGTGTGGACACGTGTGCCTGGTTGTATCTCTCCTGAGCCTCATTATTGGTCTTGCGGTAGGGAGTCATCAGCCATGGTCTTAGCGGGTAGCCCTTGTCGCCCAATAAACATGCGGATCCTGGAGGCAATGCGTTGAGGGCGCCATATAAGTTCGAGTTACGGAGGACGAAGGAGTCATGATTACTTCCCCGGTTACTTGCATTCACATTTAGGATCCTGAGGTGCGCATCACAGACAATCAGGACATTCAATGAATGAAACCCCTTCCTGTTGATGAATGTCACAGGTGCATCCACTGGTGCCTTCAATGCAACATGGGTTCCATCGACGGCCCCAATCACTTTGGGGAATCCAGCAATGTTATGAAATGCAAGGGCCATCTCCTTTTGATGGCGAGTGGACAAGTCATAGTTAATGAACTCTGAAGCCCTACGGAAAATGGCATCTGTGACCTGGTGAATGCAGGCCCTCGCAGCATTCTTGGAGATGTTGGTAATGTCACCGGTGCTTGCCTGAAATGACCCACTTGCAAAGAAGTTCAGTGCTGTGGTTACCTTCATGCTCACTGACAAGGCAGTGCGGGTCTTCGAGCGTGTTTGAAGGCCCTCCTTTAACATGTCATAGAGTCGGCCGATTGACTCTTTACTGAAGCGCAGCCTCCTCACACACAACTCCTCCGACAGCATCTCAAATGACAGCCTCTCCCTGTACACTCTCTGGGGTGGGTAGTAGTTTCTCCTTCTCAGGAGGAGACGGTTTTGGTTCCTCCGTCTGTCTTGTTGCCTGGCGTCTAAAATTCTCTGATACAAAATCGCACAGAGGAACAGGACAGCATTCTCAAAGGGCATGTTTCTCCCTCACAGGCTTCCTCTTTAAACAGAAAGTTGTAAGGAAAAAATGGAAAGAGTTGTTAAAGTAACTTTAGTAAAGTGAGTGGCTATAAAATCAGGTCGGGCTATGGTGGGAAACGTGCGGTATCGGATTGGGAACACGTCTACCCGCCTCACGGCCCGAGATGATTTTCCAGAACTGTAACATTTTCAGAAAGTCATGCATACATACATACATACATACTTACTTAAAGGAATATAATTGATGATCATTTTCTTTTTTTAAACTTTTTGAAATGTAAATAGTTCATTTTTAAACAGTCATTTTCACATTTAAGACAGAAACCTAATTCAATAGGCCTTGTACACACCCAGAGTTGCTAGACTACTCCAAATGGTCAAAACCCATTTTAAAACTTTTTTTAAAATTGCAAACTTACCTCAGACTTATTAAATAAACTTTGCTGCCTTTCAGATTTAAAAATGTTCACTTTAGTAGCCCCACTGCTGAAAGATTTCTTCCTCCTGCTGGTTACGGAGCTTTCCAAGATGGTTTACTCAAGCTTTTTACAAGTGTAATTGCTGCGATCTTACACACACTCAAACCATTCATAAAAAAAGCGAAGATCATGGCGCACGCGCAGACTCTCCGGCGCACGCGATTCACCGAAGAAACCTTTACTTGAAGCCACCGGAAGTTCCGGTTTCCCGCGCATGCGCAGTGCATGCAGGAAACCGGCACTTCGGGAAGGAATACGGGTGAGTACACACTGTGTACTCACGCGGGAACGGCCGAATTTTTGGGCCAATGTGTTTCTGACTGCCCTCCTCAGAAGGCGAACACGGGACACAACCAACAGAGTACCCTATGTCATCCAGTACTTCCCCGGAGCGGAGAAACTACGCCATGTTCTTTGCAGCCTTCAACATGTCATCGATGATGACGAACACCTCGCTAAGGCCATCCCCACGCCTCCACTACTTGCCTTCAAGCAGTCGCCTACCCTCAAAAGTACCATCGTTCGCAGCAAATTACCCAGCTGTCAGGAGAACAGCAACCACGACACCACACAACCCTGCCACGGCAACCTCTGCAAGACATGCCAGATCATCAACACAGATACCATCATCACACGTGAGGACACTACCCACCAGGTACATGCTCATGTGACTCGGCCAACGGTGTCTACCTCATACGTTGCAGGAAAGGATGCACCGCAGCATAGTACATCGGGGAGACCATGCAGACACTGAGACAACGTATGAACGGACACCGCGCAACAATCGCCAGGCAGGATTGTTACCTCCCAGTCAGGGAACACTTCAGCAGTCAAGGACATTCAGCCTCGGATCTGCGGGTAAGTGTTCTCCAAGGCGGCCTTCGAGACACACGACAACGCAAAATCATCGAGCAGAAACTGATAGCCAAGTTCCGCACCCATGAGGACGGCCTCAACCGGGATCTTGGTTTCATGTCACGCTACATGACGTAGAGTCATCCAGACTCGAGTCGTCGTTGTCTTGTTCACAGATGTGATTTCCAGTTTTTAAAAAAAGTAAAAAGCTTAACTGTAGACTGCAGCATTTGACACGTTGGATTCCCTGTAACCCCACCTCATTGTCTTAGCTGTATTTTGCTGTGTCTTTGATGTAATGCCTTCCTGACTGATTGTATCTCTGCCGAGGTGTGATGGAGGGCAGTCAGAAACACATTGTTCTCTGTCTATATATGCTTTGCTGATTTGTATTCCCTCACTTTACCTGACGAAGGAGCAGCGCTCCGAAAGCTCGTGATTTCAAATAAAACTGTTGGACTATAACCTGGTGTTGTGCGACTTCTCATTTTTGTCCACCCCAGTCCAACACCGGCATCTCCGCATCTTGGTGAGACCACATCTTAAGTATTGTGTGCAGTTTTGGTCGCCTTATCTGAGGAAGGAGGTTCTTGCCATGGAAAGAGTTCAGCGAAGATTCACCAGGCTGATACCTGGGATGGCAGGAATGACGTATGAGGAGAGATTGGGTCGATTGGGCTTATACTCGCTGGAGTTTAGAAGAATGAGTGGGGATCTCATTGAAACTTATAAAATTCTGAAAGGACTGGACAGACTAGATGCAGGAAGGATGTTCCCGATGGTTGGGGAGTCCAGAACCAGGGGTCACAGTCTAAGGATAAGGGGTAAGCCATTTAGGACAGAAATGGTGAGGAATTTCTTCACCCAGAGAGTGGTGAACCTGTGGAATTCTCTACCACAGAAGGCAGTTGAGGCCAATTCATTAAATATATTCAAGAAGGAGTTGGATATATTTCTTAAGGCTAAAGGGATCAAGGGATATGGGGAGAAAGCAGGGACAGGGTTCTGAATTTGGATGATCAGCCATGATCTCATCGAATGGCGGAGCAGGCTCGAGGGGCCGAATGACCTACTCCTGCTCCTATCCTCTATGTTTCTATGTTTGAATATATTCAACAACTGAGCATCCACAGCCCTTTGGGGTAGAGAATTCCAGAGATTCACAACCCTCTGAGTGAAGAAATTCCTCCTCATCTCAGTCTTAAAAGGCTGTCTCCTTACCCTGAGACTATGCCCCCTAGTTCTAGACTCTTCAGCCAGGGGAAACAATCTCTCAGCAACTACCCTGTCAATCCCCCTCAGTATCTGATATGTTTCAATGAGATCACCTCTCATTCTTCTAAACTCCAGAGAGTATAGGCCCAATCTACTCAATCTCTCCTCATAGGACAACCCTCTCATCCCAGGAATCAATCTAGTGAACCTTCGTTGCACGGCCTCGAAGGCAAATATATCCTTCCTTAGACAAGGAGACTAAAACTGTGCACAGTACTCCAGGTGCGGTCTCACCAGAGCCCTGTACAATTGTAGCAAGACTTCCTTACTCTTGCACTCCAACCCCCTTACAATAAAGACCCACATGGCATTTGCCTTCCTGATTGCTTGCTGTACCTGCATGCCATCTGTGTTTCTTGTTCTCTGAACACCAACATTTAATAGTTTCTCACCATTTAAAAAAAATATTGCTTTCCTATTCTTCCTACCAGTGAATAACCTCACATTATATTCCAGCTGCCACCTTATTGCCCACTCACTTCACCTGTCTATATCCCTTTATCGGGGAAAGGGCGGAGGAGTGGGAGTAGATGAAGTGCTCTTGCAGAGAGCTGGCACGGGCTCGACGGGCCGAATGGCCTCCTCCTGTGCTGTAACCGTTCTATGATTCTCTGCAGGCTCTGTGTGTTCGCCTCACAGTTTACTTTCCCACCTAGCTTTGTATTGTCACCAAACTTGGTTACATTACACTCGGTCCCTTCATCCAAGTCATTGATATAGATTGTAAATAGCTGAGGTCCCAGCACTGATCCTTGCGGCACCCCACTAGTTACAGCCTGCCAAGCTCGGAAAGTCATAGTGGAGAGAAACGTGGGGCCAGAGTTGTGCCTTTACCACCTGGGATGGGGGGGGGGGGATGGGGGGGGGGGGGGGGGGGAGGCGGCAGGTGGGTTGGGCGGTGTGGAAATAAAAAAAAAATCACACACCTGTAACCCGCTCGCTTTTCCTTCCATTCAATTCATTGGAAGAAAGTTCTGGTGCCTTCTGTAAGAGGTGAGTGATCTCCCACCAGATTTTCCATCCTGCGCTCCGCCCAAGTGATAAAGACGAGAATCCAACCCCCCATTTTTAAAGTACGTGGTGTTTCGGGTTATCATTGCTTAACAAAGCCTCACTGTACATGGACATTCCAAACCAGCTTGCATTGTGCTTATATTCTGCTTTAACATCCAAACTCTACTTACATGTAACTGAACTGGGTGGCGGGATAGGAAACTATACTAATGTTACCCGACTGGTGCTGGTATCATGAGCGAAATACTTCGTGTCCCTCACTCGTACCTGCTCCTGGATTACGGGCCCAGACAGCCATCATCTACACCCCATCTCTGTTCCTGTATGTGCGACTACATGAAACACTACATCTTGCAGACCTTTAAACCAAAACGGTAATCATTTGAAACTCACCTATAGAAACAATCCCACACAAAAAGATCAGAGGGAATAATCAAGTAGTGAGAATAGTATTTAGAGCACAAACAGGCCATTCCGCCCAACTGGTCTGTGCCTGTGTTTTGTGCTCCACACGAGCCTCCTCCCATCGTACTTCATCCCACTCTCATAACGGGGCTGTGATCTCACCGGGTTGGATTGGGGAGTGACTACTCTGCCTCCGATGGTGGGAGGGCACAGTAAACCAGAATTGAAAGAGCAGAGAGGGTGAGCTGGTACAAGGCATAGTGTGCAGGTTTTGGAAATCGTTTTATTCCATTGTAAAGCTATTTGGCATCATTTTGTTGGAAGTTACAGGCACTGGCGCAGATAGAGGCTGCCTTTGCCAGACAACGTTGGCACTAAGGATCAACAAATGTCATGTAATCACTCCTAATTTATCAAATGATAGTAATTGGGAAATTCTAATCCATATGAGACTTTTGGTCTATTTGGGGGGCGGGGGGGGGGGGGGGGGGAGCGTGGCCTGCTCATTTTTACCCGTGTTGCCAACCAGTTGCAATTACTTCCAAAACTGCAACTCACTCATATTGTCCTAGGTCAGATTATCTGGGACCAATAAAATTCTAAGTGTTAATATTTAGCTTTCGTCACTGTGACAACAACAACATTGTACTTTAATACAGCACCTTTAAAGTTCTAAATGATAATTGCAGCTATTGTGTATTAGTTCTCAATGATCATTGGTCAATGTGTATTATTTCTGAATGATAACTACAGCCAATGTGTATTGGTTCTGAATGATCATTGCAGCCTATGTGTATTAGTTCTAAATGATAATTGCAGCCAATATGTATTAGTTCTCAATGATCATTTCAGCCAATGTGTATTAGTTCTGAATGACGACTGCAGCCAATGTGTATTAGTTCTCAATGATCATTTCAGCCAATGTGTATTAGTTCTGAATGATGATTGCAGCCAATGTGTATTAGTTCTGAATGATGATTGCAGCCAATGTGTATTAGTTCTAAATGATAATTGCAGCTATTGTGTATTAGTTCTCAATGATCATTGCAGTCAATGTGTATTAGTTCTGAATGATAATTGCAGCCAATGTGTATTAGTTCTGAATGATAATTGCAGCCAATATGTATTAGTTCTGAATGATAATTGCAACCAATGTGTATTAGTTCTGAATGATAATTGCAGCCAATGTGTATTAGTTCTGAATGATAATTGCAACCAATGTGTATTAGTTCTGAATGATAATTGCAGCCAATGTGTATTAGTTCTGAATGATAATTGTAACCAATGTGTATTAGTTCTGAATGATAATTGCAACCAATGTGTATTAGTTCTGAATGATGATTGCAGCCAATGTGTATTCGTTCTGAATGATCATTGCAGCCAATGTGTATTAGTTCTGAATGATAATTGCAACCAATGTGTATTAGTTCTGAATGATCATTGCAGCCAATGTGTATTAGTTCTGAATGATCATTGCAGCCAATGTGTATTAGTTCTGAATGCTGACTGCAGCCAATGTGTGTTAGTTCTGAATGATGACTGCAGCCAATGTGTGTTAGTTCTGAATGATGACTGCAGCCAATGTGTTAGTTCTGATTGATGACTGCAGCCAATGTGTCTTAGTTCTGAATGATCATTGCAGCCAATGTGTATTAGTTCTGAATGATGATTGCAACCAATGTGTATTAGTTCTGAATGATGATTGCAGCCAATGTGTATTAGTTATGAATGATGACTGCAGCCAATGTGTCTTAGTTCTGAATGATGACTGCAGTCAATGTGTATTAGTTCTGAATGATGATTGCAACCAATGTGTATTAGTTCTGAATGATGATTGCAGCCAATGTGTATTAGTTCTGAATGATCATTGCAGCCAATGTGTATTAGTTATGAATGATGATTGCAACCAATGTGTATTAGTTCTGAATGATTGACGGCAGCCAATGTGTATTAGTTCTGAATGATTGACGGCAGCCAATGTGTATTAGTTCTGAATGATGATTGCAACCAATGTGTATTAGTTCTGAAAGATGATTGCAGCCAATGTGTATTAGTTCCGAATGATGACTGCAACCAATGTGTATTAGTTCTGAATGATGATTGTGTGATTGGGAAGTGCAACGAGACCTGGGTGTCCTTGTGCACCAGTCGCTGAAGGTAAGCATGCAGGTGCAGCAGGCGGTTAAGGCGGCAAATGGTATGTTGGCCTTCGTAGCGAAAGGGTTCGAGTACAGGAACAAAGATGTCTTGCTGCAGTTGTACAGGGCCTTGGTGATACCACATCTTGAGTACTGTGTGCAGTTTTGGTCGCCTTATCTGAGGAAGGAGGTTCTTGCCATGGAGGGAGTGCAGCGAAGATTCACCAGGCTGATACCTGGGATGGCAGGAATGACATATGAGGAGAGATTGGGTCGATTGGGCTTATACTCGCTGGAGTTTAGAAGAATGAGAGGGGATCTCATTGAAACTTATAAAATTCTAACAGGACTAGACAGACTAGATGCAGGAAGGATGTTCCCGATGGCCGGAGAGGCCAGAACCAGGGGTCACAGTCTAAGGATAAGGGGTAAGCCATTTAGGACTGAGATGAGGAGGAATTTCTTCACCCAGAGAGTGGTGAACCTGTGGAATTCTCTACCACACAAGGCAGTCGAGGCCAATTCATTAAATATATTCAAGAAGGAGTTAGATATATTTCTTAAAGCTAAAGGGATCCAGGGATATGGAGAGAAGGCAGGGACAGGGTACTGAGTTTGGGTGATCAGCCATGATCCCATTGAATGGCAGAGCAGGCTCGAGGGGCTGAATGGCCTACTCCTGCTCCTATCTTCTATGTTTCTATGAATGATGACTGCAGCCAATGTGTGGTAGTTCTGAATGATGACTGCAGTCAATGTGTATTAGTTCTGAATGACGATTGCAGCCAATGTGTGGTAGTTCTGAATGATGACTGCAGCCAATGTGTGGTAGTTCTGAATGATGACTGCAGCCAATGTGTGGTAGTTCTGAATGATGACTGCAGTCAATGTGTGGTAGCTCTGAATGATGCTTGCAGTCAATGTGTGGTAGCTCTGAATGATGCTTGCGGTCAATATTGTGAATACAAATGAAGTCTTCTTGGAATTTTGCACTCACAGTTCAAACCTTGTCCAAATAAATTGCACATCAGTTGCAGACGCAATTTACTTGTGCAAATGATAGTTATGATGGCCAATTGCACTCAATCAAAATAGTCCCTTCCCATCACCATACATCAGTACGTTTCTGTAAAAAAAGTGTTAACCTTTCCCTGCAAATTAAGGTCCTGCACTTTTTATTGTCCTGTGCACAGCTGAATTTGAACACAGTACAAATAATTCCAGAGGTGGGCTGACCTGGGTAAGATCTTTATTATACAGGTTTTAAAATGACAAGAACTGGATTAGGAAAATTGAATAGTTATGTAAAACATGTCAACTGGTACAGTAACCATAAAATGTATATTTAATGACAATTGAAATGTTATATTCATAATGTGAGTTGGGAGAAATAAAATTAATGCAGAGGCATCATCTGGTTAAAATGTACAAATACCAAGAATCCAAAGTTTGGACCACACGGCCAATTAAAGGAATGTAGTAACATCCGAAAACATATCACTACATTTGTGCATCTGCTATCAAAGTTATCGAGTGCATAGTAATTCTCTTAAAATAATCCTTCAGGATGTCATTGGCTGTACAGGAAGCAATCTGGGAAATGCAACTGATTACTGCACATAGGTCAAAGTTACATGTATAAAAGCATTCAAAAAAAGTCAGCAAGTGAAGTTAGACGTAAAGGACACTCTGGAATGGCTGTAAGCTCTGTCATTTTATCCTTTAAAGAACCAGTGACTGCATTTGTTGTGCTAACCCTGCTGAAGTCACTGTGTACATCTCAGGGCAAGGGCTAGCCTCTCTCACTCTCGCAAGTTCAACATGATTGTGAATCGTCAAACATGTTCCAGCAACGCTCCCACAAGATGTCGTCTGTCTGTACCGTGAACGTCCATCTCTCACCAGTTCGCAGCACTGAGCTATTAATCTGGCAAGTACACTCAGCGATGCAAGGAATACCATCACCTCCAAGTATGCTGTGTGTATGTTTTGCCACATGAACTGCAGTCTGATTCGCATTGCTGGAAAGCTGGCTCATTTTTATCATCGGGGTACATGATAAGTATGTAGAACTCTAGCACAATTTCTTTAAATATATACTTTTCAGATGACATAATATTACATCACTAGGTTTTTTTTTAGAAAAAATCTTACAAGTCTATAAACTTAAACAAAGTAGTAATAAAAACAAATCAGCGCAATGGTGATACAAGGGTGGTGCAACAATATGCAAAATAAAAAGACAATTGCTTTTGGCAGCAATCCAACGTCACCGAGTGGCTCACAAACATGGCAATATGCAAGTATCTGGAGAGGGGTGGGGGAGAAAAAGCAATACGAGTCTCAGTTTTATTACTTTGCAAGATTTTCAGCTGCAAACGACCTTCCTGTTCTCTGCCGAGCTGCGGCAACATCGACTGTAAATTTGCGGATGTTTGTTTGTGGAGGCTTATGCAAAAACTCCTTCGAAAGAAATTAGTGGGTCTTGCAGTAAAGGAAGGAGGCATTCACTCAATGCTGCTGTCTTTTAATGTGGTACAGGGACCGGACCGGACTTGACTACTTGAAATCCCTCAGGTTTTGTTAACGTTGAAGAGTTCAGCTGAACCGACAGGCAGGCAGGCAGGCAGGAGGGGGAAGACGATATTTGGGCGATAAGTCGCATTTTAGAGATGGTTCTCCATCAGTTGAACAATGACTATTATACAATACTAACATTCTGACATATTCAAAAAAAAAGCCTCAATTAAACGCGGCGTCTCAAGATGAAGGGAAGGAGCCGGTTTTCCATGGCAAGGGAGCTAGGGCATGATATTAGAAGATACCAGTTTCTGCAGAATGGCAATTCAGACTCTGGAAATCACCCAACAGGGCGACTGGTAATGGCAATGGGAAGAGGGGAGGAGCACCCAATAGACGCGCAGTTTTTAATAACACAGCCGGTCACAGGTTATCTCCTGGCTGATACTGAGGCTCTGTTGCAGTGAAGTAGTCCTCGAGGAAGGCCTGTAGATACTCAAAGGTAGGCCTCTCCTCTGGGTCTTTCTTCCAACACTGTATCATGAGCTCATGAAGGGAGCTGGGGCAATCCTGTGGCGATGCCATCCTGTACCCACGCTCCACCTGCTCCAAGACCTCACGATTATTCATACCTGATTGGGGACAGAGAGGGTGGTTAAAACAGTATTTAAGTTAATTATTATTAATTTACATATATAGGCACACTATCAATTATGTTAAGTGTAATAAAGCATGGTCGAGAAATGATTTCCCATATATGTGAAGATTATATCTGATACCGTATCAATTTTGTTTCTAAACAATTCCAACCATACCCCATCATCTCAACTTTAAGGGATGTGGCCAACACTGGTAAGGCAGTATTTACTGCCCATCCCTAGTTGCCCTGAACGCATTAAGAGTCAAGGGCATGTAGTGTGGGACTGGAGTTACGTGTAGGCCAGACCATGTAGGTTCCCTTCCCTGAAGGATATACATTGGGTTTTTCCAACAATCCGGCAACTTTCATGGTCATTTATTTGGTGCCAGCCCACAAATTACCAACTTGCCATGGTGGAATTTGAACTCTTGACCTCTGGGTGGAGAGTCATTAATCATTAGGCTAATCTACCCTCTACCACAGAAGTTATGTTTTAATTTTTTAAATAAAAAAAAGTTAATAGTTAGCTTTGTGGAATTTGTTCCAAACTGCTGCTCAGAACAAGATGGATTTCCTCAAGTTTTTAAATGAGGGGAGAGGGGAAATGCAAAGGATTGTGGTGGTGAGGTACACCAATTTATGGTACCACAGACCTGGAGGGCGGTGATCCAAAATCAACTGAAGAGATTTATATTCAAGGAAAAGAAATAAATCCGCTCAGTGATTCCATTCCTATTCCACCCCACGGGTGTCAGTAGCCCATTGTTACTCTGCGGATGTGTGAGCCTAGGCGGAGTCAGCAGCCCAGTGAGTGACGGAGGACACCCTTCTGTCACCCAACATCTACACACCAGGTGACCGTTGCAGTAGGAGTCAAGGGACAGCGATCAAGATCGAGGATGCTGGCTTGGTTTTTTTTTGCTACTCCTAGTTCATGGGACACAGAGACCCAACTGTCACATGCTCAATTGTCACTGACAGTGAGTTATTTCTATTTTCAAACTCAGGGTACTCATGAAGACACCAATAGCTACAAGTACATAAATATTTCTATTTCTTTAGAGAAAAAAAAATTCTTCCCTTACAACAGTGACTACACTTCAAAAGTACTTCGTTGGTTGTAAAGCACTTTGGGACGTCCGGTGGTCGTGAAAGGCGCTATATAAATGCAAGTCTCTCTTTCTGTCTTTCTTTTTCTGAATTTTGTACTCATTGGAGATCATCTCCGTCGGTGCTGTGGAACGGAACATTCTCAGCTTTTGGCACCCAACGTCAGCAGCAAGCACTCTGGGGAGCATTTTCAGATGGGCGGTACGAACATGGTCTGATCTTTTGAATAATGGTGTTACCCAGCCTCTGCCTTGTAGAGAAATATCTACTGGCAGCCCACTTGAGCACACGGGTGTATTTTATTGGCCAGAGTAAGGCTGGGCGGTGACTGTTACAGGCTTGTACAAAATCTGCTGCAGCGATAACGGCTAAACAAAAAGCAAAACAATCTACTTG
The DNA here is from genome assembly GCA_030390025.1 of Squalus acanthias. Classification (NCBI taxonomy): domain Eukaryota; kingdom Metazoa; phylum Chordata; class Chondrichthyes; order Squaliformes; family Squalidae; genus Squalus; species Squalus acanthias. The sequence goes on from CM059433.1 coordinate 120,644,352, forward strand.
GTGCCACTGCCCCAGAAATTTTTCAAATTCCCCGTCCTTGAAACAGGAGGCACCTCATGCTCAGTGGGCAGGATTCCAGTTGTGTGAATTCTCAACAATTTAAGATGGGGTGCAGCATTCTAGTCATTTCTAAAATAACATGGAGCCAGCCCATTCTCTGCTCTTTCGCCTTCTGCTAGTGGTAGTCCTCATTCCAGGTGTAAAAAAACACAAAAAACAGACAAGCACCACTGTGCAGCAATTCATTAAAATAGGTCTGTGTCAGCTTTGGCTCAGTGTCAGCACCCTAGTATCCGAGTCAGAAGGTTGTGGGTTCCTGTCCCACTCCAGAGACTTGAGTCCTGCACTGTCGAAGGCGCGGTCTTTCAGATCAGACGTTAAACCGAGGCCCTGTCTGCCCTCTCAGGCGGATGTAAAAGATCCCATGGCGCCATTCCGAAGGAGTTCTCCCTGGTGTCCTGGCCGATATTTATCCCTCAGCCAACACCAAAAACAACCAAGATGATGCGGTCATCATAGAATGGTTACAGCACAGAAGGAGGCCATTCGGCCTGTTGAGCCCGTGCCGGCTCTCTGCAAGAGCACTTCAGCTAGTCCCACCCCGCTCATGTTTGTGGGATCTTGCTGTGCATAAATTGGCTGCCACGTTGGCTGCAAAGTGCTTTGGGATGTCCTGAGGTCGTGAAAGGTGCTATAGAAATGCAAGTTTGTTCCTTCTTTCTGCTGGAACTAGAAAACAGCCACGGAACACCCAAAGGTAGATCCTCCTATCTGTCGACATGTGTGAAGGCAAGGTAAATGTTGCTGGTACTATGCTCTGAACAATGGACAGTATCTATGGCATCAAGTCAAGACTTAGCACTCCCTGATTTGTCCCTTGGAAAACACTGGGCGTTTGAGGCCAGCCTTCACTAAGTGTGCGGTGAAAAAAAAAACCTAAATGGTGAAGTTAGTTAGTGAACTAACATCTCTGAAATAACAACAGAAAATGCTGGAAACACTCAGCAGGCCAGGCAGCATCCGTGGAGAGAGAAACAGAGTTAACGTTTCTGGTCTGTGACCCTTCGTCAGAACTGGAAAAAGTTAGGGATGTAACAGGTTTTAAGCAGGTGCAGAGGCAGGGAAAAGGGAAGGGCGGGGGGTGGGGGGGGGGGGGGAGGAAGGAACTAAAAGGACAGTCTGTGCTAAGATTGAAGGCAGGAGAGATTAAATGTTGCAAATGGGGATGGCAGAATCATCAAGGGATATGGCGATAGGGCCGGTGAATGGAGTTGAGGCAGATGATCAGCCATGATCTCATTGAATGGCGGAGCAGGCTCGAAGGGCCGAATGGCCAACTCCTGCTCCTATTTCTTATGTTCTTACGTAACAGCTGCCGCCTGAAAAAATGGGGGGGGGGGGGGGGGGGTTTATAGTCTGAAATTGTTGAACTCAATGTTGAGTCCAGAAGGCTGTAAAGTGCCTAATCGAAAAATGAGGTGCTGTTCCTTGAGCTTATGTTGAGCTTCATTGGAACAGTGTAAGAGGCCGAGGACAGAGAGGTCAGAGTGGGAGTGGAGTGGAGAATTAAAGTGACAGGCGACCGGAAACTCGGGGTCACCCTTACGGACTACATCTCTGGATATCAGCTTAGCATACAACACCCTCCTTTGTGGCGATCTCAGGGTTTGAATCAATCTATAAAAATAAAGTACTGGCTGGGCTTGTTGTCCAAATTTTCCCCCCACACCAGAGTTCAAAATGGCTATTAATGCACAGAAAACACTTCAACTCTAGTCTCACGTCTACTGCATCAGCAGAGTGTTTCCATTTCCCACACCAGCTATCCCATACTGTCTGTGGTTGCCAAATCAGTACTGAATTTATCAACAGTTTGGTGCTATTTGTGAATATGTTAGAAAACCGATTAAGACTCCTGAAGCTCATTCTGCTCACGATCCACTAGTTTTGGCCGTATTTGAACCCACATCCAACAGATGGAAGTCACCTTCTAACCAACTTCATCTCTCAATGACAATAGCAGCTTTTGATCTTTAAAATCGATGAAAATCTTGTCTTTTTGCATCTGGTAAGATGGCAGTGTTAGAGAGCAGCCCTGCACACTTAAATGACCTTCGTTTATACTTTAGAAAAACATAAAAATTCAGATCAAAAACCTGCCTCAAGGACCGACAATGGAATTAACCTTAGCAACAAAGAGGTCCACAGACTTGAATCCAAAACTAATTTTGCAGAGTTGAAATATACAACTCTCTCTACTGGAACTTTTCCTTTTAAAGAACCGATCGCCTTTTTAAAATAGCTGGTTTCAAATGTCTCTCAAGTTGTTATTTTTGGAGAAAGAGTGCTTCAATACTTCATTTGAAAATAGGCAGAAAATAGGACATCTTTTCAAGATGAGGTTGAGTGACGGCAGTGCTGGTGGCTGAACACCCTGCTCCATCACACCAAGTGAGACGATTTATTCTCTGCAGTTCTTACCTGGATATGGCACTCTCCCCTTCGTCACCAGCTCTGTCAGTAGAATTCCAAAGGACCACACGTCTGACTTGATTGTGAACCTCCCGTACAATGCGGCTTCTGGTGCAGTCCATTTGATGGGAAATTTTGCACCTGGGGGGGAAATAAGATTTTCTTTAAATAATTTTTTTAATTTTTTTTAAATTAAAAAAAAAACCTGTTTCATGGGGTATTTTTGGGACAAGTTTGTTCCCCTTTTCTTTCAGCAATTTTTGTCTTTTTCTTGCCTGACACCTTGCAGCCAGGAGGATGGGTATACAGTCTCCTTCCAAGCCACCATTGTCCCAAAAACTGGCCGCTAGGAGATGCCAGACACTACACGAGCACAACTCTCCACCTTGACTTTCCCTCCGCAGTCCTGGGATGCAGCACAGATTCCACTTACTGCCCCCTTCATTCAGCGTAGCTCATACTTTGGATCATAGTAGAATCGGGGCCTGCCAGCAGTGAGGGAAGTGAGAAGAGTATTGACTGACTACACGCTTGGGGGGGTGGGGGGGGGGGCGGGAAAGGAAGGGCAGTGCCCATATCCAAGGCAGCACTGGCTCGTAAGCTTCTAAAAGATCTCTGCAAACACTCAATTCGGGAAGCATGTCCGTCAGTGATAGTTGTGTGTGCGACTGAATATGCGCACGAGTGAGTGTGAGGAAAATGCAGTCTCAGGTTGCTATGCTTTCTGAAGTAAAATTAAATTAATAGCTTTAATTTTAAAGTTTAGTTGAAAATCTATTCAAATTCACTGTATTCCAATCATTTTCAAAAACACAAAAAACAAAATAAAGAACGAACTTGCATTTATATCGCGCCTTTTACAACCTCAGGATGCCCCAGGGCGCTTTTTAGCTTTAGCAGTGAAGCCTGACACTTCAGTATAGTACTTGCTCAGCCTAGATTAAGTGCTCAAATCACTGGAGTGGGACTTGAACCAACAACCTTCTGACAGAGACAAGAGTGCTATCACTGAACCAAGGCTGACACCTTAAATACAGTTGACACTTTCACTGAGCAAAGTAGAATATTTATAATTCAAACTAAAACAAAGTTACAGCAGGTGTGTAATCAGCAGAGTCTGTCTTATCGGAACATTAGGAACAGTACTAGGCCATTCAGCCCCTCGAGCCTCAATTAGAGCATGGTTGATCTGTACCTCAACTCCCATTTACCTCCATATCTCTCGATAACCTTATCCAACCAAAATCCATAGATCTCAGTCTTGAAAGCTCCAATTGTCCTAGCCTTTTGGTGGCGGGGGGGAGAAATCCTTTCGATCCCTTTTAACATTTTAAATACCTTGATCAGATCACCGCTCAATCTTCTAAACTCAAGGGAATACAAGCCAAATTTATGTAACCTGTCCTCATAATTTAACCCTTTAACCCCCGGTATCAGTCTGGTGAATCTGCATTGCGCCAGCTCCAAGGTCATAATATCCTTCCTGAGGTATAGATCCCAAAACTGAACGCAGTACTCCAGATCGGGTCTGGCCAAGGGTCTGTACAACTGAAGCATAAGGAACATAGGGCCAGGAATAGGCCATTCAGCCCCTCCAGCCTGCTCTGCCATTCAATTGGATCATGGCTGATCTGTATCTTAACTCCATCTACCAATTAGGGATGGGCAATAAATGCTGGCCTTGCCGGCGACGCCCACATCCCGTGAATTAATTTTTTTTTTAAAAACCCGCCTTGGTTCCATATCCCTTAATACCCTTGCCTAACAAAAATCTATCAATCTCAGTTTTGAAATTTTCAATTGACCCCCAGCCTCAACAGCTTTCTGGGGGAGGGAGTTCCAGATTTCCACTGCCCTTTGTGTGAAGTGCTTCCTGACATCACCCTGAACGGCCTAGCTCTAATTTTAAGGTTATGCCCCCTTGTTCTGAACTCCCCACCAGAGGAAATAGTTTCCCCCTCTCTACCCTATCATAATCATCTTAAATACCTCAATTACATCACCCCTTAATCCTCTCTACTGGAGGGAATACAAGCCTAGTCTATACAACCTGTCCTCATAATTTAACCCCTTTAGCCCAGTATAATTCTGGTGAATCTGTGCTGCATCCCCGCCAAGGCTAAAATAACCTTCCCGAGGTGCGGTGCCCAGAACTGAACACAGTACTCCAGCTGCGGTCTAACCAGAGGTCTATAAAATTGTAGCATAACTTTCACTCCTTTGTATTCCATCCCTCTTGAGAAGACGACTAACATTCCATTAGCCTTTATAATTATTTTTAATACCTGTCCACTCGATTTCTGTACATGGTCCCCTAAATCACTCTGCTTCTTCACAGTTCCTAGCTTCTCTTCATTTAGAACCTACTCTGATCTCTTCTTCTTAGGTCCAAAGTGGATGTCCTTGCACTTTTCCACATTGAACTCCATCTGCCACAGTTTTGGCCACTCTCTTAATCTATCAACATCCCTTTGCAAATTTCTGCTCCTATCTACACTACTTACTGTGCCACCTTGTGTTGTCAGCAAACTTGGATATACAGCTCTCTACTCCTTCATCCAAATCATTAATAAATATGGTGAGAAGTTGAAGCCACAAGAACAGATCCCTGGTGAACACCATTAGTCACACCCCGCCAATCAGAGTACATACTCTTCATTCCCACTCTCTGTCTCCTACCTCCCAACCAATTTCCAATCCAAGTCAAAAGATTACCTCAAAATAATATAAGATAGTCACCAAGAAATCCAATAGGAAATTCAGAAGGAAGTTCTTTACCCAGAGAGTGGTGAGATTGTGGAACTCGCTACCACAGGAAGTAGTTGAAGCGAATAGTATTGATGCATTTAAGGGGTGGTTAGATAAGCACATGAGGGAGAAGGGAATAGAGGGTTATGCTGATAGAGTTAGATGAGGAAAGACGGGAGGAGGCTCGTGTGGAGCATAAACACTGGCATGGACTGGTTGGGCTGAATGGCCTGTTTCTGTGCTGTATATCCTGTGTCAAATTCCGTGCGCTCTCATTTTTGCTACTAATCTCTTGTGTGGAACCTCACTGAATGCCTTCTGGAAGTCCATATAGATAACTTCCATTGACATTCTTGTGTCTACCTTAGTGACCTCCAAAAATTCAACAAGATGAGTCAGACATGACTTACCCTTAAAGCCATGCTGGCTCTCGCTGATCAGCTCATATTTGTCCAAATGCTCAGTCACTCTATCCCTAATTACAGATTCTTGTAGCTTTCCCACAACTGACGTTAAACTGACAGGCCTGTAGTTTCCTGGTTCCTCTCTCCTACGCTTCTTAAATAATGGAGTGATGTTAGCAAGTATCAACATATATATTGAAACAAGAGCGCTTGGAAAGATTATGACCAACACTTCTGCAATTTCCTCACCTACTGTTAAGACTTGCAGTGGAAGATCTTATGTACAACAGGTCTCTCTTTCTCCATCACTCTCGCACATGTACTGCCTCTCGGTTTCTTGCTTATTTTTTTTTTAGAAAAGCACTATATAACCATTAGCTGAATAAAAGCATTTGAAATTTATCCTCCATCTTTTCTTCAAATAATTTTGAAAAACAACTAGTTACTGATTGAGACTGAAGAGAAGCACAGCATCAGTTGGGCTGCTACTGATGCATCTACGTGCATACTGCCTGTACTCTGATTGCAAGATCTTCCTTTGGCTAACAATATCATGGAAGGAGCCCCTGGGGGTGGGGGGGCGGTGGTGCTGCGCAAGTGTCAAACCCCCACATCTTCAGCAATTTGAGGCCCAGGCTATTTTAACTCTTGGGCATAATTTACAACAACAACTTGTATTTATATAGCGCCTTTAACGTAGTAAAACGTCCCAAGGCGCTTCACAGAAGTGTTAAGACAAAAAATGACACCGAGCCACATAAGGAGAAATTGGGGCAGGTGACCAAAAGCTTGGTCAAAGAGGTAGGTTTTAAGGAGCATCTTAAAAGGAGGAAAGAGAGGTAGCGAGACAGAGAGGTTTAGGCAGGGAATTCCAGAGCTTAGGGCCCAAGCAACAGAAGGCACGGCCACCAATGGTTGAGCGATTATAATCAGGGATGCTCAAGAGGGCAGAATTAGAGGAGCGCAGATATCTCGGGGGGTTGTGGGGCTGAAGGAGATTACAGAGATAGGGACGGGCGAGGCCATGGAGGGATTTGAAAACAAGGATGAGAATTTTGAAATCGAGGCGTTGCTTAACCGGGATCCAGTGTAGGTCAGCGAGCACAGAGGTGATGGGCGAACGGGACTTGGTGCGAGTTAGGACACGGGCAGCCGAGTTTTGGATGACCTCAAGTTTACGTAGGGTAGAATGTGGGAGGCCAGCCAGGAGTGCGTTGGAATAGTCAAGTCTAGAGGTAACAAAGGCATGGATGAGGGTTTCAGCAGCGGATGAGCTGAGGCAAGGGCGGAGACGGGCGATGTTACGGAGGTGGAAATAGGCGGTCTTTGTTATGCTGCGGATGTGTGATCGGAAGCTCATTTCAGGGTCAGATATGACACCAAGGTTGCAAACAGTGTGGTTCAGCCTCAGATAGATGTTAGGGAGGAGGAGATGTTAAGGAGCGACGTTATATCCCGCCAGCCAGCTGCCTACCCCAAACGGACTTTAACAGACAGCTGGTCAGCTGCCGACAGGTGAAGATCGGGTGGCCGGGAGACCGTCTGCTGACACTCGTGTAGAGGCGGGGGATGGGAAGGGGAGCGGGGCAAGCCCCGGGCACGGACTCCCAAATTTTCCTAGTGGGGCTGTTAGGAACACTCCTGCTCCCCCTGGCCCAAAGGTGAGTTTAAAACTTACCTTTTAGGGCCGCTGCTACTTTATTGACAGGTTTTACTGAGCGCACAGTCGCACTCAAAATGCCAATGGGGTCCTCTCATAACTTCATAGGACCCCAATTTGCATGCAATAATGAGGCTCCTACCTGAGTCAGACAGGCACCTCAGCCACCTATAAGAGCCCAGTTAAGGTTAAGGACGGGAATGTGGCGGCTCCCACTGGGAGGGTTAGGTTAAAATCGTCCTCAAAGCTCTGGGCAAAAATATCAAGTCCAATCCCAGGTTTTCACAAGAAGCGGCCGTCGTCAAATGAAAGCTTTAATGAAGGTATTAAACTACACAACAGACAATCCTATGGATAAATGTAATCATGTGGTGAAACATATATTTTTGGATATTTTCACCTTGTTCAAAACCTCATTTTGAGCATTAGAAATTTGAGAGAGAAATAGCAGACAAATTTTTTTTGAAAAAAAAGTGTCTTGAGTGATTCAATCTTTGCTTAATTGGTAATGTTACAAATACAGGTCTTGCGGTTCAGTGGCGTCAGCTGCTCCCATAAATGGGTCCCATGACCCTTATGTGCTGGAGTAAACTCACACTAATACAATATCTACTTGTATGATCTATTGGACACGCACACTGTTTCCCATCTTAGAGTGAATGTGTTACCTCTTTCCATCCTTTTCCAGGTGTTTAGGACACCAATAGTGATGACCTTGCTGCAAATGTCATACATTATTTTGCCTCTTTTGTATGCTAAAATCCCAAATACATTTTAAAAAGTAAATCTACTGCAGCCATCAGCCAAAGGGTGACTCCCCCATTTATAATGACAATGGTACTCTCAAAGTTCCATCTGGCAGTGCTGCACCAATCAATATTTATCAGATGCATTACCCAAACCTCGCCCTTAAACCTAATGAGCGTGCCTACTGCATATGACATGAGAAGTGGAGAATCGCAAGGCTTTTTACTTGCTGAATGTTGGAGAGCTGTTTAAATTTAAATGAGACAGGTGGCCAAACAACTGTTGGACTGCATTTTGTCTGGAGGTCACCTAAACTGGAAGCCTGAAGACACACGGCCAATGTGTGTTTTGAAAGGTATTCATAGTTTAAAACAATTAACCATTTGCATTAAAAAAAAGGTGAATTCCACTTTAGAAATGTATTTAAAACAATATTTTTATGAACTACTACGTAATAGAATATCACCTTTCATAAAACCAATGGAAAATAACCTGGCTTCCAGTGCACTGTTTTAAGTGCAATATTTACACTTGTACATTATGAATATTTGATTAGCCCAGAGAAATGAAGGAACTAAATATTCCCTGATTATATTCCAGCAATTTAATTTTTTTTTTTAAGTTTTCTTAACTTTAATTTGTACATGTTCAACTTTTTTCTTGGTATTACATTTAATTCTGTTCAATCAGCAACTGCAATCCACCACACCCAGAACACAAGACTTTGTCATTTTCACTATTTTTTTTCAGCTACTCTGCACAAGTGTGCTTTTCATGCCCTAAATGTCGCACATGCACAGAGCAGGCAGGTCGCTGTACTCGATAGCGCCAGAGCCAGAAAAAACTAGTTTAGTTGTTGCTATACAAGCCGGGGTTGGCCAACAAATAACTGTTAGATCCTTTGTATACCCTTTTTATGATTGAGGTGCAATATGTCATCTTTAGTAATAAAGTATATTTTTAACTGGGGAAAAATATGAGGAGATTTAAGCCAGCTAGTCCAGATACAGCTACCAGCGCAGACGGTGGATTTGCCCAGGAGCAGAGGATCCAGGAGTAGTGGCCAGCACCTCTACGGGCGCAGATTCAACACTTTGACATCTCAGAAGGCTCACACCATCCTCCCGGAAGGCGGCGAGCCAACCAGTTCATCCACGCCCGCTCAGAAGGACAGAGTCGCATAAGTTCTGAAAACATTGCTAACTACAAGCAGATAGACATTAATACATTCAACAGACTGGCTATCTAATGCGGTTAACTTGTCAGCTATCGAACGAGTCTAATCCTAAACTGATCTCACCAATTTATATCAATCTCAGACACTGATCGCGCCAGTAAATTTATAAGCAGCAAGCAGTTAATGCTGACTTACTGTGACATTTAACTAAACTGCTGTTGTAACTGGTCATTTGTTTTGTTGATTAATCCTATCTACTAATTACCTGGCATACTCAATGTTTAAATTTAAGCGCAATTAACTGTGATTCTAATGTTAATAAAAAATTGTTAGTTCATGATTTTGTTGTCTGGCTTCTTTGATAATTGGCAAGAAAGGGTTAATTCATTCACTCAGTTGCTTCTGCAGATTTTGATGGGATAGTGTAAGTGCTAATCTAATCAGAACTGATTGATGTAAGAGAGTGCGGTGTCTCAAATTTAGGCATCATTAACTCCTCGGCATAAACTGGGTGGTAAACCCCAGATGGCTCCTTGACGAGGAATTAAGGTGAAAGGTTAAAGATTCGTCTGGTGCCGATGAATATTCTCGTCAGGGCATTGCCCAGACCGTGACCATTCACACATATGATATTGTTTGTATTCCGTTCATACTGGCTCCAATTATCTTCACTGAGAACCAAAATTACTAAAGACCACGGAATAATCGTATTTTATGTGCAACGAAAAAAAAAAGTTTAGATTTGATATCAAACAAAAGACGTTGCTGAGTAAAAGCTTCAGTTAAAATCGAGCAGCAGTCCCATCTGCTGTCGGAGTTTAATATATCTGCTGAATCACACACAGCAGGGCAGAAGCCAAAAGGAGCACTGCTCATTTGTCACTAGGGTTCCAGCTCTGCAATTTCCTGTGCTCAGCAAAATATATTTTATTTGTTTTTTCCCCAAATGTATTGGCCAAAACTTTGATCAAATGATAACACATTATTAAATATTGCATAGGCGATTCTTCTCCTCTTCTTCTTAGGCAGTCCCTCGGAACCGAGGATGACTTGCTTCCACATTAAAAATGAGTTATCAGGTGACTGATGACTCCAATGCGGGACCTACAGTCTCTGTCACAAGTGGGGCAGATGGTGGTTGAACGGGCGGGTGGGTGGGGTGCTTGGGTTGACGTGCGCTCGGCTTCCACTTGTTCCCGGCGAAGAGACTCGAGGTGTTCGGCGCCTTCCCGGATGCTTCTCCTCCACTTTGTGCGGTCTTGGGCCAGGGATTCCCAGGTGTCAGTGGGGATGTTGCAGTTTTTCACCACAGACCCAATTCACGTATGGACCGGGGTCAAGCAAGGCTGTGTCATCGCACCAACGCTCTTCTCGATCTTCCTGGCTGCAATGCTCCATCTCACTCTCAGTAAGCTCCCCGCTGGAGTGGAGCTAATTTACAGAACAAACGGGAAACTGTTCAACCTCCGTCGCCTCCAGTCCAGATCCAAGGTCGTCCCATCCTCTGTCATCGAATTACAGTATGCAGACGACGCTTGCGTCTGCGCTCACTCGGAGGTCGAACTCCAAACCATCGTCAACACCTTCACCGAAGCGTACGAGAGCATAGGCGATTAAATGCAGGATGAGGCCCTACAGCCTTACTCTTCAACCCAACTAACAATTCCCAGGGTTCAACAGATCATTATATCTTCGGCTGATATTATCCCAAAGTCAACACACCTAAACTATGAATGCATTGTTATATTAAAGTTGGTACTTGTTCTCCACATCATCTGGTTATTTGAGCTTCACTCATGGTTTCTGCTGATTTTTCACTGATTTATAATACACTGCAAGTGACTGGCGAAGAACCAGTGCCATTCCCTAATTGGAAAAACCGTAGATTTCAACATCTTCCCAACAACGCCGCCAAATTATTTTCTTTTTCTCATCGGTTTTCTACACTCTTCTGAATCCTCTCCTCGCCAGATATCCCTACACCCACGCTTCCAGCAGGGGTCACTGGACAACGATCAGGAGCAGGAATCATGACGCACTTCCTTCTCCCGAATGTACGAGTGCTGAAGAAGCCCCTACCCCACTCTGGCAGAGATCAGCACAGACCTGGGATTTAACCTGGGACCTTCCAGTTTTGTGCGCTCAGCTGGTCACTGGACAAGTTTGCTGAACCATCACGAAGCATTGTTCGAAGTTATCGTCCACTGCAGGATTACCCACTACCTATTTTGTTGACGGTTACAGTCCCAATCTCTCCTCATATATATTGATACTAACTGGGGCGCTAGCTGACAGCCACGTGTGTGGTGGAGGGGGGGGGGGGGGGGGTGGAGTGCGGTAGATGGACGATAAGTAAGGTAGGCTGCATTATGAATACCACTGTTAGAATATATGCAACCCTTTTCAAAGGATACTGTCAGAATCTGTAGGGTTATCGCACGTGTTGGTACCAGTTACCGCATCCTGTAAGAAACATAGAAAACATAGAAACATAGAAAAATAGGAGCAGGAGTAGGCCATTCAGCCCTTCGAGCCTGCTCCGCCATTCAATATGATCATGGCTGATCCTCTATCTCAGTAAGGTCCAGTAGAATCTTGCGGACCAGTTCCAACACCTATTGTATTTTTGGTGAGGGCATTACATGATAATTATCAAAAAAAAAAGACAGACTTGCATTTCTATAGCGCCTTTCACCACCTCAGGACGTCCCAAAGCGCTTTACAACCAATGAAGCACTTTTGAAGTGTAGTCACTGTTGTAATGCAAGGAAAACCTAACCCTCAGTGATAGAACAATTACATTTTTTTTTAAAAAGGTGCTATAACTTTGCACTCAGGATTGCAGTATTAAAAAAAAACGTTTTTCAATATAAACAAGCTTGGAGTCTGTGTGTGTGTAACACAACAGGCAAGATGCAAATGCACAAATAACCCACCTTGACGCGCTGTGTACTCATTGTCCTCAATCAATCTTGCTAATCCAAAGTCAGCAATCTTGCACACCAGATTGTCGCCAACCAGAATATTGGCCGATCGCAGGTCCCTGTGGATGTAGTTCATCCTCTCAATGTAGGCCATACCTGCTGCAACCTGTCCCAACCCAGGGCAAAAAAAAGTTATTGAATGAAGTTGTGGGAAAAGTCCACTAAAGAAGTAGTTTGGGAGTTCTGTTCAGGCCTCACCTGCGCCGCCATATCCACTAGGTTGGGCAACTTCAAGACTCTTCCTTCTCCATCTTTGAGGAAATCTAACAGGCTGCCTGAAATATGAGGTGAGAATGTGTTAAAGGCTTCCAGTGTTAATCAGTAATGTCACAGCTAAGTGCTAACTTGCACACTGAAGTGCTAATCAGTGTCTGTGCAATTTGAATAATGTTAATAGTTGAACACATCTGTAACATTGACTTCCAGTGAAATTCTCAGTGGTATTAGAATCTGACAGCTTTACAGGACGACCAGACACTTGCCCACATATACCATGGACTACAGTCTGGTGACCAAATCCAAGTTTTACTGTAAGAAACGCAACTGGGTTTCTAAATGGGTTAACACGGCTTTCATGGGTGTGACGTCTCCACCCTTCGATGTGCTCTCCCTTGTTTGCATCGCTGGTGCAGTGACACTGAAGGACTGGCTTTTGTTTTGATAAGAGATAGTTTCTTGCCTCCCTCCCTACACAAAAACACAAACCAATGAAGATGTGTCCTTTTGCTTCATCAGCTCCTCACAATAGCAAAAGAAATAACCCAATCTGGGACGTGTGATTTAACGTCAAACGTCCACAATGGAATGCTAAGGAGGTGGTGCTCCCTCGATGGGTTCAGTGGGTAAATGCACTGTCCCCGATGGGGTACTGAGTCACACAGAGCCAGAAAGTGCATGGTTCAATTCCCTGATCCCCGCTGTGCCCACTTACCTCAGCAGGGCAGTGGTAAAGGTGCTAAACTTTGTAAAGTGTCATGCAACCATCACAAGTGAGCAGAATTCCCATAGCCTGGCGCTCATAAACCCCCCTCCTTGCAAATGTAAGGAATTTATTTCCCAGCCTAAATGGAACTGACAAAGGCCATGAGACTCTTGAGAATGAAAGAAGCGAACAGGGAAGTTGTAAAATGGCACGACTCCACCTGATGTTTGAGAGTCTTAATATGCAAACAAGAAGCTGTATAACTTTCGCTGCCCCAGTGTTTTGTACTGTTAATTAATGGCGGCCCTTGTAATACAATGGGTGCAAATATTGTCGTAAATAGGTTTTACCACTTTTGAGACTGGCCTTTAGTGAATTAGCAAATTGTCCTCACAACAGAAACCTGGGTTTGAACTTGCCCACTCATGATGATTGCGTACAACATTTAAAGGCAGTCTGTATTGGTGTTCTGAGTAAGTAGAGCCTAGAGCCTTTTTATACAACATCATACAATTTTCTTTCACTAAGTTGCAAAATGGAAGACAAGTGCTTTTTGCTCAGAGAGCAATTAAAATAATAATACTTTGCTGGGTAGTGCCTATGGCACATTGTTAGACCAAAAAATACTGTGCGTGCCAAAAACAAGGAGGCTATTCTGTATCAGGAAGTCAATATCACTTCATCTGCCAAGATATAATGACTTAACATTTTGATGAGGAAGAGGAATATATATAGCTATAGGGAGAGAGAGCAGGGCAGTGGGTGTAGTTTTCAATTGTCCTGGCAAAAAGACAGCACAGACACGATGGGCCAAATGGTCTCCTTCTGTTCTGTAAACCTCTATGGTTCAGTGATGGCCTGGCTGCTGCAAAGAAATTGCACTGCAAAAGAAAATACATCCTTATAATCCGGAGACAGTCTCGGAGTTTTCACTTTTAACTTGTTGCACCTCTATACACGAATGGTCAATTGGTGCTCCTTATGGATAATCTTTGGATAGCATTGGAGACTGAGTGCCAAGAACTATGGACACTGTCTTCAATCGTGCAGCTTTGAATATTGTACTGAAGTAACAGTATTGTACTGAACTTCAGTTATGTGGATAGACTGGAGAATAACCCCAGCTTCTCCATCGAGCAGAGAAAGTGGAGAGGAGATTTGATAGAGGTGTTCAAAATCATGAGGGGCCTAGACAGAGTAGATAGAGAGAAACTGTTCCCATTGGCAGAAGGGTCGTGAACCAGAGGTCACAGATTTAAGGTGATTGGCAGAAGAACCAAAGGCGACATGAGGAAAAACTTTTTTTATGCAGCGAGTGGTTAGGATCTGGAATGCACTGCCTGAGAGGGTGGTGGAGGCAGATTCAATCGTGGCTTTCAAAAGGGAATTGGATAAGAACCTGAAGGAAAAAATTTGCAGGGCTACGGGAAAAGGGCGGGGGAATGGGACTAGCTGAAGTGCTCTTGCAGAGAGCCGGCATGGGCTCGACGGGCCGAATGGTGTCATTCTGTGCTGTAGCCATTCTATGATTCGATGATATCCTGTGCTGTTGCCCATGGTGCATTGCAGGATATGTGGTTTTACCAACAATATATTATGAAGGCCAGTGATTTACACTGCTTAAATAAGTCAAAAGCATTTTGATTGTGGGAATATTAGTGCCTTGAATTCCATGATTATTTATATATTTGCACATAATGTGTTTGATGAGGAAAGTATTATGTTGAATAACGGACTGCACGGTTCATGAAAGCAACCCACCATCACCTTCTCAGAGCAACTAGGGATGGGCAATAAATGACATCCTTGCCAGTGACACCCACATCCTGAGAATGAATTAAAAAATCATGTAATAAAAAAAGAATGAGAGGCACACTGAACCCCTTTAAGGTCTTAAGTAGGAAATTACAAATTTGATGATCAACTAACCATGTTATCGGTTTTGTATAAGTCAGGAGTAAATTGTCTGGATCTCAAAACTGTACAATCTGAATGAAGTAGATAGTCATCACTATTTGCCTGAGCTATGTGCCCGTGCTTAGTGTCTGTATTTGTGCAGTTTGATTGAGAGTTTTAGCCACAGCCACGGTTACAGTTCGGACTTTAACCCCAGCACCTTTGCTCCTGTATAATGAGCTTTATTCATGCTGGGGTTCAGTAGACTAGTTGCAGTAACAAACAGAGGCTTTGCCCTTGGGATCTCCATTTTCAACAGTGCGAGGGTGGTGAAGGCTGGGAGGACCAGCCCTGCCCAGCCAAAGTGGATTTGCTCCCAGCCAATGTTCCCAGATGGTGAGCTGGGAGGAAACCACTACCAGAGCAGTAAAACAAAGGCAGATCGAACACTCTCTGGATGGGAGGCACTTTTACTAGTAAAGGACAAATGGAAAAATCTATTGAGTGCTGGAGATTTAGCAAACTCGGCCGATGCGTTCATTGCTCATTTTGAACTGGAGGACTTTTTGGTTCTTTTTTTACAACTAGATGATCACAATTACCCCGTACATCACTGTGAAGGTCCATAAAAAGTATTACTCATGCTCATTTTGCACATTAGGTCTGGTCGTTCTCTCTATTTTTTTTCTATGTATAGAGCACTATAAAGTACTTTCCGAAGGCCCTCCTTATCTAGTGCAGATTTAATGACTTTACTGGGCTGCTGCAAGCTCAGCAATCGTCTGATGCCAGTCATACAGTATTGGCTTTTTCCCTCTGAAGGGAGAGTGGGGGAGGAATATCATTTCACTTTCTCACGCGACCGGCATTTCTACTTTCTTTCACTGGGACGCAAATATATACATTTAGTTTTCTCCCTCTGGCGTGTGCCAGTTCCTGACTGCGCGACTCTCAGCAATGTGTCAATTCCACTGCTGGCCTGAACGTCTCCAGGTCCTCAAGGTGAACCCTTGCGACCTGCCCCTCTGATTCGCCTCCCCTTCCACGCGGGGAAATTCCACGCCTCCCGCCGACAGTACGGTCATTGGCAGTGATTTAATGGTCTTGAACCCGTGCCCTGAATCGCCTCGCAGTGCGTCGACATGATGTACGGTGACGGCGTTCTCAAAGCGGAAGTTGCAACGAGCTTTACTCGTGCCGGGGGGGGGGCTCAGTGGTTTAGTTGCCACAAGAGACGCCCTGCCGTGCACCCCCGTTTTTAACAAGGGCAAAGGTGGTGAAGCTGAGAGGACCAACACTGCCCAGCAGGAGGGGGTCCCTCAATCCATCAATCAATCAAAACGGATGGCAGAAAAGAACGACTCAGGCCAGTTGGCAAAGGAAGTACCATGAGGAGAGGGATCTATTGTGGAAAGAGACACAGTAGAGAAATAATGAAAGAAAGTCAGTCTTCCACTTCAGTAGTCATCAAAGATGAGCAAAACTAATCGTTGAATTGCTTGCTTTGACAGATTTCCAAGGTTTGCCAGTGACCTTATAAAACTGCTTATGGCAGCACTGTGTAGTTATCCACCTTAAGTGCTTAAGTACAGCCATTTGAGACCAATGAAATGGATTATTTAATGTGCTGGGGCTCTGTGCTATTTGCTCGCAGCTATTTTGTTTAACCCTTGGGAAGTATTTCCTCGCAGCCTTCACAATCCGTTCAGGTTTTCCGACACGCGATTTTCCTTTTATTTTGTAGGAGGGTGAGCGAGTGGTACAGGTGCCCATTCTATCTGATGATGGTATTGTGCGGCCTCTTGTTAGATCGGGTAAAGCTTTCTCTGTACTGTCCCGGTGATGGGCTAGATTTTCTACCTGACGGGGGTAGTAATGCTCTCTGTTGGCAGGACAAGTAGAAATTCTGCTCCCGTCCAGCTCTGCAATTTTTGATCCTGGCAGTACCCCAAATGTAAGTATATGCTGCAATCCACTCAGCAGACGTCATGCATGTGATTGGCATTAACACTGCCTGAGTGATACGATTGTGCCATTTATAAAAAAAAAGGAACATTTCTTTGGTTCCGCTACAATAGTGTTTCAACTAAGTCTCATTCAAGCAAATACAGAGAATACAAATAATACAGGATTGCACAGGACTAGAATAAAGAGCATTGTGGTCAATCTGCCCCTCTGTACACGAAGAGTCTGCAAAGGGATATAGACAGGTTAAGTGAGTGGGCAATAAGGTGGCAGATGGAATATAATATGGGGAAATGTGAGGTCATTCACTTTGGTAGGAAGAATAGAAAAACAGAATATTTTTTAAATGGTGAGAAACTATTAAATGTTGGTGTTCAGAGAGATTTAGGTGTCCTCGTACAGGAAACACAAAGACTGAGATGAGGAGGAAGTACAGCAAGCAATTAGGAAGGCAAATGGCATGTTGGCCTTTATTGCAAGGGGGTTGGAGTCCAAGAGTAAGGGAGTCTCACTATAATTGTACAGGGCTTTGGTGAGACCACACCTGGAGGACTGGGCACAGTTTGGTCTCCTTATCTAAGGAAGGATATACTTGCCTTAGAGGCTGTGCAACAAAGGTTCACTAGATTGATCCCTGGGATGAGAGGGTTGCCCTATGAGGAGAGATTGAGTAGATTGGGCCTATACTCTCTGGAGTTTAGAAGAATGAGAGGTGATCTTATTGAAACATTTAAGATTCTGAAGGGGATTGACAGGGTAGATGCTGAGAGGTTCCCCCTGGCTGGAGAGTCTAGAATTAGGGGGCATAGTCTCAGGATAAGGGGTCGGCCATTTAAGACTGAGATGAGGAGGAATTTCTTCACTCAGAGGGTTGTGAATCTTTGGAATTCTCTGCCCCAGAGGGCTGTGGATGCTGAGTCATTGAGTATATTCAAGGCTGAGATCGATAGATTTTTGGTCTCTCGGGGAATCAAGGGATATGGGGATCGGGCAGGAAAGTGGAGTGAAGTCGAAGATTAGCCATGATCTTATTGAATGGCGGAGCAGGCTCGAGGGGCCGTATGGCCTACTCCTGCTCCTAATTCTTATGTTATGTTCTTATGGTCTTCAAAGCCAGGATGACATTATTGCAGTACGGTGATGGGAATTATATACGGTATTCCAGGACAGGTTGAACTAATGCTTCACACAAGCTCAGTTTTACCCATTGGGCCTTGTTTTCTCTCTCTGGCTATGTGTACTGGGATCTTCTTCACTTCTATCACACACCAGACTGATGATTTCAATGAACTACTGAGGTACTTACTCCCAAGATCTCTTTCCCTTGTGTGCCGTATTACCATGAACTACATTTATCATATCTTCACTGCTTAGATGAAGTATGCGTGGGAGGAGGCTTGTGTGGAGCCTAGACCAGTTGAGCCAAATGGCCTGTGCGGTAATTTCCAAGGAATTCTATATAATTCACTGCTTACTCCCCTTCCCCAGTGGATCACTTGTTGGCCAATCCCTCTGTTTAAATCAGATCACTCTGTATTCGGTCCATCTGTTCCAGAGAGGAGACTGAAGGGGAAACATGCCTTTTTTACTTTCTTTTGCACAAACCTGCCCCCGAGTCCCAGTCCGAGGTAAGGAGAGCCACAACAGCTGTGAAAGTTGAGTTCCAATGCACTCCTGGCTGGCCTCTCACATTCCACCTTACGCAAACTTGAGGTCATCCAAAACTCGGCTGCCCGTGTCCTAACTCGCACCAAGTCTTGTTCACCCATCACCCCTGTGCTCGCTGACCTACATTGGCTCCCGGTTAAGCAGCGCCTCGATTTCAAAATTCTCATCCTTATTTTCAAATCCCTCCATGGCCTCGCCCCTTCCCATCTCTAATCTCCTTCATTTTCTGTTTCGATTTAAGACTTTGCAAATTTATTTCACTTCAGAATCTGAAAGGAAAAATTCAATTTCTTCTCCTACCCTCCCCAATACGATTTCTCTTTTCTTTTATTAAAAAAAAGGCTAACTTTGCCTACCTTGGAGGAGAAATCCCAGATGTGGGGCAGTCTACTGATAAACCGCAACCCTGCCCCCCCCCCCCCCACCCCCCAAACAGGTATCCCAGGCAACAGAGACCATTTGACAGTGTGTATAGCAGGTCCAGTCAGTGGCTGTCTCTCACTGTGGCAGTGAGGGGCAGCATCCTTGCTCCCCTGGATACTAATCTTTTCAGCTCCAAATGAAAATCTCAGTCATACTGAATAAACTGATGTTGGAGATCGAAGGTTAGGGGGAGGTGAATCCACTCTCTCAAACAGCCAATCCCATACATCAATAGGGCACCACATAATGCTTTTGGGTCTTTCTTGTCCCTTTTATTTGAGATACCTGAGCTTTCGTATTTTACCTCACATATGCAACCACCAGAATATCTTCACACCGGTCCTTATAGAGAGCCCAGAATAACAAACGGAAACCTTTACTGCAAATTGCTTTAGCTACAAGATCTATCCTGTCTCTCCATGGGACCTTCCTTCTGTCTTCAAAAAGTAACTTAGTATCATAGCAGACATTAACTAATGAGCAAAATTACTGAACAATAGGAAGAACAAGCAAATATCCAACAGCAGTATCAGTAATATATATTTATAATAGATATTATACCAAAATTCCTCTAAATAAAGTAAGTGAACACAATCTGCATGTGAATCTATTATTTTGTAGTCAGCCTTTACATCTGCAGATCTTCCTTTCCTCGTATACTTTCCAACTGCAGGAGCCAACTGGCTCGATTTAGCCCTCAAGGTTCTGAGCCATCTCAATGATTTGAACAATTCAACTTACTTAAAGGCCCTGCTCAAAGTTGGCAGGGCTTGCAATAAGTCAATTCAAAGGGAGCTGCCAGTCATACACACAAGTGAGCCAGTCACACAACATGGCTATGTTTGAAATGCTCAGCTTGGTTCCTTCTTCAAATCAAATTTGCCCCAGATAACGGAACAGAATTTCACATTTGTATCGGGTTAAACTGGGACACCATTCTGACAGCAGCTGACTTTTAAACTCCCTTGTATATTGTGAGTGGTTTAAAAGGGACTACCACCAAGCCAAAACTGGACAACATACACCACTCTTCTCTTCCAACTGGGAGATCCAGCATAGTGGTTTGGAAACATATTGCCCCCTCCGCTGATGCATGCTGCTATTTGCCTCATAGAAATTGTTTTAAAAAAAATGTAACCTGCGGTGGTCGAGAGGTACCTCAAACTGGAAATATAACCTGCCCCTAATTGTTCCTCATTAACAGCCATGACGTACATTTCCATTCCAATAAAATGAGCTGGATTCTGTGTCAGGGAGCTGAGAAAGCAATCGGCCACCCCACTAGATTGTGACATTTTTGTGTTATAAAGTTAGTGGATACAATTTCCTTTTTTAATATTTTATGTAAAAATCAAACGAATATTTGGAATTATGGAACATTTCTTGACCAGCAACACGTTGAACAATACAAAATATGATATACTTTGGGAACTGATTCTCTTGTGACCAATTTGTTGCCTAATTTTCTAATTTTGGCACCAAGCTTGAGGCAAAGTCCCAGGCACTACCCACAGGGAGTGAAAGATCAGTGTCCACGCGGGCTGCCTCCTAACGATTAGTTATACAGCAGTGTTGCTAGACGTCTGGGAGAAGCCTGTCGTCTGGGAACTTGCATGATGCAGAAAGACTACAGGAGACGAATATGGGAAAGGAGGATAATCCCAATGACTCTATAGTGCAGGACTACTGGATGTGCCTCCACCCAGTCCTCCTCTCCAACCCAAAAAACCCAAAAACGAGGTGGCGAACAAGACAGCTTACATTGACAGGTTAACTTAACAAGTAGAATTACAGCAATAAAAAGTTATGTCGAAACAAACAGGTGGCCAACACTGCTTCATTCATATAAATAGTCCCCGTCTAATTTATTAAATCACCATTTCCAAAGGGTTAGTAATAAATTCAACAAGTCATTTCCTATGGTCGTACCTTTGACACAAGCTTGGAGTTCAATGGTACAGAACACTACCCTCAAGTGTTCATACATGACCATTTTCTATAATTGAATAAATTCACCTGGGATGCAAGAGAATTCAATATAAAACACAGGATAACTCCCAAAGGATACAAACATTGAACAAAAAGACTAGACACTTTAAAAGTGTTAATTTTAACATTTAGATAAAATTATAAGGCGATTCTACCTTTGCTCATGTATTCAGTGACGATGTAGATAGGCTCTTCAGAGACTACAGCATAAAGCTGAACCAATTTGTCATGTCTCAATTTCTTCATGATCTGAGCTTCCTCAAGGAAGGACTCGGGAGACATAGTGCCCGGTTTCAGCGTCTTCACTGCAACTTTAGTGGTTCCATTCCAAGTACCTTCACCCAAACCACACAAAAAAAAGATTTAAGTTACATAAATTTAAAATGATAAAGAAATGACAAAAAGTAACAAAAGCAAAACCTGCTAAGTTCATAAAGGCATTTTTTTTTGGTTAGCTTTGAGATCAGTGTTTTAGTGGAGCAGCCATTTATTCTGTAAACGCATTGGGTTTTAAGAGGAATTTTTCAGCCATACTTTGTCTGCATGCTTGTATATTTAACTTAGCATACTGACTAATAGCAAAATACATGCAATATCTGAGCTAGACTTACAGCACTTAACAGATAATCAGCCATTTTAGGTTTGGCAGTAAAACATGTTACGCACCGTTAAAGCATTATATGTTGGACTGATCATATGTTGCAACTTTGACGATACCAATCCATTAGTGCCCAATTCTGAAAACTACAACTAAAGTATGAAAGTCTAACTTAATTTGAAGTGTTGAGATATAACTGGGCCACTAAGTATCTAAACTGGGGTTGAGAGATTAGGCTCCACTCCATTGTAATTAAGGAGGAGGAGTGTGAAATATTAGATGAGATAAACATAGTGAGAGAGGATCTATTAAGGGGTTTAGCATCTTTGAAAGTAGATAAATCACCAGGCCCGGATGAAATGTATCCCAGGCTGTTAAGAGAAGCAAGGGAGGAAATAGCGGAGGCTCTGACCATCCTCTCTGGCTACAGGTGTGGTGCCGGAGGACTGGAGGACTGCTAACGTTGCACTGCTGTTTAAGGGATAGACCGAGTAATTACAGGCCAGTCAGCCTAACCTCGGTGGTGGGAAAATTGTTGGAACAAATTCTGAGGGGCAGTATTAATCATTTAGAAAGGCACAGATTAATCAAGGACAGTCAGCATGAATTTGTTAAGGGAAGATCGTGTCTGACTAACTTGATTGAATTTTTTGAGGAGGTAACAAGTAGGGTCGATAAGGGTAGCGCATTTGATGTAGTCTACATGGCTTTTAGCAAGGCTTTTGACAAGGTCCCACATGGCAGACTGATCAGAAAAGGTGGCTTTCAAAAGGGAATTGGATAAGTACCTGAAGGAAAAAGATATGCAAGGCTACGGGGAAAGCGTGGGAGAGTGGGACTAGCTGAAGTGCTCTTGCAGAGAGCTGGCATGGTCTCGACGTGCCAAATGGCCTCCTTCTATACTGTAACCATTCTATGATTCTATGGGCTAGAAATTGGGTGCCTTTGCGCCTCCCGTTAGTGCCCCCAGGGGGCGTTAACGCGGCGCAAATGGCTTTGCGACCGGGCGCGCGCTAACATCGACTCCCGCCATATTCGGCGGGGGTTTTGCGGCGGCGCTACGGCATTGCGCCCCAATCTCCTTCGCCTGGAGATCGTGATGTTATCGCCGTGCGCATCGCCCTGGACCCAAAATTGACTTTCACCCCCTGCAGTCTCGCCAGTCGATAACATCGACAGCTGCAGGAGGCGTGCATCGGGCAGCCAGCCACTTTGGGGGTGATAATTAAAGGCGAGGTGGCCGAGGCAAGTAAAAAAAAAAAACTTACCTTTCCTGTTGAAGCTTTTTTCGTGGGTTCCTGCCCGCGATCGATCAGCCCGGCACACTGCTCGAGTGCCGGGCTGATCGCGCGGGATCGCGGCTGCCTTGGTGGTCCAGGTAGGTAATTTTTCTACTGCAGAGCCTGCAGCGATGGCCCTTCCCTTTAAGGGAGGGAAGGAGCCTTTGAACGCGACAGTGCTGCACTGGGACAGTGTGCAGCGCTGCTGAAGTCTCCGCCCCGCCTGCTGCCAATTGCGCTCCAAGGAGGAAGTGGAGCGCTTGATTTAGCGCTCCACTTCCCTCTTGGGGCGCTAAAACTCAATTTTGCGGTCGCCAGCGCTAATTAGCGCCAGGCGGTAAAGTTAGCGCCCGGGCGATGTTAGCACCCCAAAATGGTCGATGCCGAATTTTACCCTCCATGATTCTAAAAGCCCACGGGATCCCAGGGAAAATGGCAAGTTGGATCCAAAATTGGCTCAGTGGCAGGAAACAAAGGGTAATGGTTGATGGGTGTTTTTATGACTGGAAGGCTGTTTCCAGTGGGGTTCCACAGGGCTCAGTACTGGGTCCTCTGCTTTTTGTGGTATATATCAATGATTGAGACTTCAATGTGGAGGCATGATTAAGAAATTGCAGATGATACAAAAATTGGCCATGTGACTGATGGTGAGGAAGAAAGCTGTGGACTGCTGAAAGATATCAATGGACTGGTCAGGTGGGCAGAAAAGTGGTAAATGGAATTCAATCTGGAGAAGTGTGAGGTAATGCATTTGTCAAGGGCTAACAAGGCAAGGGAATACACTATAAATGGTAGGATAGTGAGAAGTGTAGAGGACCAGAAGGACCTTGGAGTGTATGTCCACAGATCCCTGAAGGTAGGACAGGTAGATAAGGTGGTTAAGAAGGCATACGGGATACTTTTCTTTTAGCCGAGGCACAGAATAGAAGAACAGGAAGGTTATGCTTAAACTGTATAAAACACTAGTTAGGCCATAGCTAGATTACTGCGTACAGTTCTGGTCACCACATTACAGGAAAGATGTGACTGGAGAGAGGGTGCAGAGGAGATTTACGAGGATGTTGCCAGGACTGGAGAATTTTAGCCATGAGGAAAAATTGGATAGGCTGGGGTTGTTTTCTTTGGAACAGAGGAGGCTGACAGGAGATTTAATTGAGGTGTGTAAAATTATGAGGGGCTTAGATAGAATGGATAGGAAGGATCTATTTCCCTTAGCAGAGGGGTCGATAACCAGGGGGGCACAGATTTAAAGTAATTGGTAGAAGGATTAGAGGGGAGTTGAGGAGAACTTTTTTCACCCAGAGGGTGGCGGGGGTCTGGAACTCAGTGCCTGAAAGGGTGGGAGAGGCAGAAACCCTCATCGTATTTAAAAAGTACTTGCAAGTGTCGTGGCCTACAGGACTACAGACCAAGAGCTGGAAAGTGGGATTAGGCTGAATAGCTCTTTTTCGGCCGGCACAGACACGATGGGCCCAATGGCCTCCTTCTGTGCCGTAAATTTCTATGATTCTATTCTATGATTTGGGGCGGGGGGAAGGGAAGAGCGAAGTGAAGTGTCAACTTACCTGTTCTGATGCATATGGCACTTGCAGGTGACCTAGTACCCTCTTGGTTGTGCAATATGTACAGGAGGGAGGAAAAAACTTTCATAAATGGGAAAAACTGACCTCTTCAGGGGTAGAGTGCAGATTCACCAGAATGATATTGGGGCTTAAAGGGTTAAATTGAGACTCGGTTGTATAAACTTGGCTTGTATTGCCTGGAGTTTCGAATGTCGAGGGGTGAGCTAACCGAGGTATTATCTATGACATGTTAATATTCAGATACCCTGTGTTTTCTGGTTCAACGGGAGATGGAACTGCTGCTTATGCCATCTGTTGATGAGAGCCAACACAAACTCTTGTGCCTATGGTATAGCGAGGGTCAGTTTGTTATCAGGGCTCACCGTAAGAAACTCGAACAGGTAGATTGGGAGAGCTTCCCCGGCTACATTGGCAGCTCTCATAGGGGTAGCTTCAGGCTGGGCCCCTTCATACGAACAATGACGGACAGGAAAAGACCCATCCAGCCTGTCCCACACAATCTGCGATAGCTTGTGCATCACAATATATACACACTCCCCCACCCCACATGAAACCATGTGATCTCCTGGGAGAGGCAAAAAAAACAAGGTCATTCCCAAGCTAATTTTGGGGGGGGAAAAATCTGGGCAATTCCTCTCCATGTCGTCTTGGACACAAGCACGTCGTGTACATTTTATTTACACAGGCTAACGGATCTTCACAACTGCCAAACACGAGGCTTTCCTGAACGGCAGGGTGAGATGCGAGGGGCACAGCGCACGGTACGGAGATGCAAAAACGTAGCTGCAAGGGGTCAGGAGATGTCGTTTGGTTCGCCATCGCATTAAAACAAATCTGTGCCGGAATTGGCGGCGGTGGAAAACTAACCGCTGAGGAGAGTCTGGCAAATCCCAGCGTGGATTTGGCACCTCGCTGATTTCAGAGGGAATCTGACCTCCAGAGTTCAGCATAGCAAGGTCAATGGAACAGAGGAACAGGAGTCAGCCATTCAGCCCCTCGAACCTATTCCGCCATTCAATTAGCTCATGGCTGATCTGTACCTTAACTTCCTTGGTTCCGTATCCCTTAATACCCTTACCTAATAAAAATCTATCAACCTCAGTTTTGAATTGTTCAATTGACCCCCGGCCTCAACAACTTTTTTTGGGGAGGGAGTTCCAGATTTTCATTACTCTTTGTGTGAAGAAGTGCTTCCTGACATCCCCCCTGAATGGCCTAGCTCTAATTTTAAGGCTATGCCTCCTTGTTCTGGACTACCATTAAAAGGAGGTTGGCGCCTACTCATGGGTGGGTTTGGTTGATGTGGAACAGTGTTCCCTATAACTACTGCCCTCTGACATATGACGCACAATATGTTCCACATTAAAGATCAATTAAGTAATAAAGTGCTGCTGACGACTTGTTACCTACGGCTGGCCAGCATCCCGGCCGTCTCTTGTTTAATGGGCCGCCTTCTGTCTTTCAACGTTTGAATGAATCTTGAAAAAGATCTTAAGATTATAGAAGAAAGCTTCTTGTCCACCTTACCATACCACACGTCGGCGAAACATCCCTGACCAAGCTTTTTTTCCAAGATTAGGGACTCCCGTAAAATTTCCCATGAATCTTTAGCTAATCCAACAGTTTGCGGTATCATGTTTGCACAAACCATTGTTAAGTTATGGCACAAACCGTCAGCTGACTCTATGGAGAATAGATGCAATGGGAACAGGATTTAAAATTCAATGAAGCGCATGCAGTCAGGAGGATGGAAGCTGAAGTGGCAAAGTGCAGCTCATTGTTGGATCTAAACAGCTGCAATCTATCTATTTTTTTTGAAGTGACCAATACACCCTTTTCACGCGAGAACGTTTTCCCCAGGATGTAGCGGAATTGGCAGCCATGACTGGATCCTTGCAAATGGTAGCCAATGGAGTGCCTGAACCGCCAGGCATTTTTTGGGTGAATTTATTAACCACACTTGATGATTGTGTGTGCGTTTAGATTGACTGCGCTGAACTCCTTCTGCCTTCCATCGCTCCTCGTGTAAACCACCCCCCCTCCCAGATATCCGGGAGGAGGCACAGAATAGTTCTCATTTCATACCCATCCAGACTTCCCCAAACTGCCCATTTCCAAGCCTCTTGATTAACTGCAGAGATTCACGGGGAATTTCCCACACGTCTTTGGTTTTCACAGAGAGGTCAGCAAGCCTCGGCATACCCTTATGGCAGGGGACCACCAAGCGACAGCAGAGACCAGCAGCTCGCTCTGCAGAGGGTGGGCGGCAGAGTCATTGGTACAAAAGGCACACCGGGGACAGAAAAGACAGAGAGAGAGAGAGACACAAGCAAATAAATGGTACGGGCTTTCCGTGACATTGGCAAGAGCAAAATGCAATGAGATATCTCGCTGGCAAGCAACTGTAGCATTGTTTCCACTGTGACTAATAGGTCTGTGGGGTTTAGGATTTACTGGCTACTTTAGTCAACAAAAATGATACCACCAACAAATCAGATTAAGAACAGCAAAAAAAAAAGATAAACTCGGATGTGTCCTGAAAATATGTAATTTAACTGAACAGTTCTCCTCTTTGGGAACTTGCATCATACCAGGGTCATGGGGCTAAGTAAACTACCTGCAACCAATTAGATTTTTAAAAACATTTTTCCAATGGGCCATCTAGTACCATAGTCCACACCGAATTATTTCAACTTTTGGTAGGCCAGGTTATAAAGAATGGGGGAGAGGTGGGGGAAAAAAAACCTCCCAATATTGAAATTGTTTCAAGAGCACGCATTTATTCCGCTATTACAATTGAAAAGCAGCCTAAGAAAAGGCATTCTCAGGTCTTTCCTACATTTTGTGATATTTTCCCACAAAATACGGAACTTTTTTTTTAATGGATTGTATCATTAATAGAGAAAAGAGTAGCTGGTCTGGATTTCAGTCAGCGCCTATTACATTGATGTCCTCATCCGCCACAGATCTATTCTATATATATTTTTTGCCAGATTAAGACATCTTCAACCTCACAGTCAAAACAAGCAGTGCTGCGATAGGCATAAATGGATCAATAGCACATTGAACTGACAGTAAGAAGATTACATCCGGAAGGCGAGCATTGCATCAATATTATACAACTAATATGTAGCGTACAATACTTATTTAAAATAAATCAATACATTGATGGTAGGGAATTGTTTCATGCAGCCAACTGAGACTGCATTCCCCATCCTGAGGATCACCATTTGGACACCAGCATGAAGCGACAGTCAAACTCGCCTGTCCTCATTGGACAAGTCTGGCTAGTTCTCAGCCAGCCCTGTGGATGGAGTAGTGAACAACAATGGAGGGCTCAATCAGGGGCTGAGGTGTAAACAGAGAGAGGGTGGACCAGAGGACCAGTAACACCACAGAAGCATGCCTCCTGTTGGTTGATAACAGAACTGCACTGAGTAAAGCTGAAGAGACTAACTGAGTGGAAAGGTGAAAAAAATTGCTCGCTTTATTGATGAATATAATGGGTTGCATTCCAAAAATTCTGGCAGAAAACTGTATAAAAATAAAAATGAAGATGTTTGCCCAAGGTGCTAACTCTGCCTCCATGGGTGCCAGCTAGTCTCTGACAACTCATCCAAATGGCTGTTTCTTCATGTTTGTGTTTAGGCAACGAGTGCCAACATGCAATTTCGACTGTAGAGAATTTCAGAGCAAAGCTTGATCAGCCAGTGGCTCAGTGGGTAGCACTCTCGCCTATGAGTCAGAAGGCTGTGGGTTCAAGTCCCACTCCAGAGATTGAACACAAAATCTAGGCGGACATTCCAGTGCAGTACTGAGGGAGTGCTGCACCGTCGGAGATGCTGTCTTTCGGAAGAGATGTTAAACCGAGGCCCCGTCTGCGCTCTCAGGTGGATGTAAAAGATCCCACGGCACTATTTGGAAGAGCAGGGGAGTTATCCCCGGTGCCCCAGCCAATATTTATCCCTCAATCAACATTAAAAAAAATTCTCTGGTGATTATCACATTGCTGTTTGTGGGAGCTTGCTGTGCGCAAATTGGCTGCCGTGTTTCTTACATTACAACAGTGAATACACTTTAAAAGTACTGCATTGGTTGTAAAGCGCTTTGGGACATCCGGTGGCCGTGAAAGGCGCTATATAAATGCAAGTCTTTCTTTCTTTGACCTCACCTGGAACTCCCTACCTAACAGCACTGTGGGAGTACCTTCACCGCGCGGACTGCAGTGGTTCATGAAGGCAGCTCACCACCACCACCTTCTCAAGGGCAACAATGGATGGGCAATAAAGGCCGGCCTTGCCAGCGACGTCCACATCCCGAGAATGAATACACCAAAAAATGTCTCCTGAAGTTGATTTCCCAGCCGGAGTCACTGGATAGTGGTCAGGAGTTGGAACCCTAGCTGATTTTCTCCCTCCTAACCCTCAGTAGCTTTTTCCAAATGGGGCCTCCAGCCCTGTAATCCGTATGTATTTAATAGTAAAGAAATTTAGCCTGTGGGTGATGGAGAAAACCTCGGAGGCCAACAGTAGCATTGCAGTGGTTGCTCTGGCTGAGACCTGCTAGATCAGCACAGCCCGAGAACTGAACCCGGGATGGTCTTGGGCTGTACGGCTCAGTTCAACACCAGCCAGTACTTTCAGTAACTGAATCAGCAGGGAGCAGTCAACAACGTGAATGGAGTTGTGACACCTCGCGGCTTGAAGGTCGTAAAGTTAGCAGCTGCTGCTGGAGAGGATCGCAGTTACATCAGTAAGAGTAAAGAACATTGCATGTATTAACAAGCACAATAGAGCAACGTAAAACATAGGAATGAGCTGCTCAAGCACATGTAATAAACACCATTACCTGTATTCTACTTGACAGTAGATAATAATTTACTTATTGCAGAATAACTACCCACTTTGTAGTGTATTTCACACCCATATCCCAACAAAAAACCTCCCACGAGCAGTTGCATTATATTTTCCGTGTGTAAATGTTAAATATTAATTAAAAAGTAACACAAGGTTCTTGTATTATTTGACTAGCTTGGAGGTTTGGTAAAGGTTTCACATTTCCGACGGATGCTGTAGCAATGTTTTACTTCTATACAGAAATGCACACAAGGATATTTGAATACAGTGTTTACTGGTCACAATTATAGGCTCAAAATAGTGCTTACCTGCGTAATGTTGAACCAGCTGCTGCAGCGTTTCAAACTGTGCCCGGGTCGTTATATAATACCCACCATTATCCAGTTTGCGGATCTTATAGTGTTTAACGTGGTCTCCTTTCGTATCATCCCAGTCACGTATTGACAAAGAATAGGCACCTGCGTGCATCAAATGAAGCAGCACCATTACTTAGCTCAGTGGTACTCACAATCACGTTCCTCTGTGTCTTTTATAATCACGTTAAGGCTCTGACCACCTACATATGCCTCTCGTAAAAGGTCCTGCCAATTTATCAAGTCAGTGCATTAGCTTGGCTCAATCTCTCTCTCTCTCTCTCTCGTCTTGGGGAAAATTAACAGGGCTGCTGTTGTTCCCATTTTCAGTTTGTCAGCCAATAACAGCTGACATCCAACATGGCTTTATTCATGACCTAGCGGCTTGAGTTGCTGCCCTACACAAGCACTTGAGCACATAATCTAAGGCTAGCACATGGCGTAGCTCCCACAGAGTGCTTCAATCCTATATAATGGTAAAACATAAAATGAACACGTTTATAATAAAAACTATTTTTTTTTTTGCAAGTTCTGTTTGTTCAATACTATGGAGATCACGATCGCCCTGCCTACTTACTGGGGAGGAGTCCAAACATTTAGATGCGACTGTGGTGGCAAATAAACTAGACAAGACAACTCATAAAAAGAATGTTATTAGTGCCAATACAAGGCAGAATTGCAACTGGGACTTTAATGAAGAATGGGAACACACTCGGATTAAGTTACAAATTCAGAAGATTCCCCCCCCCCCCACCCCACGGCAACAGTTACAGAAACATTAATTACAAAAATAATAATTCAGAATGTTACACTGATTTACATATTGGTTTAACAGACCCAGGGTGTCAGATTAAACAAGTTTGGAGACAAACACTCAACCACCAATGCAATAAAATGCAAAAGGGGCAACTCGAAATAAAAAGATACTTTGATCAGAAATGTAATCACCCAGCCATGAAGAATGTTTCATTGACGTAATGTTACCCAGGACCTACATTTAATACTTTTCCCACAAAGATTTTCTACAGCTATAAACTACACATTTTCTTTTCTTCTAGTTTCTTCTAAAGAAACAGTGAATAAAGGGAAGGGAATGAACCAACTGGGTGAGCTCCAAGGTACTCGAAGGGTTTGTGTCCAGATGACAGGATTTAGTGACTTGGCTTGGAGACTCTTTTGAGCTAGTGGTTGGGAAGGGGCCTAATGAGTTTTAAGAAATAAATAAACCGAATAAAGTATTGGCTGTGAAAGCTGCAGTAATTATTATTTAGCTAAACAGCATTCGTTTTTTTTGACAATAGGCAGGAAGATGTTTGAAGCTCCACATGAGCATTCCAGTAATAGTCTGGTCGAGAGCTATGATCCCTATTCACGTGTGTTTAAAACCCAAGGGGAGTCTCTGCTTGGAACAAAATGGTTATATATTTCAGCAGAACATAATAGGGGCGGGGGGGGGGGGAAATCCTTACCTTTGGTGGTTTCACTTTCACGAATGAGGAAGGTTCCTCTTGGGTTACAGACAGACAGAAGTTGTCTCTCAGCCTCTTTGCGGCCAAGTTTACCAAAGTACCACCTGTTGACAGAGAAGATTTCATTATAAGAACTGGAAAACGCTGCGTACAGTTAAAAATAACTTTCAAGAATTCAGAACGGTTTAATATAAGGTTGGCGCCAATCCCAGACACCTCTTTTCCACGAATCACCTTCAACACCACATTCAAGGAGCTTTTGAACTTTTTTTTTAAATCTCAAAAGTTTGCAGAACTGCCTCCTCTTGGTGTCCCAGCACCGTCAGCCACAATCTCCGATCACAAACTCCTCCTCAGTTGCCCCGTGCTCTCACCAGGCTCATCTCCTCTTGGTATCCCAGCACCGTCAGCCACAATCTCTGATCACAAACTCCTCCTCATTTGCCCCGTGCTCTCACCACGCTCATCTCCTCTGTACAAACCCACCTTCTGCTCCCTGCATCCTCGACTTTCCCAATGCTCTCCTCGCTAGCCTCCCGAACTCCACCTCACACAGACTCCAAGGCAACCAAGACTCTGCAGTCTGTATCCTGTTACGCACTAAGTCCCACTCGGCCATAAACCTCCAACGGCTCCCTGTGCCCGAACTTCAGATTCAGAACCCTCGCCCTCATTTACAAATCCCTCCACAGACTCGCCCCTCTTTACCTCATACATTCTCCAGCCTCAGGTCCAGGCTGTCCCCTTTGGTTTTCTGACTCTGGCCTCCTCCTGTGCATTATCTAATTGCCCCCTACCCCCCTCAACTCCACCATCATTAGGAGTGTTACCTCTAGACTTGACTATTCCAATGTACTCCTGGCCGGCCTCCCACATTCCTGCGATATCTGCGCTCCTCTAATTCTGCCCTCTTGAGCATCCCTGATTATAATCACTTAACCATTGGTGGCTGTGCCTTCTGTTGCCTAGGCCCTAAGCTCTGGAATTCTCTGGCTAAACCTCTTCGCCTCGCTACCTCTCTTTCCTCCTTTAAGACGCTCCTTAAAACCTACCTCTTTGACCAAGCTTTTGGTCACCTGCCCTAATTTATCCTTATGTGGCTCAGTGTCAAATTTTTTTGTCTTAAAATACTCCTGTGCAGCGTCTCGGGACGTTTTACTATGTTAAAGGCACTATATAAATACAAGTTGTTGTTGTTGTTGTAGTATCAGCCGCACTCTCAGAAACCCTCCCCCTAAACCCCAGTGCATTGCTGCTCCTTTCACTGCTTTTATAAGCTTCCCAAAATCCATCTTTTCAAACAAGCTCCAGACTCTTCCACTATATTTGGCACCAGCTTCTTCTCTGTGAGGTGCCTTGGGACATTCTCTAGTTTAAAGGCACTATATAAATACCAGCAGTAGCCATTGGAGTATCCAATTACAATTATGGCTCGCCAATTACTCATGTTTATGATGCTTAAGCAAAAAAAAAATACAACAAAGTAAGGTTGCTGTGGAGCCAGGGTCTCACGCCACTTACATAGTAATAGCTGTACCGCTACTATTTATGGCACTCTTAAATTGGCACGGCCCTCGCAATAATGTTTTTGGCAACAACAACTTGTATTTATAGAGCACCTTTAACATTGTAAAACATCCACAGGAGCATTATCAGACAAAATTTGACACCAAGCCACAGAGATATTAGGACAGGTGACCAAAAGGTAGGTTTTAAGGAGCACTATCCCAAAACTTCCTCCAGCCCTACAACGCCCACCCCCAAACTCTCAGTTCCTCTGACTATAGCCTCCAGTGAATCACCCCCCACCACCCCTCCCTCCGTCCCGACCTTTGGCTGCCGAGCTTTCAGCTGGCTCGGCCCTAGGCGCTGGAATTCCCTCCCGAAACTTCTCCACCTCCTCAAAACCCACCTCTTTGACCAAGCTTTTAGTCACCCCTCCTAATATCTCCTGTTTGGGGCTCGGCATCCATGTTTGTCTGATTACACCTCGGTGAAGCGCCTTGGGACGTTTTTTGACTTTAAAAGGTGCAATACAAGTACAATGGCCCTGAATTTGCGGATGGAGGCTTCTCGCGGGGAAATGCCTCCGATCCGCAAATGAAATGCCCGCGTACCTGGTGGTTCGGGGGGGGGGGGTAGGTAGATTTGTGGTTCTGGGCCTCTCTGGGTAGAGACCCACATATCTCGGGCACAGGCGGTTCGCAAGCACCCCGGGATCATGTGGGCCGGCCCAACCAATAAAAGAAGGGAATCCCCATTCATACTTATCAGCATGAATGGGACTACCCCAAAACATGCCTATACACATCAAATAAATTTAAAAAAATACATAGTTGAAATTAATTAAAATGCCATTTAATTAAATATTTAAAACAAAAATTAAATTTTTTGAAAAATAAATTTAAATGTTATAAATGGGCTAAAAATAACCTTACCTTATTGTACCGGTTTTTTAATGTTTAAATGATTGAAAAATATATATTTTTTTATGTTCATTTAAATTCTTACGCTGGTAAAAGCAGGCCTTACGCCTACTTTTACCAGGCGTAAGAATTTCACGGGCATTCGCTGGGCAGAAGTTGGGCAAATAGCCCAACTCTTGGCCAGCGGATGCCCTTTCCCCGGGGATGCATTGGATCCGTCAAAAAGGTTCTTGACAGATCGCAAGTTCCGGGTATTCGCGCATGCGCTTTGCGCGCAAAAACCCGGAACGTACGCGCCTGTAGGGGCCGCCAATTATGGGCCAATTTGTTGTAGTAGTAGAATGGGCACCAGATTGGAAAATCTGATTCAGCCTAAGTAAGTACATGTTTTTATAAGACTGGGCTGTAATGCCTGGATCCACATTGACTGTATGGGGAGGTCCTCCTGCCATCAGGTCAGTGAGATACTTTTTTTATTAAAAAAAAAGGTTAGACCTACATTCTCCCTGCAGGGAATCTCTCCTTAGTGCACACTGTGACCATGTCCACCTGGCACCAATGGAGTTTCCATGCAGGCCTTAAAAATATTGTGCATTAACTTTAAGAGGCAAATAATAAAATAGGAACAAAGTACATAACAGATGAAAACTCCTCCTTCACCAGACACTTGGTAAAAAGATGCCAGCTCTCACCATTTCTCACCTGTGAGCCAGGACTTCTCTCGTGACTGTTCGAAGATCAGGAACAAACCAGTCTCTGATTTAGCTTCCAGTTCTAAAGCTCCCCCACAACTAAACAAGTGGGAAAACTCACTTGCCACTTGGCCACAACGATTGCCAATAAATCTGCATTACTGGATCACAGCTGCTGCCAAACTCCAGTGGCTTTTCTTCAAGTGGTTCAGACAATGTACGGCACGAGTGGAATTTTTATTCCACAAAATCATTAATTACCTGCAGCTTGAAGATACGGAAGAAAACCTGCCGGCCCTTGCAAAGGCATTCGTGCCAATCGGATTCGGGAGACCTTTGCTCAAGTACCACATATGACCACTACATGAGCAACTGTCTCAACATCTTCCCTTTACCCATCATTGTATACAAACTACTCTGTGCTCATCAACCCACAATAACGTCGCATCAAAGCCACTTCTGAACTTTACCAAGAAAAATCTCCACTGCACGGCGACCATAATTCTATTCACTACCTCCGTCCACATGCGTGTGTGCCTACCTACTTCTTACCGCCATGCTTTCCTTTGGTGCCATTGTGTGCTGTCTGAACCCAAGGCCAGTCTAGCATTTCTCCTAGGTACCTTAGTGGCAGGAGTACCAGGTGGCTGCTGCTGCATTGGTGCAGGAGCCTCGTGTGATTAAAGTGGCCCTGATCTCATGGGAGCCAAGTCCTGAGGTACAGTTGCAGGCTGCACCTCTTCGGTGGTTACACGTGCAGATTGGACTCGCACTCTTTTGGTGTGCCTGCATGTGCTGCCACCCTGGAAGAGAGCAGCATCATGCCTGACCATCCCTGCCATGCCACCTGCGCCGGGCACAGTCTCCACATAGCCACTG
This sequence comes from Squalus acanthias, assembly GCA_030390025.1. Classification (NCBI taxonomy): domain Eukaryota; kingdom Metazoa; phylum Chordata; class Chondrichthyes; order Squaliformes; family Squalidae; genus Squalus; species Squalus acanthias. The sequence continues at coordinate 120,679,543 of CM059433.1, forward strand.
ATCTGCAGGAAAGCAGACCTAAGGCTACCAACGAGACTCATTAAAAGTGTGCAGGCACAACAACAACGTGCATTTATATAGCACCTTTAACGTAGTAAAACATCCCAAGGCGCTTCACGGGAGCGTTATTAAACAGCATTTGACACCGAGCCACATAAGGAGATATTAGGATAGGTGAGAGGTAGGTTTTAAGGAGAGAGAGAGGTGGAGAGGTTTACGGAGGGAATTCCAGAGCTTAGGGCCCAGCCAGCTAAAAACACAGCCGCCAATGGTGGCCTGATTAAAATTGGGGAGGCGCAAGAGGCCAGAATTGGGCACACACCAAGCAAATACAAACCGCGTGAGGCTTTCAGAGAAGTGAATGCAAGAAAGACGGAGAAAAGGAACTCTTCCCAGTGAAGGCTGGTGCAAAGAGCATCAGTGCAGCCTTCTGGGCACTGATGGTGAAAAACAACAACTTGTATTTATATAGCGCCTTTAACGTAGTAAAACGTCCCAAGGCGCTGCACAGGAGTATAATGAGACAAAAAAATGACACCGAGCCACATAAGGAGAAATTAGGGCAGGTGACCAAAAGCTTGGTCAAAGAGGTAGGTTTTAAGGAGCGTCTTAAAAGGAGGAAAGAGAGGCGGAGAGGTTTAGGGAGTTCCAGAGCTTAGGGCCTAGGCAGCTGAAGGCACGGCCACCAATGGTGGAGCGATTAAAATCAGGGATGCTCAAGAGGACAGAATTAGAGGAGCGCAGATATCTCGGGGGGGGGGGGGGGGGGGGTTGTGGGGCTGAAGGAGATTACAGAGATAGGAAGGGGCGAGGCCATGGAGGGATTTAAAAACAAGGATGCAAATTTTTTAATTGAGGCGTTGCTTAACCGAGAGCCAATGTAGGTCAGCGAGCACAGGGGTGATGGGCAAACGTAACTTGGTGCGAGTTAGGACACGGGCAGCCGAGTTTTGGATGACCTCAAGTTTACGTAGGGTGGAATGTGGGAGGCCAGCCAGGAGTGCGTTGGAATAGTCAAGTCTAGAGGTAACATAGAACAGGGCCTGTACTGTGCTGTACTCTTCTATGTTCTATAGAACAGTACAGCACAGGCCCTTCGGCCCCGATGTTGTGCCGAGCATTGTCCGAAACCAAGATCAAGCTATCCCACTCCCTATCATTCTGGTGTGCTCCATGTGCTTATCCAATAACCGCTTGAAAGTTCCTAAAGTGTCCGACTCCACTATCACAGCAGGCAGTCCATTCCACACCCCAACCACTCTCTGAGTAAAGAATCTACCTCGGACATCCCTTCTATATCTCCCCCCATGCACCTTATAGTTATGCCCCCTTGTAACAGCTACATCCACCCGAGGAAATAGTCTCTGAACATCCACTCTATCTATCCCCCTCATCATCTTATAAACCTCTATTAAGTCGCCTCTCATCCTCCTCCGCTCTAAAGAGAAAAGCCCTAGCTCCCTCAATCTTTCCTCATAAGACCTCCCCCCCAAACCAGGCAGCATCCTGGTAAATCTCCTTTGCACTCTTTCCAATGCTTCCACGTCCTTCCTATAGTGAGGTGACCAGAACTGCACACAATATTCCAAATGTGGTCTCACCAAGGTCCTGTACAGTTGCAGCATAACCTCACGGTTCTTAAACTCAAACCCCTTGTTAATAAACGCTAACACACTATAGGCCTTCTTTACTGCTCTATCAAAGGCATGGATGAGGGTTTCAGCAGTGGATGAGCTGAGGCAAGGGCAGAGATAGGCGATGTTACGGAGGTGGAAATAGGCGATCTTATAAATGCCGCAGATATGTGGTCGGAAGCTCATTTCAGGGTCAAATATGACACCAAGGTTGCGAACAGTGTGATTCAGCCTCAGACAGATGTTAGGGAGAGGGATGGAGTCAGTGGTTCGGGAACGGAGTTTGTGGCAGGAACCGAAAACAATGGCTTAGGTCGTCACAATATTTAATTGGAGAAAATTTCTGCTCATCCAGAACTGGATATCAGACAAGCAGTCTGACAATTTAGACACCGTGGCAGGGTCGAGAGAAGTGGTAGTGAGGTAGAGCTGGGTGCCGTCAGCGTACATGTGGAAACTGACTGTGTTTTTGGATGATGTCGCCAAGGGGCAACATGTAGATGAGAAATAGGAGGGGGCCAAGGATAGATACTTGGGGGACACCAGAGGTAACGATGCGGGAGTGGGAAGAGAAGCCGTTGCAGGTGATTCTCTGGCTACGATTAGATAGATAAGAATGGAACCAGGCGAGTGCAGTCCCACCCAGCTGGACGACGGTGGAGAAGGATGGAGTGGTCAACCGTGTCAAAGGCTGCAGACAAGTCAAGGAGGACGAGGAGGAATAGTTTACCTTTGTCACAGTCACAAAGGATGTCATTTGTGACTTTGATGAGAGCCATTGTGGTACTGTGGCAAGGGCGGAAACCTGATTGGAGGGATTCAAACATGGTGTTGCGGGAAAGATGGGCACGGATTTGGGTGGCGACAATTCAAGCTCTTAAACACAATGAGAAGGAAAGTCAGTGTAAGTGGCTGATCTTGGTTGGCACCGTGAATTCTTGGATGGTGTGGCGACTCCTCTTGCCTGCCTTGGTAAGGGCATTAATTTTTTTTTTTTTTTTTACTGGCACTGCATTGCCATGCATGGGGGTGGTCGAATTGGCACAAGACTGTCCTGGCCACTTGCTGCGGTGTTGTTTTCCTTTCAAGCCCGCCTTTCTCAGTGCACACCTCTTCTGCCCGACTTCATGCAGAAAGACCTCTGTCCATTATTCAGTGAACCTGTGGACTTTGGGTCCTCCTGCACCTGACAGACCTTCTGGGTCAAGTTTCAGTTTTGATTTCAAAATAACTGTCGCTGGCATCGCCCCTTTAATCTGCTGCAGGCCTTTAAACCCGGCCACAGTGCACCAGGTCCCACCGCCGAATGGTATCCGTGCTGCCAGGAGCTCGCTGTCGTTACTTCAACGAAGCTGACCCCAGAAAATGCAGCGAGGGCGAGCTCCACTTCTCACCCGGTGGCTGCGCGATCGCACCCAAATTTACTTCAGCTCGGGATTTCACCCGAGCAGAAAATCTGGGCTACAGTGTCAAGATTGGGTTTAGTTTGAATCAGTGGCAGCCTCTGGATATCAGGTAATTTAGCACAAGTCAACAATATGAACAGAAAAATAATAGTAGTCCAAGCTGCGAAAACTCCCTTGCTTTTCTGGGCCCTCCCCGGACAGGATCAGCACACTGCAATTCCCTTTCGTGGGCCATTAGGAAGGACCAGGGCACCCTGGTTGATAGGTCTGCCAACTGCCAGAAAACCAGGAAGGAGATTAGAGTGCACCGGAAGCATGCTGTGCCTGTCCAGCCCCAAGCCCACTGGAATTCCTTGTCCCGGGCCTACAAGGCCCAGGGCCCAGCCTGCTCCCCTCCTAACAGGCCAGCTGACAGAAAACCAGAAGGGAAATTTGATCTCCACTGCAAGCCTGAGGCCTCTGCATTAATGGCTGTCGCTGAATTAAGATACTGCCGGGACACTGCAGTCTTAAAACAAACAGTGTATGGCAATTTATTTTTATTTGGTTGTGTAATATAGACCGACAATTCAAAGCTTTTTTTTTGGATTAAAACGAAATGAATCATCCAGTAACTTGATTAAGCAAAGTAAACAACACAGGAAAGTAGCAATACAAGCTTAAAAAAAATTAAATCATCAGATAACTGAATTAAGCAACTGTGAATTAAGAACTGCAATGCACTGTGTTGATTTATTATATAAAACAAGAGAGAGAGATGGAGGAGTGCTCCACAATGAACAATTTGGCCACAAGATGGCTCCATGAACCAATATGGTGCTATTAGATCCGGGAAACAACCCTGCCTAATGCTTCATTGCAATAAAAGGCCAGAACATGTGTATTTTTGGATGGCTGTTGCTGTGCTGTTCTTAAGAATCAGACAAGAAAGCGTCAGGGAGAGTGATATTTCGAATGTAGGGGAATCATTTCTGCAACTTCAGCTGAGAGTCATGACAGAAGTACGCTGGGTACCGACAAAAAGAACTTAACTTGAGGCTGATTCACAATTCAGCAGGACGGGCGGAGCAGCCGACGATGAGACACAAATCCCATGGGAGATTTGAGATCACAAGCCATGGTGGGGTGGGGTCAATTCTCACCTCCGTGCCTGGGATTGTTTTTAATTCATTCCTGGGATGTGGACGTCGCTGGCAAGGCCAGTATTTATTGCCCATCCCTAATTGCCCTCGAGAAGGTGGTGGTGAACCGCCTTCTTGAACCGCTGCAGTCCGTGTGGTGAAGGTACTCCCACAGTGCTGTTAGAGAGGGAGTTCCAGGATTTTGACCCAGTGACGATGAAGGATCGACGATATATTTCCAAGTCAGGATGGTGTGTGACTTGGAGGGGAACTTGGAGGTGATGATGTTCCTATGCGCCTGCTGCCCTTGTCCTTCTAGGTGGAAGAGGTCGCGGGTTTGGGAGGTGCTGCCGAAGAAGCCTTGGCGAGTTGCTGCAGTGCATTTTATAGATGGTACATACTGCAGCCACGGTACGCCGGTGGTGGAGGGAGTGAATGTTTAAGGTGGTGGATGGGGTGCCAATCAAGCTGGCTGCTTTGTCCTGGATGGTGTCGAGCTTCTTGAGTGTTGTTGGAGCTGCACTCATCCAGGCAAGTGGAGAGTATTCCATCACACTCCTTACTTGTGCCTTGTAGATGGTGGAAAGGCTTTGGGGAGTCAGGAGGTGAGACACTCGCTGCAGAATAGCCAGCCGCTGGCCTGCTCTTGTTGCCACAGTATTTATGTGGCTGGTCCAGTTAAGTTTCTGGTCAATGGTGACCCCCAGGATGTTGATGGTGGGGGATTCGGCGATGGTAATGCCGTTGAATGTCAAGGGGCGGTGGTTAGACTCTCGCTTGTACATCGTCATGTATTGTCCTCTCTCTGTCAGCCTCGCTAAGGGATTTACAAGTGTTTCCTTCTCCAACTATGGAGGTGGAGCTATTTTTACCATCCATAGCAGTAGCGAAAAAAACCTCTATTAAAACAGTAGGTTTGACAGCTGTAATTAGCAGGTTTCCACAGTCACCTGGAGCGCTGGGATAATCCGGTCTCGAAAGCATTTTCATCCTCTCCAGCAACAAAATATGAGAGAAGTGCCGGAAATTAACCAGCACAGTCCAAAGTTGCACAGGATTGCAATGCTGAGGTTGGAATCACTGTTTCATGCCAAGAGTAGGAGCGTTGCTTGGCGCGGGGATGGATTTACAGGCGGACGTACTCCAGAAACTGTTGTGTAACCGTGGCTCTTGCGCTTAGCTTCAGGTCAGTGAAGCTGCACCCTCACGTTTGTAGAAAAAAAGTTTCCTGAAGGGGCAACTCGAGCAGGTTTTAAGAGCACAAATTAAACAGAGAGGGTTGCTGGTATTTAGTGGGTCAAATTCAGCTGGATTGCCAGCCACCTCACTTATACTCTTGCTAGATGTACCATTGAACACCTTTATAAAAAATAACACTGAGGCAAGGAGGAGTTTTAAATTTATTTTGTTACACCTTGCCTAAAACCCCATCCAAACACAAACTTCAGGGTCATATCCCAAATGTTCCCGGGTATCAAACCGACATAGCAGTTCAAGAGGAAGGCGGCCCACCACCATCGTCTCAAGACTATTAGCGCTGGGCACTAAATGACGACCTTGACAGTGGAGCCCGCATCCAGAGAATGAATTTTTTTTAAATTCCTGAATCTGGCGAGCATTGGAAATGATGATCTATTTCTTTTAATACTCTGGGGTGGAGACCATCAGGTTCTTAAGTCCAATTATTTTCTCCATTACCATTTTTAAAACTTATATTAAATATACCAAGTTGCTTCCCTTGGCTTATTTTTAGATTCCCTTATACTGCTGGTATTTTGTCCTCTTCCACCTCTAAAACAGATACAAAGTACTCGTTTAACAAGTCTGCCATATGAGGAAGGAGCAATCGATAGCTCCGAAAGCTTGTGATTTCAAATAAAACTGTTGGACTATAACCTGGTGTTGTGCGACCTCTCAATTATATCCTTATTGTCCATTACAGTCTTGCCTGCATCTGTCTTTAATGGGCCCTCATTTCCCTTTACCACTCTCCTTCTCTTAATATGTTTATAAAAACTTTTGCTGTTAGCTTTGATATCTCTTACAAGTTTTAGTTTCATTTTCCATTACAAGGTCTAGCAGTGCTTCCTCCCTTGTCGGGGTCTTGCATATCGGGTCAGAAAGGAGTCTTGTACAAACTGTAAAATCTCCATCTCCCTTTTCACTCCCTCTCCCTGCCAGTTTATTTGGAGGTGGTTGAAATCCATGATTACGATTCTGTTTTTTTTTTAAAAAACTTATTTCATACATTTACCTACATATTTCCCCCTCCACTTCCTTTCCACTATTAGGTGGTCTGTAGTATATCCCTAATAGTATGACTTATCCCTTCCTATCCTTTATCTCAATCCATATGGGTTCTGTTTCTATCTCTGTTAGTTACGTCCTTTCTCATTACTGCCATTATGTTATTTCTGATTACTAATCCCACCACCCCTTCTTCCTTCCCTATCATTTCCAAATACCTTATAACCTGCAATATTTAACTGCCAATCCTGTCTGTAGTCGAGTTTTTGTTATCCCCATTACATCCGTTTCCTCACTTCTCATTATTATCCCAAATTCCTCCATTTTATTGCTGATACTCTGTACATTGCTGTACAGCCATTTTAGTCGACTTGTGTTCAAAAGAACTGCTGGCAAGTTTGGGTCATATTGTTGCATCTATAAAAAAAAATGTGCTGATTAACCAACAATTCTTTTGATAATTGTGGTATGCAAGATATTGAATAATCGTTAACTAGTTGAACGCTCCTATTTTTCATTACTCTCACTTTATTTTTGCCACACATTTTGTTATTACTTCCTATAACCTTTTCTGTTCCCTGAGTATTTGTTATCTTTATCACGTGACCTTTACTCTCATCCCTACATTACTATCATATTAGCCGGAACCCTCTCCCCCCTTACTAGTTTAAAGTAATTTTTGTTCACAGTATTTCCCCTTTCTGAAGAAATAATGGGGAGCAAGGGGTAAGAATGCAAGTGCAGGTGAATAAAGGCCAACAGCATTTTGAGTTTTAGAGTAACAGAGTAAAGATGAAATAATAGATTTTTACAAAGCATTTTTGTAAGTTGGAGTCGTGCGAGTAGTTTTGGCTGCCCCATTATAGAAAGGACATTAAAGTCATAGAGGCCGTATGGCGTAGATTTAACAGGATGATCCTAGGGATGGCGAGCTACAGATACGAGGAGAGTCTTCAGATATTGGGACTATTTCAACTGGAACAGAGATGGCCAAGATTAAATTTAATTAAGAGTTTTTAAACGAGGAAGGGTTATGATAGAGTGTGTAGGGAAGGACTATCTCATCTGAAATAAAAACAGAAAATGCTGGAAATACTCAGTAGGCCAGGCAGCATCTGTGGAGAGAGAAACAGAGTAACATTTCAGGCCAGTGACCTTTCATGAAAGTTCTGATGAAGGGTCATCGACCTGAAACGTTAACTCTGTTTCTCTCTCCACAGATGCTGCCTGACCTACTGAGTATTTCCAGCATTTTCTGTTTTTATTTCAGATTTCCAGCATACGCAGTATTTTGCTTTTGTACTATCTCCTCTGGTTAGAGTCGGTGACAGAGGGGTTAATTAATTTAAAACAAACAGTCATTAAGAGTTAGGAGAGGTGTTAGGAGAAATTTATTTCTGCAGAGCGTTGTTAGAGCATGGGATGCTTTGCAATGCAACATACTTTCATTTCTATAGCGCCTTTAACATAGTGAAACGTCCCAAGGTGCTTCAGATTGAGTAGACTAGGCCTATATTCTCTAGAGTTTAGAAGAATGAGAGGTGATCTCATTGAAACATACTAAATTCTTACAGGGCTTGACAGGGTAGATGCAGGGAGGATGTTTCCCCTGGCTGGGAGTTTAGAACTAGGGGTCATAGTCTCAGAATAAAGGGGTCAGCCATTTAGGACTGAGATGAGGAGAAATTTCTTCACTCAGAGGGTGGCGAATCTTTGGAATTCTCGACCCCAGAGGGCTGTGGAGGCTCAGTCATTGAGTGTATTCAAGACAGAGATCGATAGATTTTTGAATATTAAGGGAATTAAGGGATATGGGGATAGTGCAGGAAAGTGGAGATGAGGTAGAAGATCAGCCATGATCTTATTGAATGGCGGAGCAGGCTCGAAGGGCCAAATGGCCGACTCCTGCTCCTATTTCTGATGTTCTTATGTTCACAGGAGCGTCATCAGACAGAATTTGACACCGAGCCACATGAAGAGATACTGGAACAGCTGACCAAAAGCTTGGTCAGAGAGGTAGGTTTTAAGGAGGGCCTTAAAGGAGAGAGGGGTAGAGGGGTTTAGGGAGTTGCTGGAGCAGAGGCCATTGCATATGAAAAGGACAACTAGATTAATATTTGAAGCAGAGGAAGATGCAGAGCAGTTGAATTAATTTTGGATGGCACTAGCAAAGAGCTAGCACAGACATGATGGGCTGAATAGACTCCTATAGTTATATGAAGCTCAACACGCCAGCAACAGAATTGCCTTTTTTTTTTTTAAAAGCAAAGAAATTTATTGAGTTTATTATTTTCTTCTATAAAAAGGGCAAATGCTTTTAACAAAATCGGGTAGAGTTTCCACTTTGGGCACAATCGGCCATTCCAGCGTAAATTGCACCAAATATTGCGCCCGTTTTGAAAAGTGCTTCTCCCCCCACTAAAATTTCAGCTCAAACTCATTTGCATATCGCTGAATGCAAAATCTGCCATAAAAATGACTTGATATATTTAAGAGTGGTAACTTGGTAAAGTTTGATTGAAAATGGGTTTAATCACAAAAAATAAGCATTTTAAATCGGTGTCAATCCACCGTCTGTGAGTAACCCGATTATAAATTACTGAAAATGACTGAGAAAATATACAAAACTATTTTCTAGTTAGAATGAGGTACAGTAGTGAGTTCCTTAGAAAATATAAATTAATTCAAAACCGTTCAAAACATATCTATTAGCGTCCATGCGACCAAAATTCGAGCTTAATTTTTGGAGCCTTCTCGCAGGCCTACAAACGAGCACAATTAACGGTGATTAATTCACCCCGGGGGCATGGCCAGCTTTGTGGGTGGGGCCTGCTTCTAGCGCGATTTTTTTTTAAACTAATGCAAAAGATCGCAGAAACTCGAGTTGCGCTGAACGCAATTTGCGCTTAAAATTCCGATCTTTTGCGCTGGTTACGCCGATATCGGGCGAATTTCGCCGAAAAAAAACCCAGCGCAACTGAGCGGAAACTCCAGGCCAAAGTATTTTGTATCTATTATATCTTTCATTTTCATGAAAGCTTCCATCAAATAGAATGGCTGAAAAAGGGTCCATGACCACTAAATCATTGGGACATTGCCAAGGTGTCACTGAAGAAGAGGCTTAACTTGGCATGGGGAAAAGTCTTCAAATTCATTCCAAATATTTACTCCAATGACCCAACGTCTGAATAAAACGTCTGTAGAAATAGGCATCATCACACCCAGCGTCCAACATCATGAGGTCTAGTTCAAGGCACGTGCAGCAAATGAGTTTCTCTTTCCATGCAAAAGTAGTTGGAAAAGCACTTTGAATAAGACTAACCTAAGTTTTTAATTTACATGCAAAGTTCTTGCACCATAGTCGCATTTTACCCGGTTTTGTCGAATCCAGAATGACTTGTGCAGTTGTCTATCTGCGGGTCCACAGAACCTGTGTTGAAAGACTAACAGCTTTCGTGTTCTTCCACAGATGAATGATCAGCTTCCAGCTCCTCTGTTTACCCTTTGCTGCTACTGTCGACCAACAGCAGGGGGAAGATAGAGGGCTAAGTGACTGGGACTTGGGGTTGTCATGGCGACTGCTGCACTCTTGGATGGGGATGGTGGATTAATCAGCTAATTTATGCGCCGTGATTACTTCTTGCGGGTACGTTTTGCAGACGGCAGGGTTGCAATTAAGGTTTAGGCTATCGGGCACCTCTCGCAATCGCTCCTTCCTCGACTCAGCTCGTGGGTTTTGGGCAACTTAGGGAATGTGTAAAGTTCTTTCTGCTGACATCAGCAAAAGGAGGATTTAGCAGGAAAAAAGAGCTTTACTTTGCAGTGATGAATTGGGATCCAAGAATAATGATGCAGCAATTTGAACTGAATTAATGACGTCTAGAGCACTTGCGTTTTAGTTAGCATTTATCAAATTTACCAAGGTTAATGGAGGTGGTAGGGTCTGCCAATGGCCATCATATTTTACAAAGAGAGACTGAAAGAAGAGCTTTGTTAAGGGCAAGTCTCATTTTGAGATTTATTTGTAAATCTCAGCCCAGCTGGTGCAGAAACACTCATTCGTGCCTTTGTCACCTCGAGACATGAATATTCTAATGCTGTCCTGGCTAGCCTCCCATCATTCCCCCTCCGTAAATTTCAGCTTATCCAAAACTTTGCTGCCAGTCTCCTATCCCACACCAAATCCCACCCGCCGGTCACATCCTTCCTCACTGACCTACACAGGCTCCCGATCCACCAAAGTCTCGAATTTAAAATGGTCATCTTTGTGTTCAAATCCCTCTATGGCCTTGCGTCTCTCTATCTCTGTAACCCCCTCCAATGCTACAATGATCCCACCCCTCACCTCCAGCCCAAACTCTCAGCTCTTCGGATTCCAGCCTCTTGATTATCTCCCCCCCACCAACACACACACACGCTGCGGTGGCATAGATCCCACTCTCCGGCATTTCCTCACTAAAGCCCTCTGCCTCTCAACCCCTCTCTCCCCCTTTTAAGGCCCACCTCAAAACCCACCTCTTTTTTCCCAAGCTTTTGGCCACCCCTCCTCATCTCTCCGTCCTTGGCTCGGCATGTGTTTCCCTCATGCCTCAGCGAAACGCCTTGGAATGCTGTTCGGAGTTAAAGGCTCTGTATAAGTTTAAGTTAGTGTTGATGTAATTTGCTCTTCAACGGTCACTGCAGCTGACTGCGACCGAGACTGCAAATCTGAAGAAACTCTGGGTGCAACAGACTGTCTCACCACCCTCTCCAAATCATAGAATCATACAGCACAGAAGGAGGCCATTCGGCCCATTGTGCTTGTGCCGGCTCTTTGAAAGAGTTGGCCAATTAGTCCCGCTCCCCTGCTCTTTGCCCACAGCCCTGCAAATTTCTCCTTTTCAAGTATTTATCCAATTCCCCTTTGAAAGTTATTATTGAAACTGCTTCCACCACCCTTTCAGGCAGTGCATTCCAGATCACAACAACTCGCTGTTATTTCCCACCTGGTTCTTTTGCCAATTATCTTAAATTTGTGTCCTCTGGTTATCGACCGCCCTGCTTGTAGAAACAGTTTCTCCCTATCTACTCTTATCAAAATCCTTCATAATTTTGAACACCTCTATTAAATCTCCCCTTAATATTTTCTGCTCTGAGGAAAACAATCCCAGCTTCTCTAGTCTCGCCACATAACTGAAGTCCCTCATCTCTGGTACCATTCTAGTAAATCTCCTGTGCACCCTCTTCAAGGCCTTGACATCCTTCCGAAAGTGTGCTGCCCAGAATTGGTCACAATACTCCAGCTGAGGCCTAACCAGTGATTTATAAAGGTTTAACATAACTTCCTTGCTTTTGTACTCTATGGCCCCGATATTTATGAGGAAGCGGGTGGGGGAAACAGGCAGTTTTACTAAGTGCTATTTCAAACTGAGGGTGTGTGGGGCAGTTTGGGGATTAAAAAAAGACTGAGCAATACTCAGCTTAAACCTGCTTAACAGTTGACAAATGTGAATTAATCCCGGATGGTCTGGCAGCTCGGTGGGAAGATTAAAGTAAGGAATCCTCATAATCAGGACCCCTTCCTCCAGACAACAATTATAAAGAATTGTAAATGAATATTAACATCGAGGTTACTTTGCTCAATCTTATTCTGCTCATTTTAAAATGTTTTGGTTTAAATAGAGAGTATTCGCAGCCGGTTGGTACTGGCCTGAGGAAACTCTTGCACCTGACCACATGCGTAAGATGTGTTAATATCAGCAGAGACATAGAAACATAGAAGATTGGAGCAGGAGTAGGCCATTCGGCCCCTCGAGCCTGCTCCGCCATTCGATGAGATCATGGCTGATCATCCAAATTCAGTACCCTGTCCCTGCTTTCTCCCCATATCCCTTGGTCCCTTTGCAATGAGACAGCAGTAAGGGTCCTGTCCTTTATCACTGCGGTGCTGCGTGTTAAGCTAAAGGCACTTTTACACCGACACTCATTTCGTTTGAATTCCAGGAAACTGATGCCTGTGAGCTAGCACCCACCACCCTAACCACCCCCCCAGTGTCTACGCTACTAAATACAGCTTCCTCATCCCACCATGCAAAATTATAACGCCCAATGTAAAAATCTTCCACCAGACATGGAGAGGCGATTCTTGCAGCGGGTACAGCATTAACCGATCGCCATTCTAAATCGTCCAGCATCCTAATCTCAGCAGCGGTTGGGAGTGTGCTTGAAGACAGAGCCACGTTTCGGAGGCGAGACGACACTGATAAACTGACTGCAGCTCCCGAAGCATTAGTGTCTTTACCAAAGCTCGTCCGTTACCCGCTCTGCATCTCATGGGGCAAATCCCACAAAGGATGTCTGTCTGAAGGTGCTGCCAGCAAGTTACAGAAGAACATAAGAAATAGGAAATAACAACAGAAAATGCTGGAAAAACTCAGCAGGCCAGGCAGCATCCGTGGAGAGAGAAACAGAGTTAACGTTTCAGGTCGAAGACCTTTCGTCAGAACTGGAGACAGCAGGAAATGAAATAGAATTAAGGCAAGGATAAAGCTGGGAAAAGGGGGGAGGGGATGAAAGAACAAAAGGAGAGATTAAGAGACATTGAGAGACATTAAGAGATGATCAAGGCAAGAGGTGGTGTTAATGTGACAGGTTGAGGCTAAAAGAAGTGCGAAATGCACTGGCAGAATGAAGGACAGCAGCCTATAAGAAATAGGAGCAGGAGTAGGCCATTCGGCCCCTCGAGCCTGCTCCGCCATTCACTAAGATCATGGCTGATCTTCTACCTTATCTCTACTTTCCTGCACTATCCCCATATCCCTTAATTCCCTTAATATTCAAAAATCTATCTATCTCTGTCTTGAATATACTCAACGACTGAGCCTCCACAGCCCTCTGGGGTAGAGAATTCCTAAGATTCACCACCCTCTGAGTGAAGAAATTTCTCCTCATCTCAGTCTGAAATGGCCGACCCCTTATTCTGAGACTGTGACCCCTGGTTCTAGACTCCCCAGCCAGGGGAAACATCCTCCCTGCATCTACCCTGTCAAGCCCTGTAAGAATTTTGTATGTTTCAATGTGATCAACTCTCATTCTTCTAAACTCTGGAGAATATAGGCCTAGTTTACTCAATCTCTCCTCATAGGACAATGCCCCCATCCCAGGAATCAGTCTGGTGAACCTTCGTTGCACTCCCTCTAATGGCAAGTATATCCTTCCTTAGGTAAGGAGACCAAAACTGTACACAATACTCCAGGTGTGGTCTCACCAGGGCCCTATATAATTGCAGTAAGACGTCTTTACTCTTATACTCAAATCCTCTTGTAATAAAGGCCAACATACCATTTGCTTTCTAGTTATCTAGTTAGAGGTGGAAATTCCCATGAGAGAAGCACGAGTGCAAGTCGGAGACACACCATCACGGAAGTGCGCAGTCAGCGATGCGGATGTAGAGCAACTCTTCCATCGGTCATCGGACCTTCCAGCCCTCAGTTAGATCCGGCTAATCCAGATGCTCTTGGAGCTGAACTGGGCTGTTGACATTTAAATGTGTAGACAGATGGCAAAGTGGCAACAGTTGAGGTTCAATACTGAATGTTAAACGTTTAAATGAAAACATCGGCAGGAGCCAGAGCTGCCGTTTGTAAAGGGTCAGCGTCATCCCCATGCAATGGATTTGACTGTACGAGGTTTGTAAACACAAGTGCACAATGTCACGGCATCAGCAATTGCAGCTGCTGCTAGTATATTTTCACTGAATGATGACGAGGCAATTGATAAATTAAAACAACCAGGGATGATTAGATGGCACAAGCAGCAAGCACATTCCCGGAGATATAATATTAAATTATCATTGCTGAAATGCCGAACTTTCAAGGCACTTCATCAAGCTTCAGGTTAATTTTTTTTTTTTTGAGCGTGCAGAGTTTGCCAAGATTCAGCCCTTTTACGTGCGGACACCTTCTCCTCTCCTCTATACCTCGATGACATGTGCAATACGTGTGAAGTGGGTGCAGCACAACAGAAGCAACAGCGGCTCATTATAAAAACGGAAAACGGTTTGGAAAGCAGAGCTGGTTGGTATCGCATCTGGAAAAGGTCAATATTTTGGGTGGCATCCTTCATCAAAACCCCAGTTCTACCTTCAGCGTTCAGTTGCTGCCTGTGTAGTTCTTCTGTTTTATGGTCCATCGCAGATATGATTTTGAAGCATTTGAGTCCATGACGGATTATTTATTGGATATTTTTTCTTGCTGGTCACAGCACACACCAGGGTGAAAGTGATTTTTCGAGCGGCAGAGAATATACTTCGATCTGGGGACATTTACCCCTCAGAACGAGGCTGACATGTGCGGCCCGATATTTACTCGGGCCCGGGAAGAGAGCGGCTTTTTGGGCTGGAAACCCGGAGGCAAGGGCTTTCCCGCGCGTCCTGCCGAATTTAATGGCAGGAGGTCTTTTCAATATTTTCAGCAGTTTCCCGCCCGACGGCCAGCCCGATTGTCAGACTCGTTGTCGATCAGGCTGGAAATCAGCCGGGGAGTGGATGTCAGGTAAGCCTGGGGGGGCGGGGGCGGTCAACGCAGGGAGTGGGACCGATTGCATGGAGGCAGCTTGCTGGCCCTGGGGGAAATACTCCTGCTCCTCCTGGCTCACAAGCTGTGCTGTAAATGCACTTAACCTCATGGATTTGGTCACTGGGACTCAACTCACCAGTCAGTTTGAAGCCAGCAGAGACGCCACGTTAGTCAGTGGGCTCTGTGATAGTGGATAGTCATGTTAAGAAATAAAGGAAGCACATTTCAAATGTCACGTTTAGAGTTGAGGGTTAACCCAGGAGAAGTGCCCTTGTTTTGATTTTGAGAATGTTAACGTTCAGAATTACTGTACAGTTTGTATTTTTCTTTTACTGGTTTTATCATGGAGAAACTTGTTTAGTCGTTTCTAGCCCCAGCCACGGTCTATTAAGAGTGGTATTCTACTCACGAGTGAAGGAGATTACATGGTGGCGCATGACAGACATGAGAGCCGGAGGACAATGACAAAGGCTCCATGTTCGTCTCCTGGATCTTGGTTATTTACCCACTTTTTCAGCCCACTCTGATATCCGGGGCGGGCGGGGGTAGGGAGTTCCATTTTCAGGAGTGGGCCAGTGGCTCCGACCCAGAGCAGAATAATTAGCGTAAAAACCCTAAATGTGCAGCAACCGGAGACAGATACACAGTATCTAACGCATTACTTCCAAGACAAGGCCCTCCAGACTTCGATCCGCCACATACTGTGTGATTTTAATTAACAGTATCTTCACCTAGCAATGCAGCAAAGATTGCGTTCCAAAACAAACCTCTCCATCACAAGCAGCCGCTTTCTTTGACTTAGTGGAGTACCAAGGCAATATTTGTCAGGTTTTTTTTGCTGTCCATTGCAAATATTTTAATTTACATATTACAAATTATTTAGTGCTGTCCTGGGAGTATGAACAGCGACCTAACAAGATCATAGCTAATATTTTTAAACATCCACTGGAGATACCAGACAGGTGATGGAGAATTTCAGCAATGCTTTCGTAAGTGTGAAAACTCTACATCTCACAAGTAGTGTCCATATTACCAGTCGCAGAACTCCTGGAGCTCAATGGCTCTGCTCAGACATTCTGCTCTTGGAGAACAATGGTGAGCTTTGCTTTCATTATTCTTAAAATCCCTCACGTAGGAACAGAAGACAGCCATTCGGCCCATCGAGCCTGCGCTGCCATTTTTGTAAAAATCCCAATCCTTTGCACCTTTTCATATCCTTACTTCCCAAGTGTTTATCTCCCCTTTAAACAGTACGGTAGTGGCCATGTCAACTTTGTACTTATAAATGATTATTACACTGTAGTGGGGTCTTTTCAAGTCAATCTCCTGGAGTCACTGCACAGCACAGCACTCAAGAGCAGCAACCCTGACTGGCTACATTCTCCCCTTCGTAGCACAGCGATGCTGTGGCCAATCGTGTAAGAACATAAGAAATGGGAGCAGGAGTCGGCCATTTGGCCTTTCGCGCCTGCTCCGCCATTCAACAAGATGGTGGCTGATCTTCTACCTCAACTCCACCTTCCCACACTATCCCCATATCCCTCGATTCCCTTAGTCCCCAAATATTTATCGACCTCGGTCTTGAATATACTCAACGACTGAGCCTCCACAGCCCTCTGGGGTAGAGAATTCCAAAGATTCACCACCCTCTGAGTGAAGAAATTTCTCCTCATCTCAGTCCTAAATGGCTGACCCCTTATTCGGAGTCTGTAGACTCCTGGTTCTAGACTCCCCAGCCAGGGGAAACCATCCTCCTTGCATCTACCCTGTCAAGCCCCTTAAGAATTTTGTGTAGTGCCCTTACTACTTCCCCAAATAAGGCCAGTTGACACAGCATAGACCAGGGGTGGAACCTGGGATCCTTTTGTCTTTAAAGCCCAGTTCCACACGAGGCAGTACACTTAACCCAGGCACCGGGGAACTATGTCGACAGAAGTATAAGGGCCAGCGATGTAAAATGATGCTGTATGACTAAGTAATGAATACATAAATGATGTATAAATATAATATATCCCTATACATCGTAACCTAAATGTGTCAAGCTCAGCCAGTGCATTGAATTTGATGCCCTCGCTTTTCCATCAGCCAGTCGTATTATTTTAAACAGCAGCTTTCTGCTAGATTTCCAAAAGTTCCAGCGGGGTGCCTTAGAAGACAGGCTTTTGGCAACTCATTGCCGTCTGTGTCAGATACCTCTGATGTTCAGATCAAAACACTAGAATTTTCTCCGAGACTGGAAAACGGATTTATCTTCAGAAGTTGTGAATCTTGCTCCCAGCGAAAAACCGAATGAGCCTCTGCCTATCCAGGGATTGCCGTCATTTTTAATTAATTAACTCCTGAAGGGAGGAGGGAGAAGAGAAGCTTTTTTTTTTAAATCTTGAGGATGCTTTCAATATTGAGCGGAATGTTATGGACGCCACTGGTTAGATTTTATTAGTTTGAAATAGTTTTGAGTCAGACAAGACAAAAATATTACAGCTACTGTTGGCGACGTCAGTGTTCTTATAACAGGCCTGTGTTATTTTAAATGAGGCATTTACATCTGAACATCTGCGTTAAATCTTTGGCCACTAATACCGTCGAGAGCAATTTCCAGCTTTAGTCAATTAACCCTTTCTGTACAAGTGGCAGCATTCAAATACACTCGAGGGGGAAGTGCTAATGAAAACATGAGCCTTTTTTAAAAAACACTTACAAATGAAAATGCTGGGACAGATCAATACAAAACCAACATTTTATCTTCTGTTAAGACAATTCAGTTCCATTAATATGAGGGTTGCCAACTCTGGTTGGACGTAGTCCTGGAGGTTCCATCAAATGTCCACCCACCTCCAATCGCCCAATCGCTTTTTTCCCCCCCGTCTCCAATAGTTTTATAACTAAGGAACAAAAAAGTGTCCAAAGAAATCCCATAATTTTTGTTTAACGCCCCTGTGATTTTTCTCCAGGGTTTGCTCGCAGCACCGTCCTGGAGATTAACCTTCAATTTCTGGAGACTCCAGGCCAATCCTGGAGGGTTGGCAACCCTCATTAATGTGCCCTTCACGCCAAAGCAAATTCAAACTTACTCCTCTGCCTGGATGGAGTCGACTGGAGCCACGTAATTACTGGGAATGTATCCTGTTCCTCCGGACTGCAAGGACCGGGCTTCCCACCAGTCTCCCTCTCTGTAGAGAGAGAGAAACGTCATAGCATAAAACACTCAAAAAGGAACAGAGCAGAGATGCAGGTGACACAAAGGATTCAACACGGTGATCATCAGTGGCAACAATGGGACTGCTGATGATTCTTTATTCAAATATGCAATTTAACCTGAAACGTAACAACAGTCTCGCAGTGACCACAGTAAACCTCAAACCCATCTGTCTTTACATTGTATCTATTCTAAATTACTCAATGATGTTTTTCTTGTAAAAGGTGTCTGAGGCTTGCTGCCTAATTTTAGAGGCACTAAATTTAGGATCACAATGACAAGGTGGTGTCTTCAGAGACGTGACTAATTGGGGCTTAGCTGAGGGACAAAAGCAAGAAGCGCAACAAAATGTGACAAGAAAATCTGTACTAAGACCTAGACTTCTCAATGCCAGCGCAAGTGCAGTGGACATGGACTTCCACCCTGCCCTCTGACCCCAGCAGATTTTCTGGGGTCAGCTCATTTCCATAATTATGGCCACGCTTCCCCCTCACCCCTCGGAGACCGGCCAGCAATTGGGTGCACACGCACCTGGGAGCGGAAACCTGGATACTGCTACGGGATTTAAAGGCCTGTAGCAGTTTTAAAGGGGAGGTGGAAGCAGAAAGAGCAAAGGAGAGGAGGGGAGGAGTGATGGCAGCCAGAAAACCTGCAGGAAAAAGAGCTTGAACCAGGAGGTACAGATTTTTTTTTTTACTGGACCAGTAATCCACAAGCCTAGCCTAATAATCCAGAGAACGCAAGTTCAAATCCCACTGTGAAAGTTTGGGAATTTGAATTCTGTTTTAAAAATCCAGAAATTAAATATGATACCAGTAAAAGTGACCACGAGGCTGTCAGATTGTCGTAAAAACCCAACTGATTCACGAGTGTCCTGTAGGGAAGGAAACCTGCCGTCCTTACCCAGTGTGGCCTATATGAGACGTCAGTGCCACACCAACATGGCTGACTCTTAACTGCCCTCTGAAGTGGCCTCGCAAGCCGCACAGCTGCATCAAACCGCAGCACTGTGGGAGCACCTTCACTACACGGATTGCAGCGGTTCAAGGTCACCACCACCTTCTCCGTTCAACTAGGGATGAGCAATAAATGCCGGCTTTGCCAGCAACACCCACATCCCGACGATAAATAAAAATAAAACTAACAGTGCGATGGAAGTCCTGTTGTAAGCAACGAAGGCGAGGACGACTGGACTATTTACCTTGGGAGTCAGTGAGGGCATGGTGGGGGGGTGGGGGGTGGGGGGGGG